>KI915047.1:2995543-3030495 GCA_000473445.2 Anopheles farauti | reverse complement strand
AGGGGGGGTACGACACGATGATTAAGCTGGTCGCCGGGCTCCCAGGAGGCTTTTCCCCTTGTAGTTGCTCCTGAATCACCCTTGCATAAATCTTCCCGGGGCCCGTCTGTCCATCCCGAATCAATCGTCGATCTCGGACCGGGGTAGGAAATGAAAAACGTTCCCACTCGCAACGGTGACGTTGCCGACTCGAGAAGTGCCGACAAGTTGGGAGGCGTTTCTGCGCGCGTGTGTGTGTGTGTTTGTGTGTTTTGTATTTCCTTTTCTTTTTATTTGTTTATTTTCTTGCTTAAAATCGAACCGACTGCCTCACCGGCTCGTCAACATCGCACGCAGCGGACGATAACTTTATCGGCGCGTGTTTTAAGCGCCCCGAAAATCGACAGCTTCCGAGCGGGCTGTCAGCCGCAAAACTGACAGCGTTTTACCGCCGGAACTTCCTCGAACCGGGGCCCGGGCCAAGCAAACCCGAAACTGTCCGCTTCCGTCCCGGGCACTACCGGGTACGTCCATCCAGCTGTCGGTGCGGTTTCCGGTCGCTTCTCGTCGTAAGTTTTCAGCCACGGCGGGGAGGAGCCGCGCATTACCCGCGAAGGATTACGGACCTCCCTTCCCACGCCAACCCGGAACCGGTTCCCGGATCAATATCGTGGATAATTGATTTCCTGTCTTGACTGCACCTACATCTCGGTGCGAGCTCCATCTGCTCGACTCCGCCGGAGGAAAGATGCACGCGTGTCGTTTAGAGCGAGCCAAGCCAAGGGTTCAACCGAGCGAGCACGGTTGAATTGGTTGTTTATAGGTTTTCCATTTTTTCTCTCTTCAATTCTCATCGGACGCCGTCATACTCTTCCGCCGGCACGGCCAGACAAGCGAAGCACACTTTATTTGCATTCTTTATTAGAAAGTTTGCGGCTGCCTTTCGGGGTGGGGACTTTGTTAAACCGCTAGCGAGATCTGTCAGTTTGACAGTTGCGCGCGAGTACGCTGCGAGTCGATCGTCCGAATCTTGACACTATGGTGCAGAAGGCGCCGTCGGAAAGAAGCACCTACAAAATACGAGCCCCGGAATAATATCCGGAAATAAAATTCTAAGGCGAAAAGAGTTTGCGATTTATGGTCTCCTAGAGTAGTGGAATTAATGTGTCTATAGGTGAGTAAATAAACACACAAGTAAGCTTTCAATTATTTAAAAATAAAACGCAAATGATTTACCTTTTCATTTATAAAAGAACGAATCAATCTGTTAGCGCCTAAATGTATGTAATTTTCTTGTTATACCATTTTTTATCTCGCAGCGTTCACTCAGATAGTGGCAAAAAAGGAACTCATGTTAGCATAAAAATAAAGAAATAAGCCTTAAATCGTGTGAAAATAAAAAAAATGAAATTATTTATTGTTTTCAAATAAAATGGTCCCGTCTGTTCGGCGCCTGAATGAATGCAATTTTCTTTCAGCACCCTTTTATCTCGCGGTTTCGCACTCTGTTCCTCTTCGAAACTATCGTTGTTTCAACCCGTTTTGTTGAATCAACGTTGTAACTCGACCGGCAGCTCAAATAACACCGTATCAATTTTCGAAAGGGCGTGAAAAAATGTTCCTCTTTTGGCCACCGTTTGACCAACGCCAACGCAACCGTGCGTCGCGTCCGTTTCGCAGCGCGGAGGCTTAAATATTTTAGCATCGCGTCGCTGATCCACATCCACACCGCAGACCGGCGGCCGCGCGAATTTCGATTTCGAACGGAACAGCACTGGATGGGTGGAAAAAGGGAAAACACAAACACACGCGAAAGTTGCACCAGTTGCAGCGGTGCAAATCGCGCATTTTCTGACCTCCTCGGCGGGATAGTTTAATGTGATTATCTCGGCTTCAATTACGAATGAACGCGTGGCGCGTCGACGGGTGGGAAAGCCGGGCAGGAGTTTTCTTGCCCGGATATCGATGCATCAAAACAAGCGGGGGTAAAACAAAAACACACTACCCGCAAAGTCGAACATCGCGATGCAACGGCGACACTGTCGAGCGGAATGCTACCACACCATCGCTACCCGAACGAACCATTTTGCACGGAGGGCCGCACGGACGCGCACGGTTTATGTGTACATTATGTAAAAATATCGCGTCGTACACGAGCTGGAACACTTTCTCGAGTGGCTCCTGTCGTGACGACGACCCCAGGCCGCGTGTGTGGGTGGATGTACGGCAATAATGGCGGCACGTTTCACCTCGTTCGAGTGGCCAAGCTTGCGGGCGATGATTGATACCGTACTGCCGCGAGCCAATCAGCACTCGATCCAGCCAATTATCGTCCCGCGTGCCGGGGAAAACGCAGCGTGTGCGACAGTTTATTACGCGCTTTTGGCGATGTAACTAACGCTGCGTTCGCTACTTATCGGTAAACGTTCGTTACCTTGCAGACGACAATGCAGTTCCCGGTGAACCTCTGGACGGCTCGGGCGCTGGTTGGGATTGCTTGTGCAATGATTCCAGCACCGAAAAAAGAAACCGGATTGAAAAGTTGCATCAATTTTCCGTGTAAGTCGTGTTCGATGCCGCCGGAATAAATCGGAATGCGGGAAGCGAACCGGACCAACAGCGGGGAATACAAATCGTCCCTAAAACCCCTCTTTAGCAAGCGTTGGGAAAAAGAATGCCATCAAAACCGATGCAGCATGCGGGTAAAAAAAAAAAACCCCGGAACGCTCCCCATTCGCTCCGGACTAATCCGCTTACGATCGGAGCTGCATGCGAGCTGCGTAGCCGGTGATGAACTTCTCGACGAAGTTCGGCAGGTTTCCGATTCGCATCCACCTGGCCGGAGACAGCGAGTCCGGTCGGTGAGGTACCGAGAGCAAAAGTAAGAAAAAAAAAACATGAACCCTGAAAGAACTATCGGTAAGAAACCGGATTAGGTGATCGTTAAAACCCACCCCCTTTTTTGTGTGTGTGTGTGTGCGGGAGAATTGGTTTGCGAGTATTTGGGGCAGTTTCCATTAGGGTAAACGTTATTTATGCACCAGGACGCTCCCGGACTTCAGCTCCAAACGCTCCAAAACGCTCCAGGTCCAGGTCCGGGTTGGTTTTGTACGCATTTGGAAGCTGTTCGGAGCGTGAAGAGCGTTCAAACTTCACGAATTCGAAGCCACCGTCTGCCAGTGCTAATGAGGAAAGCGTTCCCGGGCGAGGTCCTGATTGATTTGGAAGCTTGTTTGCAAACTTCCATGCCCACGAGAAGCCAAACAGCCAACCCGTTCGGCACCCGTGTCGGTGGCAGCTGTCGCCACACGCCACCGAAACTATCGAACTATTCGGGACGCCTCGAGTGGGGAAAGATTTGGTTTCGGGAGAAAATGAGGGAAAAAAAAACACCACCCGTCACCCGACGGGTAATCGAATTAGCTCGCAAAGTGATGCCACTTACGCCAGGTGTGCCTGAAGTCGCCGGAACGCAATGAGCTTTCGGCTTATACATACAGATGATTGAATTAAACTTCAACCTCAGAACTTTTCCCGAACATGCCGAAGGGGGCAAAAAAAAACAGGAGCGAAAAAAAAACACACACAAACTAGTATTGCTGCTGCCTTTGACAGGAGGAGCCAGTTTGGACAGGCGGCAAAAACTTGCCGTGAAACGCTCGCGTCGGTGAGAAATCGACACTTTGCTCGCTCGCTGCTTGTGTGTGGGTGTGTGTGTACGTTTATGGCAGATAGTGCCACCGGCACCGAGACCGACCTTCCGGTGTAGTGTAGCACCCGCCTGTCGGTTCCATGTGCTGATGATTGCTTTTCCGGGCGTCTTCCTGGCCCGCGCCGACCGCTGGTTTTCATATTTCCTCCAGAAAACCGGCGCAGCAAAACATAGCGAAAACAAAAACTAAACAAGCAACTGTGTTGCAGCGTGCGAGACCGAGGGGAGGGGGGGGGGGGGGAGAGAGGAAATGGTGGGAAGAAGAAGAAAAAAAAGCAATACTGTAGCAACACTGTGCTCCGGCTCCGTCCGAAACGGAAAACGCCTTGGAAATTAACGTTTCCGGTTTGCGAGCAGGTCCGGGGTCACAGTTTGGCCGCGGCAACAAAACAGGTCCGGTGGGCAATAGTTTTAAAATTGGCCCTGCTGTGTGTGTGTGTGTTTCTCCTCCCCTCCCCCCCCCCCCTCCCCTCAATCCCCTCGGTTAGCCGGAAAACTAAACGCTGAAAATGTTTGCTAGCACGCGGCGCGGCAAAGGATGAGAAACGCCAAAGTTAAGCGGATTAGCTGAAGTGTGCGACCTGTGCGACCGATTTTCGGCACAGCAGCCAGCAGTTTGCAAACATTTAAATTTCGTCGCCCTTCCCCTCGCCGGCCCCTCCGGCACAAATTTAAATGATAGATTTAGGCGTGGCGAACCCCACCCACCGTCAGGGGGAAGGGGAGGGGTAGGGGGAAAGGGATTATTATACAAATAAATTTTGGGCAGTATCATTACGCGCCAGAGGTTCTTCGGTGGGCCTGTGCGATGGGAACGGTGGGCAAACGAAAAGACGGTCTTTTCTTCTGTGATTGTTTAATTTTATTTGTATTTTTGCTCTTGTTTTTTTTTTGTTAATATTTTGGCTAACCGTTGGTAGCAGGCCGAAGCATAGACTGCTCGATAAACAGCTATTAGCTTTTAATTTATAACAATCCGTTTTAATATAGATATTTTGCGACTATCAGGGGAGTGTACCTGTATTGAGCAATTAATAAATTTATTTTCGAGCAAAAAATGCGTTTTCTCTTTGATAAAATATAAACATTAATGCGAGGCGTTATTTTCGAATGAAATTAAAAAAAAAACGCCCAAAGTTATGCTTTGTATAAAACACTTTGCACAAATAGCACAACTTTTAGGCGCAAAAAATGTCTAAAGTTATACATTTCATTTATTCATCTAAAAAGTTATGGCCTTAAATCAACTAAAAGTATGAAATCTGCTGCTGTTCCTCCAGGTGTGAATAAAATCAAATGAAAATTATCACATCACATTGCCCTTTTCCGTCAAACAATTAATTCACCTTCGTATTCCGAAAGCAAACGTCCAAAGCATTGCAGCTTAACAGGCGCTAACACGCGAAATCAAACCTTTCGCAGCACTCCGAAGCGGCAAGACAGGAACAGATTAAATCACGACCGGATAGTTAAGCTCCAGCCGAACGACCCGGACGAATGCTGACACCAAGCCGCGACTCCACAAAAAAAAACACGAAATAAAATCCAAAAAAATCATCAAGAAATATAACCACCTGCCCCAAACAAGGCCGGCACGGGTCGGGAGTGGGGTTGTGTTTTAATTTTGTCGTTTTCCCTTTTTTTTGGTTTTGTTTTTGTTTTTCTTTACACGACCACCTCTCGGCTGCGACACGGGCAAGTGTGACAACGGCTGTCGGCAGCCGGTGGGAGGAATAAAATTTATTATTTGTTCTATAATAATATGAAAATGAGAAAAATCTTTCTCATCATCGCGTGTGCTTCCTGTCCGGGCGGTCGGATGCGATGACGGTGGCGATGGTTGTAACATAAATAGGAACAAGCAGATGCACACCTGTTCTTGCGTTCGTTACGAGTTCTTTTTTTTCCCCACTCCTCTGCGTGTATGGTTTTTTTCCTTCGTTTCAATTACAGTTCGCTGAACAGTGCTAGAGATGGGCAACCCCTGGCTGCTTGCTACGGGAGCGTGCTGAAGGATGCGCACTTGAAGATGGAAAAAGATACAGAAAATCGAGCGCTAAGCATGTCGGTTGAATTATCATTGTTGCTTCATTAGCTCGATGTCTCCATTCCGCTGCAGCGTTCGCCATCGAGCGATTGATGCAGATTTGTGGAACCGATGCTGCTCGTTGCGCTGCTCGGCAGCCGACAACGACGACGATGACGACGACAAAATAGGGTAGGGTATTATATTTACCATCGCTCTTTCCAATCCTCCCTTAACGAAGTCCCGCGCCACGGCGACGGGGATGGCTTGTAAGGAGCAAATTCGCCGTATACGACCCCAGCATCCATCAAACGTGACGCCTGCTCCCGCTCGGTCTCGCTCGCCCGCAAACGATAGTTTAATCGAAAATCGAAAATCTCCCTTTGCTGCAGAACAATCCGTCGCCGGGGGTTGAAATTGCATCTTGCCCGCTTTCCCAGCCAAATGGTATAATGCAATGCAAATAACGAATGTATTTATGATTATTCGTCGTTACCGAAGCGCTCGTGCGTCACACTTTGCCTGGACGGCCCGGGGAGGGGCAAGATTTTTGGTGCCACTTTTTTGCTCGCTGCCATTGTTGCGTTCGTTATCGTGCGATCGGATTTTTCTTTTTCTTTTTGCAGACCCAGCTTTAAATCTGCACGGTGGAGGCTGGCTGGAAATCGGTGGTTTCGTCGCCTGATTTCTAGTGCGCAGCGGAAAACCCACTCGAACACAGAAAATTTGCCCGAAAATTTATTTAAAAATTCAAACTCGTCACAGTGGCGCTCGTGTCACTCGTGACAGCCAGCCGGACAGTTGCATGTAACCCAAATACGTGACAGAGGGACATCCAGACTTTTTTTTCAAATGCTCTCCGAAAAAGTGCTCGAAACTGGTTATGCAAAACTTTTGAATAAATTCATTTAAAAAACCGGCAAAATACACACCATGTGCCGTTGAAAACTTCTTTATTTGGCTGTTTGAGGCAAATTTGCCTAAAGGTATGCAATTCTGTGTGACATAATGAAGAATCAAATATCTGTCACGTGCCTAAATGTATGCAATGTTTTTAGAAAAAACATATCTTATTTCATTTGAGATTTGAGATCTTGTAAATTTTAACAGTTTTGAATCAATATTGTTATAAAAATAGTTATTTTTCAAAAAAAATCTTTTTGTTTAATGCAAATTTTACATTTATTTCCTAGCACAAGATGAGGTGCTAGGAAAAATCAAATAAATATGTACGCTTAAAACCTACTTCTTTCAAAAATGTTTCAAATAATCGTCGCTTCAAAATTGGTTCGACTGACGACCATCTCGAAGTAAGTGGAATCGCTCTCCCCAGCGGGATAATCGTTAACCGCACAATCAACTACGTCCAAACGTATATCCTTTAATTTCCGTCTTGGACACATTAATGTGAAACGATTTTCTTTCTTCCGCCTTACTTGTTTCCCTCCCACCCGCTTCTCCCGCGCGTGTTTTGTGCTGCGGCAACGTATTTCGGCTGCCGTTCTTTCATATTTGCACAATCACGAACTTTAACCCCCGAAAACTTCCGGCTGGGCTGGACCGAATGCAACTTCACCCCGATGCCCGATGTGTTTTCATCTATTTCCACCTGGGCCGGTGCGCTCCGGGTCGACCCCTTGGCGGGGCAGCGGGCGGGCAGGTTTTTGGTGTGGTTTAATTCGCTTCGCCAGCGTGTGAGCGTGTTTTCCAGCGTTGGGAAATGGGAAAAACCAACGGTTTGTGGAGTGCAGGAGAAAAAAAAAACGTTTTTAAACCGAACCCGAACCCGCTTCCTCCTCGGCCGACCGCTATTGTTGCACTTGACCGGAAAAAGCTCGTCTCGCCCGCGGGGTCGAGGGTAGTGGGCAGCTGCGAAATATTCTTCCCAGGACCTGCGGCAGCGAGGACGAGCGAGAAAGAAGGGGAAGAGATGCATTGGGATCGATTATGTGGTGCTTCCTTGGCCGCCCACTTTATCTCGGGCAGCCGATCTAAGCGCCAGAATCGCTCGGTTTTTGGATGCACCACGAAACGAGTGGGAAGGGGGGAGGGGGGAAGGGGTGGAATATGCACCGTTTTTCGCCAGCAAAACGCGTCCGCAACGGTACGGGCGAGGAATTTATGCTTTCATATATGTTGTACCTACTTCAATGAATGCACATTCTTTCGCCCATTTCGTTTGAGCCGTTGCGGTGCGATTTGCCACGGTTGTTACGGGCTGGGGATGTGTTTTATGTTTTTCTCCGTGTATTTCACGTTTATTGTACGTTGTTTTGTTATTTTTCCCCCATGTGGTAGAACTCGACTCTGGTAAAACCCACAGCAATCACACTCGGGAGAACACACTTTTACCACATAATTACATAACGGAAAGTTTGCGTTTGAATTAGGGATATCTTTTTTTCCACTTCTATCCTGTCAAAAGTAATCAAAATCTTAATTTTGTAAAAAGCTTCAACTAATTCACACAATTTCGGTTTGTTAGTGTGGCATTTTCAAAGCCAATTGGCGCCCAAATGTAGGCAATGTGCGTTACAATAAAAAACTCATCGTTTGGAGCGCACTGGAAAAAGAGCACAACTTTTTCGCATCACGCTTACAGTTGAGTCACACTGAGTCTTTTGATTTCACTCGCCTTGCTCACTAACTATACATGTGCATTGTTTTAACCAACAATAGCGTGACTTACCGAGCCAAAGCGTAAGAAATAGAACTCAAATTTTCACACTAAACACTACTTTCTAAAGCAATTTTTTAATAAACTGTGCTTGATCGCATTGAAAATAAGTCTCCCAAACGCTTTAGAAATCAGCCGTTTAGTATGGAATCCATGCAACCGATCAGCATGGTTGATGTTTTTAAATTTGAAGAATTGTTTTTTCGTAAAAATAAAAGTATGATAAAATTATCAAACATGTTTGAATTTTTTTTTTAAACACGAAATCAATGTTTCCTAGCAAACAGCTCGATCTCGATCTCTCACGAAACATTCGAAACGTTTCTTAAAGAAGATTATAGCATTTGCTTTCGTGCAAACTTTCAGGCTGAATTTGTTCATTTGCGCCCAAATGTTTGTTAACTGCACCGAAAGAGTTTGCTGCGGGTTTTATTTTCCGTACACAACATTCGATACAATGTTCTAGTAAAATGGTGTCCACCCCGGTCTTGACCGTTCGGTTTTATAACTTTTGAACCTGGCAATACGGCAAGGCTGTTTCTTAAAAATAAAATAAAAAGACGAGAAAATAAAAAAGTACTATCTAACTTAATTTATATTTTCATTTATTGATATTAATCTTTGCATTTCATTTTTTGTATTAATTTTGTTGATTTCAAACCCTTTTTAAAATTTAGGCACACGATAGTATTTATCAAATTTAATAGAGAAATTAAATTAAAACGAAAAAAGAATTAATGGGATGAATAATATACATGGTATACTTTAAGGCGCAATTACGTTTGATCAATCAAAGAGTATGAAATTCGAAATTATAAAGAAAACACGCTTTAGCAACACTTTTCTAAGGATCTATTCTATCAAGTAAACACTTTTTCGGGCACTGTTAATCACACTGTATCACACGCGAGGATCGCACGGGTCACGTTCGACGCCCTACCTTTCGTGGAAGATCGTTGCCATCGGAGGCTCGGGTCAGTTTGCTCCGGCACCGTAGCAGTTGATTGTTGCCGCTGCTCAAAGCACCGCTTTCGGATATGTCTCGATGGTTGAAAGGTTTCACTTCTGGGGTTTGAAACGATCACGAGGCCCAAGCATCGAGGCGTTTCGGTCCGGATGCTCCGATTCGATTGCTTCACGATCGCTAGCCGCTCGGTTGTGATCGTGATCGCGCGCGCTTGACCAACACCTGAAGCACCAGGTTCACATCGCACATCGCCTAACAGTCCTTAACCACACACACATACACATGCACACGTGGGACCTAGAAGAAGAATTGACTTGCTGGTCGTAGCTTGAAGTCGGTGCCGCTGCGTCCAGAACAGGAGCCAAACAGCAACTGACGGCCGGACTGGAGCCGTCCCGATGCCGCCGTTTCTCGTCCGTGCCACCAGGATCATGCAACCAGCTGTTCGACGCTGCTGGACGCTTACAGCCTCACCTCGGCTCGCGACGACGAGTCGGCGCACTGGCATCGTTCTGGGTGCCCGAACCGCCAGCGAATCGCCGACCGCCGAAGGGAAACGCTTCGGGGACGACCCTCAGAAACGCTTCAAACCGAAGTGTTGGTCGGGCCGCACGACGGTGGAAGGAACCCAAGATATATCCACCCACGCGTCCTCCTCCGCCACACAAGCACCCCCCCCCGCGCGCCCCCACCCCTGACTCGTCCTGCCTCCTGCCAAAGTGACAACAACACGCCGATATCCGCCACTGCCAGCACTCCAAAACGCAGAAACGCGCAGAAAGGTTCGCTCCCTGAGGTCCCAAATCAGTCTCCGCTTTTTTTCCGCCTCCGCTCCATTTCGCTGGGTGCGTGCGTGTGTGTGCGTGTGTGCGTGTGTGTGTGTGTGTGTGTGGGCAAACCGAAAGAAGGCGTACTTCTCGGAGATTCGTCCGGTAGCGATTGATTGTTCGGCTTTTTTGGTTGAGATCGAAATGCGGCACGCATTGCATACATTTGGGCGCAAACTATAAAATTTTACCTTTTCATATTTTTATTTTTTTCTTCTTATTTTCTAATTTAACTTTTTGTCAAAGCATCTAATATCTAGACGGTTGTGTCTTATAAGCTTCATTGTTTGAAATTTTCCACGTATTGTTTTTATTGTTTTTTTTTAACTAATCTTGCTCGCCTCATCCAAGAAAAATTGTGCCACTAAAACAAAAAAAAATGAAATAACCCGCCTGGGAGCGGCAAAGCGTTAGCACCGCAAATTTTGATTGCATTGACCGACAATCCGGCACACCCGGGGCTGACCAGCGGACAAATAGTCGTCCGGGATAGTTTCGCCGGGCGCGTCCTAATGGTGGAACAGCAAACTTTCGCTATTTTCGAAGTGAAACCATTTCGCGTAGATTAAATCGCATCACGCGTCCCGAAATCGGTTTTCCACTGCCGCACACCCGGACGCCCGGCTCCGGTGGTGGGCGGCGAAGCTGAGCGTCTCCGGTTTCCGGCGCGGTAACGGATAATTGTCGGTCATCAAAGTGGCGGCGAGCGGCGCGCAAAACTTTTACTATTTTATTTTCGTTGTATTTACTTCGTGTGAGGGGTTTTTTCTGCGCTGCCCGTCGTTCGGTTGGTTCTGGATGAGGATTTTAGAAGTAGCAGGAGTTGCTCTTTTTTTATATGTCGGCGAAAGGCGGTACCGGCGGGTGGCAAACGCTCGTCAACTTCGTTATTTTCATTTCCTGTGCCACCAGGAAGGGGAACGGTGGCAAAACTAGCAATAAGGTTAAGCGGTGTCATCTATGACCAGAGCGAGCTGCGGCTGCCCCGGTGGGATTTTGCCTCAGTACGGTACAAGAAAAAATGGGCCCAGCTCCGGTGCCCAATTATTGTATCGGTCAGCGCCGGCAAATCCTGCGAGGGCTCGATTTGCCCTCGAAGATAAATGGTAAGCAGCGGGCGCAAAACTTTTACCTGCCCGAAATTTCGCGCTTTCGCACGGTAAGCGATAAAGTTGTGTAATGGCTCGGGCCGCTTGATTGCTGCGAAGGGAGAAGGGGAAGCAGGGGTCGGGGGCAATCTATCCTCCCCGGGAGAAGCTCATCGAAACCGGCCGGGTTTACGTAATTGACTGTTTGCCGTACCGTTGTGGCCGTTTTGGCCGAGACCTGTTGAGTAGATTGCATACCTTTCGGGCTCGAAGAAGCCCCCGAATAATTACGCCCGAAAATTATGCAACGTGCAGCGATAATCTTTACATTTTTGCATGCGTTGCATACTTATAGGCGTTTTTTTTTAATAGAAAAACGTAAATGATAGTTTTTGAAGTCAATAATCAGCTCTTTTGGAGCGAATAATCCAATGAATTGCATTACATATTTAAAAATCGCTCCTTAACCACCGAGCATTGGTCATACAGATTCAAGAAGTCCGATCGATGGTTCGCAGGCTAATCCTCGCACTAGCCCGCATCAAGCAAAGCAAACCCCAACCGAAACCCATCATCATCATCGGTGAAGCTGATATTTTTTCCATCAATATGGTAATTTGAGCTGCTGGTAGAAAATGGTTGTCGGTTTTCTGCTATATATATATCGCTTCATTCTGTCGCTGTGTCTCGTTGGTGCATGGTGGTTTGCGCTGGCTGTCAATGAGCAAAAAAAAGAAAGGCAATTTGCTTCGGAAATCGGAATCGGAATTCATTTTACATCTAGCAGAAGTCGTCGGGCTCGCGGCTCGGGAGTCTTTGGCGGAGGTTCCACGTTTGCGGCGTTGATCGTAAGCATCGCACCTCCTCCTCATCCTTCTCATTCTCCTCCCCACCTAATCAGTCAATCACACCCGCGGGCAAACGATGGCACAGCTCATCTACATACTCTAGGCGCCCGGCATCGACAGGTCAATCGGTGAAACGTTTTCTTGGCGACGATGCCGAGGCGCCGGTGAGATAACATTTTTAATATACTTTCCAACGCGCCTCACGTACACGCTGGAGGTGACGTGTAGGCCGCTAGACCACTCCAGCGGATCTCCGCGTCCCGCGTGCTCCACCAATCACCACCCTCGAGTGCATTGTCTCGCGTCGAACCACTCGACGCTTCCCCGCGCGGGCGTGCGATTTTATCGACATCCCTCCGAGCACGGAGTAGCTGACGCAGCGATTGAGCAACGATTGTTTGTAGCGATTTGAGCGGCCAGAAGAAGGAATGAAAAAAAAATACCAGCACACTCCCCCAACACAGTTCAACTAGTCCTAAACGTTCCCCGACGCGCTCGAAATAAAATAAAAAGCAAAAAAAAAACGCACACAGAAATCAAACGCCCCAAATATCTTCCGGACTCGGTCGCCAAACAAGACGTGACATAAAATTTAAATGCTTATTCGGCGAGTACACACTCACACTCAAACAGATGTTTTTTTTTTCGGAGAAGATTAACCATGAGAAGTCTTCCAACGCAGTCCTCGTGGGCGAGTGGCACAGATGCCGGTGGATACCGAATTTACCATGTCAGTGTCATGTCAGGGCGGGATATGCTGAATGGCGCAAGAAAACACCGCGGAACGCAACGAGTATGAATAAACCATTGCGATTTTTTGACGTTTAAAGACGAATTTAAGCTCACGGATTGAAGTTCAATCCCGGCGAGAAAAGGAAAGAAAGAGAGTTGATTTTAGTATGATACGCTTAATGTTATGCAATTTTTAAAATAATTATCAAACGATAATTTTCTTTCGCGCCTAAATGTATGCAGGGTGAACGTAAGAAGTCCTACAAGTAAATAATCGATGTATCGCAATCGACTAGTCTTGCTAGTTATAATCGAATTTTATTGTAAGGAGGTAAGTTGATTTAAAATTTTTACCCCTTAATTTATTCTATTTCTGTAAAAAAATCCTTAGCACCTTAACGTATGCAATGGTTTCTGCAAGAGTTCCACAAATTAGGAATCACGCTGTCGCAATCTCGCTTCAGACGTTCGCTTCAAACGCAGCGCCGCCTCGGCGGGAGTGTATATTTTTATTTATTTATTCGTCTCATCTTCGCACACGCTCGAACATTCCCGCCCGATGATTTGTTTCTCCTGTGCCGCAATCTCGTTTGCCTCTCCCACCCCCGGTTTTCCCTTTCCCTGCCGAAGGCCAAGGCTGATAGTTTGATTCCTCTTGCGGCTTAACCGCAGCAAACGCCGCTCCCACGGGGGTTGGAGTGGAAAGCCCGAAAGACATCCCCATACGTGGCAGCAAACGAGCCAGAAAGTGTGCTCTGAACGCATGGAAGGGAAGCTGGGCGAGGGGTTGAGGGGGCTGAAGACGAAGATTAAGAGTTCCGGAGGCATCCGGGGCATTCCGTACCGAATTGAATAAAATCCGAGCGCCCGATCTTGATGGGTGGAAATTTGTTTTACCTCGCGTCTCGACAAACGACACGGTTCTTTATTTCTTCCCCTTTTTTTTGCTTTTTTTCTCATCTGCTTCTTTAGTCCGGAGAAGAATGAGCCGGATGCGTGCCGGAGTCGAGCGTGAAATATTACATCCGCTCGAGTAGTTTCGGAAAGGGGGCAAGACACGATGTGTTTGTTCCATTTCGGAGCCAGAAAATGCCTGTCAGCGTTTGCGGGGTTTTCTTTTTCCTTCCCTCCATAATTAGATGCCGCCGGGATAGGATTAAGGGCCGCTTTCAACACCTTTCTCGTGCGGGGCGCAGCGTCCATCAATAATTGAGTACATATTTGTCGAACTTCGCGCTTGCGAAAGGGAATTTAAATGCGGCTGGTATCGCTAAGTAGCTTTCCCCGTGCCAACACGCCTTTTTTGGATCTGGTGCTGAGGGGCTTGCCTATCATTCGGGCGCAGAATGCAACGCGCTGCAATGGGAAGCGGAAGGTGCGCGCGAAATCTGTTTCTTCTCATTTAAGAAGGAAAACAGCACGACCCGTATTTCGTACCGATAGCAGGTATTTTATTCACTTTTTTTTCAAAACTTTAGTCCTTTCGAGCGGAGACACTCAAGCACTCCCTCCCCGGCTGCTCCACGGGGAGACATACGTTTCGAAATAAATCGCTTCTGTTACACGGGCTCGGGCGCGCTTACGTTGACAGACAATATTTACAATACAGCAGCCCCGTGGAACACGTGCTTTTACGTTCGTTCGCGTTTCACGCGAGCAGCAAAAGCAAAACAAAAAAAAAAGAGAGAGAGCGCACACAGTTCATTTTTGCGCCGGTGTTATGCCGATTGCCAGCTCGTGTGTCAGTCCCCGATCTCTCACCCTCACCCAAGGCCCGCGTCTGGTGATGATTTTATATAAATCTTTCCCCCGTTGCTTACGTCCCCCTGGGTGTTTTTTTCCCACCCGCCCTACCAATCGGGCTATACCTTTAAAGCGGCTTAAAGGCGTGCGCCTGCAAGTGCCGCTTGCCGCCGCTCATAGTGCCGTGCGGATTGCAGATCATGCAGGCGCGCGCGCGCGCGCCAATCGCCCGGCGAAGCGCGTGAAAAGGTGCCAAACGTGATAAGGAGCTAGTTTCCACCCGGAAGCAGCAGTACACTCCACTCTCTTCCTCGTCCTGGGCCCTTTCCCCTCCCCGTTCTCTCCACCAAATTGAAGAATGTTTGAAACGATTCGAGCAGCCGCTCGGCTGGGGCGTGCGCGCCATTCCAACATTCCACACCGAGCACGTGTAACACCGCCGATGGCTGCAGCGTGCAATTTTCCGATTTGAAGCGTGTATTCGTTTTTGGGGAAGAGAGAGGGAGAACGTGAAAAAAAACAAATACCGGCCGTGCAGGCATTCCTCGGCTGTCGATAGCGGCAGCGATAACTCCGAACGTCGTATTGGAAAGGGCCGAAACTACTCCGCGCGCAGAAAATCGACTCGCCGACGAGCGCTGACCTTCCTGATTCTTTTATTTTCAAATTAAAAAAAAACTAAAAACCACACACACCAGTGCACAGCGCTTTAAGGTGAAGCGGTTTCCCTCCCGGAACGCTTTAAAGAATTTCCCGTCGGCAGACGGGTTGGACCAGTCGTCCGGTGAGTTGGAAACTTGTTGGATGCAGCATTTATGTATGTGAGTATTTTTTTCTCTCTCTCTCTCGTCCAACATTCCTGCCGCTCAAAAGATCCCGATTACGGGCGCTAATTAGTCAGTAATTCCTCGCTAACCTTCTCCGCGACGGGCCGGGCTGGCACCGGGCGGGGGAAGTTCGCCATTTCTCGGGCTTCTCGCGTGCTTCCACACCGTCATCATCGCCATCTGGCACGATTGCGTTTGTGTTTGTGTGCGAGTGTGAGTGTGTTTACCTAAATTTACGCCTCAACGACGCCGACACTGTGGACGAGCGCAAAACCACAAATTCCGCCCGCCCCCGGGTACTCCTATCCGCTCGCCCGGGCAACCAAGACGACCGGCAGAACCAAAAAGTCTCCCCTTGAAAGGAGTGTGTATAATTCTAATTTGATACTATCGGTGACTTTTGTCACGGGCGGAGCGGTCCCGGTCCCCGTCCCCGGATGGTGATAATAATTGGCGTCCTGTCTCGGCCTCGCTCGTACGAGCCACCCTCGTCCGGTCGCGTGGAGGACGAACGCACAGATCCAATCTCTGTTTGTCGACATGATGGCATTTAATCGCTTCCCGCCGTGTTGCGACCCCGGTGCTGCTATAATGTAATTATAAACTCTACAGCACCCGGTAACCGACCTTCGTCGGGATTTACCTTCCTTACCCCCTTTTGTCAGCCCACCGCCCCCCCCCTCCCTGCTCTCTGGAGGTGGAGCGAATCCGTGCGTGCTGCCATCGGACGTCGCCTTAAGGGCAAGGACGTGTGTGGCAGTTTGTTGTAGCACGTGTCAAACTGCAGGATGGTGGGGGGAGGTACGGGAAAGGATAAGATGGATAGTTGTTGTTTTCTTTCCAACCCTTCCCCCCAGCCCACGGAGGTGACGGAGGACGAGCCAGACAACAACCCACGGGGTGTCAAACATCAAACGACGTTATCTTCCGGGAGGATTGCGGCGTTTGTCGCACGTCGATTCCGATTGCGACCGAGCACACACACTCACGCGCGCACACACACGCACACGGTTTTTGGCATATTTTAACCCCTCGTTCGGAAAACAACACGCAACGGCACTCATTAGCCCGTCTGGCTGCTCGGATCGCGCGCGCTAGTTGGCTAATTTGTGGCGGTATTTTTTTTGTTGTTTTTACCCCAAAACACGGGCAATGCGAGAGAGATAGAGCGCAAGTATTCCGACACACGACGTTTCCCCCCCCCCTCCCTCCTCCCCCCGCCCCCTTCCCCGCGATTGAGCTTCTCCTACAAAACAGTCCCACGTGCTCCGCTGCACGCCTAAATGTAGGCAATGCGACAAAACTGCCTTGTCAAACGGCTGCTCGTTACAGGAGATTTTGAAGGGTTTGCGAAGGGCGGGGGCGGGAAGTGTGTGTGTGTGAATGTGCCGGTAGTCGATTCCGATTAAAATCCGAATCGGAGAACTCTCTCCCTGCCCCCACCCACCCCCTTTCCAAAATCGTATCGCCATCGCTATCCCGACCGGTCCGCCGAACGGTTTCGGCGTTTCGGAAATACGGGTAAATAAATTATTAACGCCCGAGGGACTAATCAAAATGACGCGTCAATTTTCATTTAATGTAGCAAATTAGAGTTTATCAGGAGCGAAATTGACAAATGGTCAATGAAACGGATGCTGTTTTGTGCGAACGGACCCTTCCCTCCGATCCCACAACCCCTTTCCCGTCCCCCCCCCCTCCCCCATAAACCCGCCAGCAAAACACGCTTCGGAACAATCATTTTCTTGCTCCCTCCGGTTGCATCGTCGGCCGGGACAGGGTCGGCCCTAATGCGCATCCCGGAAGCCCCGTCTGGCCGCTGTCGGATGACTTTTGCATGTGCGTGTGCCGGCCCGAGCCGGGGCATTAAGTGCGTATGCGTGCGATGAGTTTCGGTTTCGATTCGGTTGGTGCCTTCCCTTCCCTCCCTCACGGATGCACCGAATGCTTCGAGCCCGCCACCGGGTTTCGGGATTATATATTGCATGAACTACGTCTGGAATGCAAATAATGCGCACCCCGCGCGCACGGGCCACCCTCCCTCCCATTCTCCCTCTCCCCCGGAAAAACCGACCGCTTCTGCCCCCCCCCGCCTCGGCGGGGGCGTGCATGTTTTTACGCTTTCAATTTGCACTTTGGTGCAGCTCGGTGGTGGCGCCGGCGGTGGGAGGCGGCTAGTGGCGGCCGGTTTGTTTGACGGTGTTGCAAGAAATGCTACAAATGAAACACACGTTTCACACCGGCATGCAGGTGTGCGCGCGGGTGTGTGTGTGTGAGCCATATTCCAAAAACTGCCACCGGGATACGACCGAGCGCACGTACGGATGATGATCTCCGCCCGGCATCACCACCCACATACTTAGGCATGCACACGCGGCGACCGCCCGCACTCGCGTCCTGTTTGTACGGCGATTTAGGAAGACGAATGCACAGGTACGGTCAGAATTGTAAACCTAGCCGGGCCGTTTTGCTTATTTGTTTCCATTTGTTTTAGGATTTTTGTTTCCTACGTTTGTGCAAACGACAGTACCGAAATGCGACATTGCATACATTTAGGTGCTATTTTTTTTAATTGAAAAAAAACACATTTTTTTTAAATAAGCTTCGTTAGATTATTTTCACTGAAACAGCGTTTTCCAACAACGTAAGCACTTGTGTGCCATGTTCCTCAAATTGATTCAAAAATAAAACCATTTTACCGATTCATGTTAGAAGTATTTTTGTAAGATTTCAATATGTATTTAAATGAATTAAACGAATTAAAATGTTTATTTTAAAACATAGTATACATTCGGGGGTTTGTTTAACGAAGCAGCAACAAGATCGTAGCATTTCATTGCCTCATGTTTGAAATTTGTGTAGCAGACTTCGGTAATATTGTTTAATTATTTTAAATTGTAACCAATTAACGATACCAATGCATACATTTAGGCGCTCCATGGCTCCTAAATCTGGAAGATTCTTTTCTATTATTTTGTATCGCTTTTCTTAACCATCTTTTCATGCAGAATTTTTTTTCCAACATCCCCGAAATTTTTCTTTCGTATGTAACTGTTCAGTTTTTGTTTTGGAAATTTTCGGTTCGTTTTCAATCCATCCATTCAGCAACCCGATGGTCGGCAGTGTGGTGCATCTATCGCTCCCTGCACGCACTAGGCACCCGGGTTAGGTGTGGATCGAAGGAACTACCACGCTCCGGGCGCACCGGGACCGAGAACAGCGAACCGTTTGAAGGTCTGTCAATTTGACGGGCACAGAACGGGAGAGTATTTTTTTGGGCCTTTTTTCATCAACTCGTTTTTTTTTTGTGTGGAAGCAATATTTTATTTTTGTCCCTCCTCGTGCATAGGGGTGCGGAACAAGCCACGTTCC
The DNA here is from genome assembly GCA_000473445.2 of Anopheles farauti. Lineage (NCBI taxonomy): Eukaryota > Metazoa > Arthropoda > Insecta > Diptera > Culicidae > Anopheles > Anopheles farauti. Next base: position 3,011,697 of record KI915047.1, on the reverse strand, counting down.
GCTGGTGCGGATGCGACCGGTGCGTTTTGCGTTAAATGCGGATTGCCGTGCCGAATGAAGACATTCGCCCGGACTGTCGATTGCGCTGCCGCGTACCGAGCCGAGGGTTTTGCGTTGGGAAGGCACTCGTAACAGGCGGCAAAGAGAGGGGAGGGGAGGAGGAGGAGGGGGGGGGGGTAAGGGGGATATTTACGATGATGTTGCGGCATTTAGTGTATCCACTGGCTCCGGGCCACTGTACGACCGTTGCGTGTGCGTTTGGGTGTCGTTTTTTTGCTCTCCCTCTCTCCCTCTCTCTCTCTCACTCTCTTTCCTCGCGGGGTATTTGGTACATACTTCTCGTGCCGAGTTGAAAGGGACTCCACCGCCATCGGTCGCTGGGATCGGTTTTGCAGCCTCCCGGAGAGGTTACAAGCGCAAACGATACCGGCGACCGACAAGCAGCGACAAAAACTGAAAGGAAAAACAGACACACACACACACACACACACACACACACATACACACTACTGCCCGTACCGGGGAAAAACACCGGCACTCGGGGGCACCCTCGACGCCCATTTGCAGCAATTGCATCGTTTTTCGTGCGACGGATCCGAAAGGGGACGATGCGTGTTTGATTGACGACAGCGAGATCGGCGACATCATCATGGCGGTTCATGGTTGGGGCGATGGCGATGCCAACCGGTTCCACCGAACCGGAAACCGAAGTAGGGCCGCCAGTTGAGCGTACGCAAATCGGACAACACCGCCGGCCGGCGGAGCTGGATGCTGGTTTGCTGAAGCTGCTGTAAATACGTCCCGAAGTAAGTACCGATTAAGCTGGCGCTCGGTGGAGGCGCACTTTCCTGCCCGTTGGGAAGATTCTGGCCTTACGAAGACTCGGACTCGGTTGGAGTCGGCCGTTTTCCCCACGGGGGCTGCAAAACGCGTGGCAGGATTTCAATCAAAAAACGCTCCTGGTACCAGTACCAACCGGTCTGCTCATACTTGTCAAGCACTCCAGCGTACAACAACAACCAAAAACAAAAAAAAACACAAAAAGCATACATCACTTCATCCAAAACAGGACGGTCCGGACATCGAAACACACAAAATGAGGAGAGAGAAGAAAAAAAAGCGACACAACCAACAAGTCGTCCCGCCGAGACCATCAGTCAGAAAATTGAGTATCCGTGAGCCGGGCTATCGATTCCGATCGAAATACAAACACACTCACACACACACACGCACGCAGACAGAGAGACACAAACAGACCAGCAAAAAAAAAAATGCACCATCGGACCATGTTGACCATGATGGACGATGTTGTGATCCAATAAACATGTAGTTCAGCTCGGACAGCCAGTCCGGTGGCAGGCGTTTTTTCCTCTCTTTTTGCTCTCTCCCTCGCTCGGGGTATTTAAAATATGCTGCATTTTACCCTCTCCTCTTCCTCCACCTCCTCTAGCCCCCCCCCCAAAAACACACACTCAATGGACGATGGATTCGGGTCGTTCCGCTCAGGCTGGCTGATAACTAAAACTGTACCGATTTAGTCGTCCATCCATCAATCGCATCGATTCCGGGGGGTTCGCGTGATGGTGATGAACTTCCGGCGTGCGTGCGCGTGCCTCGCGGGCGGGAGGAGGGGAGGGGTGGTTAGGAGGAACTGTAACCGAAGTAATCTATTTATGTTTGCAGCTTCTCCGGTTTCGGTTTCGGTGCAACAATCGTTCGCCCTGGTCGCTACAGAGACGCAAATTAAGCGCGCATTGCCTACTTTTAGGCGACGTGTTATGCGTTACCGCGCGTTGCATACCTTCCAGGCGGCGCTGTGTGCCTTGTTTGGCCTTTAAGTGTGAGCTGTTTTGTGACCAATTTTTTATTTTAAAAAGTTAAACTTTTTTTTAAACTCAATTTTCTCCATTTATTTAGCTTCATCTGGGATAGCGAAGTCACTGCCGCCGAAAAACTACACGGCTCGGTACGTAACTCGAATGGTTGCGTTGAAATGCTCGAGGGTCATTTTTTTCCCCACTGTTCCCCAGACCAGATCGCATAAAGTCAAAGGCAGGCGGAGGAGGAGGTGAAAAAAAACCAAAACGAAAGAACCGGAGGGACCTCCGGGGCGAGGCAGACGAGAACGAGCGCTATCAATCTTTACGCCGGCGCTCGTTATTCGCTTGTCACATCCGGATATCGACATCCGGGGATTGACCCACGCCAGCCGCAAGCGCGGGTCAGTTTTCTGGAGTGCACAAAAATATGTATACACAACACACACACACACACCCACACACACAAAAATAGCAACGAAACAAAACAACCACACCGACATGGTGCGAGTGGTACGTGTATTTATATTTGCTGGCACAAACAAATTTATCGCCCGCCTCCGGCGGTGGAGCGATGTGCAATAATGTGTATCAAATTTGTTTAAAATAATACACCCGCGGCACGCGCGTGGTGCGAGTTTCGGTGATGCAACAACACCCTTTTCCGTGCCGTGTTAGAACAGGTCAAGTCATTTTTACATTTTGTTTTTATTATGAGCGCTTCGAGTTAATTTTTTATTTCATTGTGGGAAAATTACTCAACTTTGGGTTTCTCGCGCTTCTAGAATAGTTCTTTAGATTGCATAATTTTAAGTTTTTTTATACTGATGCTTCAAGGAATGTTCTTTCGATTGCATAATTGTAGGCGTAACTACTTTTAATCATTGTTTAAAAATGATTCGATGCAAATTGCATACTTTTAGGCATTTTTGTATTTATTTAGCTTTGCTACTGTGTGCTTCAGATTGCATACTTTCAGGCTGTTTTGTATTATTTACGCAATTCGCTCGTCTCGTAACTATTTGCGTCCACCGGTACCTGTCAGAATTCTTCGCCACTGTCACTTTCACGCACAAAACAAACGGCAACGATAAAAACCCGTAATCACACACTCACGTTCGTAAACACGTTCGCTTACACACGGGCGACATCTTCATCGTCGCCAGCAGAGTGACAAGTGTGAGCTGTCAGTGACAACATAGAGACATCACAAACCGACCCGCGCACAACCACCTCCCGCACGGTCAGTTCGCTTTCGCCACGGCTCACACGGAGGAGGAATGTCGATTGAAGTCAAGCGATAGGGAAGAGCTGGGATGAGAAGAGGAAAACCGGGAAGGGAGAGAAAGAGCAAAGGGCGGGCAATGAATAAACAACCCCACGCAGCACGCGCCGCAGAACCGAACGTGCCTGGAGGGGGGAAAAAAATGGGCATCTCACGCAAGGGAATTAGCAGGGAACCGCACCGAATGCACAATTTCGCTTCGGAAAAAACGGGAGCAGGCACAGACGAAAGCGGAGAGGAAAGAAAGCAAAAAAACACACACACAAAACAAATGCCTCCACATCGAATGCATTTTAGGAGTGCGTTCCAAACGGAGACACACACACGCACGCACGCGTGCGGGCTTATTGATGTTTTCGAGAAGATTAATTTGCAATTTATGGAACAATCATAAATTATCCCGGGCCCGAAATGTGTCAGCTTTTTGCACGCCACGAGCTTTCCCCCTCCCGAAACAAGGCGGGCGGTAAGGGAGGCACGGGTTGACTGTTTAACTTATTTGTTCATTTTCCAGCGGCTCCCGGCACCGGCACGCCACAACAATGTGTACCGCGTGGCGATCCGAGAGAGCACCGACGCCCAACCCGGGGACCGAATTAATTCCGCGGAAAAACTTCTACAATAATTATATCAGCATCTATATCAATTAGCCACGGCTCGGTGTCGGCGGTGGTGCGGTGCGGTTGCACGGAAATCTACTACGAGAAACAATACCGACGCCAAACATTTCGGTCTCGATGCTTGCCAACTTTCACGGGCACAATCGTTTGCCCTTTCAAGTGTATTTATTTATTTATATTAAACAGTGTTAGTTTAAACAGATTGGTAGGAAAAAACGGGCTTGAAAATAAGCGAAAGGGTACAAGCGAATAAAAGGTAAACTTTGAGCGTAAAATGTGATTTATTTTAAAAAATATAAATAAAATCACTCTTTTGCGCCCTTAGTTATGCAATGGGAAGTAAGCGTGCTCGAAATGCGGTTCCGCAGCAGGTGACGCTTTCTTCGACCGCACAATTTGCCTGTCACTGTATATTATTATCGCACTATTGTTAACCATGACCGGTGCACGCTTCCCTTCGCCTTCCCCTTCTCTTCCCCTCCCTCCTTCCACCACCGGCCGCGGGGCACGCACACTCAACTGCTCGTTATCGTTCATTAGAGGGGCTCAATTATTTAATTTGTCCCCTCTCCCGCTTTGTTTGCTCACTGCCCAAGCCCTTTTCCCGGTGTGACTTCGCGCGGGCGTCAAAGGCGGGCGGGAAGGAAGTCAGCGTTTTGAAAACATACTCCCACTCACGCATCGCCCTTCGCACGGACAGCCCGCGACATTGCCTGGCCTGGCGCGGGGAAGGAGAAAAAAGGCCAAAAATGCTGCCTGTTGTGTTCATAATAAGAATGTTTTAATAATCGCGCACGCAAACGCGAACCGAACCCACTAATCAGGCGACGGCTCAGCATCATCGCTCGGTGGCACTGATGCTCGCCCACCCTGCGGCGGGCTACGAAGCAGCACAGCCCCGACCCGGGTGCTAGCCGGATGCCGGCAGGAAAGGATTATTATTTTATTGGATGTCGAATCCGAGGACCGCGCCCGTGTGACGCTGGTGTCGGGAAATTTCGAGGCGCGGGAAAGAAGCAGCTGCTGTGCGTGCGTGTGTATGTGTGTGTGTGTGTGTGTATGTGCGCTTCACGGCCACGCCAACACACACACACACACACACACACACATACACACACAACTCAAACGCACCAGCTAGGATTCCGAGGACTCGGCAGACGCTCTTTCCCACGGCCGGGCACGGTGTTTACTTCTTCGTGCCTACATGTAGGATGAAAATACACATGGGATGGAGGGGCGTGGGAAAGAGGGAATGAGGCTAAAAAAACACATTCACAAGTGTGCACCCGCACCCGCCGGGTACCTTTTTTCCGCTTCCCTTCCCGCTTCCCTTCCTTCCAAACCTTTGAAGACACCCGGGGGTCGGCGCCTAAATGTATGCAACGGGGCAGTGGGGATGATCCTCGTAACGCATTAGCATAATGGGCGCGCTACGCATGGTTTCCGCCGCACGCCCGGAAGCCGCTTTTCGTGGCACAAATCGCGAGATCGCAACCAAATGCGTCCCTGTGGAAGGATGAATTTAATGTATGTTTTTTTTTCTTCCCCAAAAAAAATATTTATGATAATATTTTTTAAAATATGAATAAAATTAAGTTTCAGTGCGCTAAAATTAGGTGCACTTAGTCCTAAACGCCTGCAATTATGCCGTGATTTTCAATCACATTATTACTGGCACCACCATCGGCACGGGGCCTCGTCATCGTCGTGATGATGCAAGATTCCACCTGCTTCTACCGAATCGATAAGCGTCCGATCCATTAGCGTTTGACCTCGGGAGGAAGAAGGGGAAGGACGGTGCGCTGTGCCGCGCTTATTAGAAGCTGTTAATTATTAATCACTCCTTTAATTGAATCTTACCTCCGCCACACACGCAAGCGAAGCACCGAAGACAAGGGCATTTACAGGATCATCCCGGGCTCATTCCCTCGATGGCGGCGCCCGTACTGTTTCAGTATTTATGCAAACGGCCCCATTGCAAGCCTCCGCTATCCGCGAACGCCCCTTCCAGCACACCGCGAGCAGCAAAACTGGCACCAGCGCGCTCGCGGCGCGTCTTACACGCCGCAAACCGCAGAAGCAATCCGGCTTCCGGGTTTTTCCAGAGTGCCCGCCTGTGCCCGTACCCTAAAACTTTTTGGTACGCTCATCTTCGCCCCACGCAAATGGCGTTGTTGTGCTGCTAATGCTGCTGCTGCTGCTGCTCCCGTAGCAGACAACGTCATGATGATGATGACGATGATGGTCAAATTTTCCGCTTCATTCGCCCTCCCATCCCAGAACCTCCAAAAGCCGACGACTTTAAACTTTGACTTGTGCCTACCCTCCCTCCGGATGTCACATCGAGTCGAAACATGCCAAAAACGAAAGGACGGAATGCGGCCCCCGGAATCCCCCGCCCAGCACCTAGGCCGCAGCGAAGCAGAAACAAATCAACAGACGATCAGACCGCTAATTTTCCGGCTAATTAATTATTGAATTAATTATCAGACAGATTGACTGGGGCTGGCGAAAGCCCCGTTCGTGGGGGATGATTAAGACGACCGGTGCAGTGTGCGAGGGTTGAAAGTGGTAAATATCAACACCTTTAGGAGGAAAACAAGTGTATAACAGTTTTTAAAAACCGCACGACGATTTCGAGTAAAGAACGCCTGAATGTATGCAAGCAAAATTAGTTGTTTTCAGCAAGCCAGAATAAAAATGCGTCTAAAATAATTTGATATTATTATAAAAAGTCTGACTTTTGATTTTTACAAGAAAAACGCCAAAATGTGCGCTAGTGGCGTTTTGTGATCTTTATACGTGGACACTTTTAATGTTTTTTTTCACATAAATAAGCTAAAAGTGTACAAACAAAACTTTAATGTACTTCATGGCTTGCTTATGACGCCTGTAGAAAAGCTGCTCCTAAATGTATGCAATATTGTATTTTATACATTTTAAATATTTTAATTTAAATATTTTACTAAGCACACTGAAATGTGCGTCCAAAAGTTCAAATTTATAAAAAAAAAATATAAAAAATGTCCAAATCAATTTTTAATAAGCAAACCCCCCGTAAAGTACGAAATAGATGCATTCGAATTTGGTGAAGCGAATTTCTCAACTTTCGTGCAACCCACTCGAGACGCCTGATCGAGGCTCGTTTTTCATATCTCCAACCAACCGTGCGCTTTATTTCCTTGCATTCCTAGCCACTGTCCGTGCGTACGGGTAGACAGTTTTGTCGATTGCAATAAATAAGGAACCGGACGCTGTTTTGCTGTGGGTGGGTTGGGGAGAAGAAGAAAAAAAAAGAAGGGAAGCAAAATGAGCCAGAGTCGGTGGGTTAGGTCGGCATTGTCGACTTACTTGTTGAAAAGACCGAAGTCATCTTTGGTACCGGCGGTGCAGTCGTTCCGCTTGTAGTTGTAGTAGGAGGAGCAGGCGGTGCCCTCGAAAATGTTCTGCCGATCGAGCGACGCCCGGAAGTATTCGACCGCCTTGAAGTGGCTGCAGATGAATTGAACTGTTGGTGGTGGAGGTGGAAAAAGCGTTAGTGCCGAAAGGGGGAGAGAGGATCTTTTCGCCAGCAGCCCGGGGCCGCAACTTACGGTACGATTTGGTCGTGTCGTTGTTGACGAGCGGAAACTCGCAACCTGGCTGCGGGCTGGCGCCACTGTTTGCGTAGTAATCTTCGTGGCCGAGGTTCATCGTCGTGCCGATGATGTTTTTGTCCGTGTGGATCGCCTGGACGAACAGACCGTCGGTCCGGTCGAGCCGACGGTCGAGCGAAACCGGGAGCGGCTTGGTGAAGGCCGGTCCGGCCGGATCGAGCCCGATCACGCTCGGCACTCGGCCACCGAGGTAGGCTCCGGCGATGCCGGAAATGTGTGCGCCCATGCTGTGCCCGACGAGCGTCACCTGGCTGATGCTGAAGCCCTTCGACAGCAGGAACTGCACGAACTTGCCCAGATAGCGGCCCACCTTCGGAGTGTTCCGGGCGGCCAGATTGTACTCGACGAGCGCCAGCGGGCTCCAGTCGACGGCGCAGATGTTGCCACCGATCAGCCGCACGTAGTCGGCGACGGTTTGCTTCACCCACGTTCGGTTCACGTTGTCAGTCCAGCCGTGCGTGAGGAAGACGATCGGCTTGGACGGGTCCACCTTCTGCGCGATGCGCGGATCGTCCACGAACGCCTGGACGTACTCGGGCCGGTTCCTACCCAAGTGGGAGATTTTTTAAAAAAATAATTATTACCACCTTAAGGACTCTTTCAACAAAAGGAAAAATTAAAATAAAAAAAAACATCTACTCACGTCGTAGCACACCAGAACGTCACGTCCGTGCTGACGTCATTCGTACCGAACAGCAGCTGCGATAGCGTGTTGCCAAACGCCCCGAGCACGGTACCGACCCGATTGACGAGCAGATCATCCTGGTCGGCTGCGAAACGGATCGAAAAACGGAGGCAATCATACACCGGTTTCGAACAAAAAATAATAACAAAAAAACACACACACACAACACCTCCATATCTTCATTTACCCGAGAACCTGGAGTGCCTCGGATGAATAATGAACCCATCGAATCCTCATCCCCGGTGCGCCTTAAAGTATGCAATGCACGTGGGGTTCGGGGATTTTTTTTTTTCATCACCCTCTCGAACCGCTCGCACTGAGCAGCGGCATGGTTGCGGCAATGCAAATAAGGCTTAAATTAAACTCAACGAGTTGGTTCGAGTCGGTACGCAGCAAAGTGAGATGCAAAAAAATGCTCTACTCCCTACACAACGGCCTATTCACAACCTGTAGAAGCTGGAAGCGTGGAGTGTGGTGTTGTTTTTTAACTCCTTTTCGCTCCTTCTCTCTCTCTCTCTCTCTCTCTCTCTCTCTCTTTACAAGAAAGGTAATAAAACACCACCGGAAAAGAACAAAACCAGCAGGCCTCTTTTTTCTTCACTAGTGGGCAAATAGATTGCAGTACTGCTGGGCCAAGAAGCACCTCTCGATGCGTTACTACCCGATTGCTGCTGCCGATCGAATATTCATCAATTCATATGCACAAATTGGCAATGAAAGGGAGGGAAAAATCGCGCTGTAACAAATGCTCTAGCAAAGGCCCGCGAAAAGGAGACAGAGAATGGTACGTTGAGCGCCTAAATGTATGCAAGATGAGTTAATTTTTTTAACTGTTGCATACTTTCAGGCGCATTTGTGCGACTTTCAGCGGCGGTTTTTACTTATTTTCGTGTAAAATAATTGATTTGCTATCCTCGATCCGTCCCGATCGATCGCAAATGAGTGACGCACGACCAAACGAGTCGCTAAGAACGAGCTAATACGGGCACGGGCAACAAAACACAAAAGGCACCCCGTTCCACGGGCCTCGGTAAAAGCGATGGGAAAAGAAACAAAACATCTAGCACCGAACCGCCCAGGAATGATGATAAAATTTATGTGCCCTTTTCTTCGGCGGCGAATAGGGCGCGCGCGAAAACAATACAGACGGGGGCGGGCGGTGGTGGGAAAAAAATACAGGAGAGCGAATAAAAAAACGAACCCACGCAGCTTGGCTAACATTTCGATGCCGGGACTATCACAATCGACAGTTCAATATCGCTTGACCGTTTCCACACGTGAAGGGGGGTGTTTCTTTTTTGTTTGTTTTTTTTTCTGGTATGTGTGTGCAAACTGCACCATCATTTACTGGACGCCGGACTAGCTTTCACAACAAAACCCTAGCGGCTGTTGTGCTGATGTAGAAGCATGTTTCCCCCCCCCCCCCCCCTGTTCGCTCGTCCCGTGGTTTTTTCCTTCCCTTTCCCACGGGCCCGTACCAGTCGGATGTGCCAGTTGCAAACGTGGGAAATTTGTTTTTGCTTCCCGACCCGGTCATCGGCGATCCTGGAGTGTCCTGGAACTGGAAGTCGGCTCGGTCGGTGGCAAGCAGACCCGCTGCGAGATTTGTTTACTTCGCTATGTTTTAATGGTACGGCGAGGATGAAAAAAACACCGGGGTATGAAGTAGGTTTTTCTCGCATTCTTATTCGTTCGTGTGTTTTTTTTTTTGTTTTATTTTACACGAACGTTCTGGGCAGATCGTAGCGGGTTGAGCCCGACCGTAGGCAACGGATATGGGTATGTATTTAATGCGGGCGCGCGCTGCACTTACAATGCGTTTTTTTTTTCTCTCTCAGCCCACTCCCTTCACTGCTTTGCTTGGAGTTTTCGAGAGGCTGAGCTACTCCGTCGGGCAAGCGATGAAATATTGCACGACCGGCTCAAAAGCTCTAGCATTACGGAAATGAATGCGCCTCGCCAGAGGCCTCCTGCCCCGCGTGAGGCTCGGTATTTGAATGATTTTTTTTTGCTGCCCTTTCGATTTCCGATAGCAATTGGAGCGCCAGCATGGACCAAAGTCTGGGCGGAAATTGACGATCGGACCATCAAAAAACGCGGCACCAATCGGATCGGACAAACCGGCGATCAAAAATGCTCGCACTCGGAGGCGACCGATTGCATACTTAAAGGCGCACCAAGTGTGCCACCTTTAAGCCCGGGCACGACTTAATTGCAACACACACACACATACATACACACATGCGGAAAAAATGGCTCCCGAGCGTTGCATAGTTTCCGGGGCGCTCGGGAGCAAAACATTGCGCCCGGTGGGTATGCAATCGGCTGCTGGGGGGAGGGGAGGAAAAAAAGCACTAACTATCACATACCTGCACCCCCGGGCGGACGGGCGAAAGCGAAACACGTTGATAGAAGCACGCCTAGCGAAAGTAGGCGAAAGCCGATTTCGATGGCTCAGATTGATTGCAGCTCGAGCGAACGATGCCAAAAGCACGTGTTCGCTCCTGTCTCGCCGGTACGTGCCAGCGGACAGACGCGTGCTGGGAGGGGAAGAAGACAAGAGAGTGAAATTAACAGTCTGCACCGCACCGGTTTCGGGCGAAGGGAACGTCTTCGGAGCCACCGCCACGACCGGGCCTGGGATTGATGGGGAAACGAGGCGAACATTACGCACGATGGAACCTATTTTTCCACTTCACCGCTACGGTTGATATATGCTTCCGGTACGTGATTGTTTCGGAAAGGGAGGCTCATCATAACTTCACCCCGGGACCATATTCTAGAGGGGAGATAATAAAAACGAGCGCCCGTGTTCGGTGCTCGATAAAACCCGACCCCCCCCCCCCCCCCCCCTTCCACTCTCCCACCCAACCTAGCAAAAGGGTGTGTAATCTATTTGTTTGCCCTACAATTTACGGCTGGCTTCATTTGAATTTAATAAATCAAAAATATTGCCCCCGGCGGTATGATTAATCTGCGGCGCACAATATTCACACCAAGCGGACCCGAACCGTGGCACCCACCGGGACTCACCGCGTTGGGGGGAAAAGTGGACGGAGGGGGAGGCCTGTCGTCTCCCGACGCCCAGCAGTCCATCATACGCCGGCGTCCGGCAGACCCACCCGCCTCCCCGGACCAATTTTGCACTTGCATCTTCCGGTGGCCCGATCTTTCTTAGAACGGGTCGGCTCTTGCATATGCCTCGGCGAGCGCCTGCAAGGTATGCCCTCCGCACAGCCGATCTAATCTCGTGCACGGTATCCGTCCGTTTTTGCAACCCTTTTTTCGCATCCCTTTCGCGGGCAGGGTGGCGGGGTGGGCGCGAGCGGAATTGTTTCTTCTCCGCTTGATTGTTCCCATTGCCGGTTGGTGGGTGGATTGGAAGCAGAAAAGAAACATGCAGCGCCCAAATGTGTGCAATTCAGTGCCCAGCTTTCAGCTCGCTGCGAGCGGCCTTTTGGATTGGTAGCTGAGAGATTGGGTCGCAAATTGAGGAAGTTTTCAATTTCATTCTTTGTTGATTAGTGTTTCATACGATCTATCATATTTCAGACACAATCTCTACCACCGAAACGAAATAAAAAGAAATAAATAAATACTTGTAGGGGTTTAAAATATTAAAAAATTTAAAAAATTACGCCTGAAAGTATGCAATCTATTCGCATTTTCTGCACAAGATCAAGCTTTCGACGCTTGGAGCTGCCTCAAACGCAACCGCAGCCCTGTCAGCTGTCAACTTTAACATATTTGAAGCATAAAATCTCCAGCTCCCGTACCTTCCCCGGTTTTCCGCCCCACGATTAAGCACCGAAAGTTATCCCCGGTTTGCGAGCGTAATGTGCCGGCAGGTTCGTTAAATATAACTGCAGCGCGATGTCGTACGTAGCGAAAATTACGTAATGCTCCGATGCTCCGAACCATTTTCGCAACATTCGCTCCCGAAGCCCGAAAACACTGCCGACCGACAGTGGCGCGTGATCTACCTGCCACGTGGAATTAACGAATGGCGGGGGCCGGTGGTGGCCGGCGGTAAAAGTCCTACAGATCAATTCGGTCAAGCGAAAGAATTTAACAAGCAATCATTCGGCAATGGCTCCGGGCTCGTGGAGGAAAAAAACCCCTCACCCCCTCCTTTGAAGCGAAGCCTCACAGTTCCCGTCTCCGCCACCCTGCGCACGAAAGGCACAGGGCAAAATAAATAAAGTAGTATCGCGCGCGCGGCGACCCGCACGTACCGTCTCGCTCGACCCACCACAAACGGTTTTGCAGCGTAGTTTCGTTTCGCTTCTTTTTTTTTTAATCCCTAATGCAAACACGCGGAGAGGTTAAAGGTTAAAACTAGAAGCGCGGTCGGTGCCATCAAACGACTCTCGGTGAGTTTTTATACCCACAATTTTTCTTTTCCGTTTTTTTTTTGAGAGCCTCACGCTCCGAAATTGTTCCGCACGTTCGCCTCGGTAGGTTCTAGTTCATCCAATTCCGGTCGTTCCATTCGTTTGAGGTTTCGACTCGACTCGACGATCTGACGGGTGCGCTGCCTGTCGCATCGCTTGCGCTACGAGAAAGCACCACCCAGACAGTTGGAAATAAAAATGATGTAATTTAAAAAAAAAACAGGAATTACAACAAAAATTTATCTCTTCATTTCCGGGGGCATCTTGGTGGAGCTAATTCTGATTCTGACGAGCAGCGAGGCGATGAAAAATTAGGATTTTTTGGCGTACTGCTAACTATTTTTACCCCCTTAAAATAATGATAAAAAATAGTTTGCTGTAAAAAAATCTTTAAAAAAAACACTTGTTTTTCCAAGGTTTATAGGCTAAATTTGTTTAGTGCCCTCAATAAGTGTGCCAATTGGATACCTAAGCATTAAAATGTTTGATTAAACTAAAATATTCCTTGGCGCCTAAATGCATGCTATCATGGAATCGAAAATATAAAACGAGATCTGCGGAGTTTAACTAACTATTTTTAATACGCCCGAAAAGTATGCAATAGGCGCACCCTTCAGCGAGTGCTCAATTAAATCGTAAATATTTCTCACCGCCCGAATGCACGCAAAACCGCGAAAGCCTCAACGCAACCGAACCGTTCACGCGCGCTCCGATAAACGCCCGGCACGTATGCAAACCATTACCCAGCCCGAGGTAGCAATCAAAAAATGATGGCGGCGATAGAAAAATAGAATGTTTACGCTAACGTTACCGTGTGTTTACTTACTCAAGAACGGAAGCAAGTCATCCTGCCGCGCGCTGTAGCCCGCCATCGAGTCGGACGAAAAGTTCTGAAACGAAACGAGCGGCGATGTAAATGAGAAATGACACGCTTAACGCTCGCCGTAGCACCGGCAGGCGATACATGAGTGTCACTGCCGGTAATAGGCGACGGAGCAACAAACGAGAAGGGATACTGTGTGCAAAAAAAAAGAAACCCTCCCACGCCCACAAACAAACAAACGGGAGTAACAAAAAAAAAACCGTGTAGGAAAAGCTCAAACCGGACGCAACTCTTTTGTCCATCGTCGTTTTTAATAATAAACGGATTATTATATGTACCGCTTTACACGGCAGCGGCCGTCGCCTCCGTCACGAGGAAAAGATTATCCCCTTTTTCTCACCTCCCCCCGCCACCGGGGAGGATTTACCGGGAGCGGGCGGGAGGTGAAAACTTCACGAATTTATGAGACAGCGGAGTCCAACGAATGGTCCGAACGGTTGGGACTTAGTCGAGCGTTCGCTTTTCCCAGGCCCCATGTCCGCTCGGTTTTCTCCCCTCGTTGGACCTCATCGTTCACCCGCTAAATGATATATTAGGATGACAATGGACAATATTATCTTAGATTCGCTGCTTGCACCCGCCGGTCCGGGAGGGTGGCGATATTTTTTTTTCCTTCCTCCCCTTCGTTCTTTGCTCCATGCTGAAAAATGCTACAAGGCACGGCGGGCGGCTAATAGAAAGAACATCTTCACGGGAATTTCCACCGCTCCTCCCCCGCGGGAAGCGAAGCGGACCCAGCGAGGGGGCTGGGGCGGCCAAAGGAAATAGAAAATAATCGCCCAGCTGTGCTGACGTCCGAGTTTGCGGTGGGCGCACGAGACCGAAGGAAATGACATTTTTGTTCTCGCCAAACCGGGGGCACTCCTTCGCTCGCGTTGCTACTCGATACTCGTGCTCGCCTCGGGCTATAAGCACACACACCCGCACACACACACACACACACACACAAAGAGCAGAAGGAAGCGCCCGTAACCAGCACGGGAAATGATGAGAGATGGCAATGATTCAAGATTCGACACGAAACCATTTCTCACTGCATCCTCTGGCGGGCGTTCTTACCGAAGGGGAACACCGCGAGGGGTGCCGGGAAATTCAATCTCGCCCTCGAACCTGTTGAGCTGATGCATTGGTTCGCATAGGGCACACGAAAAAAAAACGAATAAAAACCCACACCGAGCACCGAGAATTTCATCGGGAATTATGGATTATAGCAGGTGCGAAGGCTTCCATTACACAATCGTTTGCAAGGTGAAGAAAGACACCGTGCCACACAAAGAGCATCCCGGTTGGGTCCTCAGGGAGGAGAAGAATAAGTGAGCAGGACGATGGGAGCGGGGGCAGAGGGAAGCAAACGCAACGACAAAAAATTGCCACTATTATTTTAACAAAGACTTCCAAACGGGATTTTTTTCACAGAGAAAATTCACCCTCAGTTGGGTAATAAAAAAGAAACTACTAACGAAATTTTTTTCTGTGTCGTGCGCGTTGCATACCTTTCAGGAGCCGCTCAGAAACCGCCACTAATTTCGTCGCCACTGATTATCTTCACCTCACTTGCCAGCGGACCGAAGCCAGCGAACGAAGCGCTCACCCTGTCCAATAAAGCCACTCGAGAATCAATCATGCAAACATATTCAATAAGTTACCCCCTAACTTTATTACATTCCACCTGGGCAGCAGGTGCAGCAGCAGTCGCCTGCCGTTCTAACGTCCTTCTTCTCGACAAGCGAAAAATGAAAAAAAAAAATAAAATAAAACAAAAATGCCCCACGAATCCAATCTGTCTTCCCTCGCTGGCGCGTCCGTGCGGGCAATCCTGCTTAAGGAAAATTTCATATTGTTTTCCCTGCGTGCCTTTGCGTGGTTCCGTTGGCTTCTTCTTTGCTTTCCCTCTCACACCTCCCCGAACGCCCCGTTACTATCTCGAACGCTCATTCCTCAGCTGCACAAATGGCTGCTTTTGATGTGCTCTTGTAGCGTGCCGTGTTTTTGTTTCTTTTTTTTCGCTCCCTCTCTCTCCCCCTCTCTTCCTCCCACGGCTCTGTT
This sequence comes from Anopheles farauti, assembly GCA_000473445.2. NCBI lineage: Eukaryota > Metazoa > Arthropoda > Insecta > Diptera > Culicidae > Anopheles > Anopheles farauti. The sequence continues at coordinate 2,996,311 of KI915047.1, read as the reverse complement.
TTAGAGCCCAGCAGCAATAGTGTTGCATATGCTGTTGCCCGAGGACACGTCCGGAACGGGGCTCACATTGAATGCAAAATGGCACAAGAATCTGGAAAAAATAACACACTCACCGAAACGGGCGTGGGAGGGAGCGAGAGAGCGAGATAGCAACAACGTAAGATGATCTAAGAAACGTTCGCTCGCCGGGTTGTTTGGAACATAAAATGAAATACAAATGCACCGGCACACCGGTAAGATACATCTCGGAGTTCTTCTCACATCTTTCCGCTTCCCCTCCCACCCTCCTCCTTCATCCTAACACACACACACACACACACGAAATAGCATTGCAAGCAGAACCGAAACAGTTCTTAATATGGTAAAGCATTTCTGTACCGTTTCCACTTTGCGTGGAGCGAAAAGAAAAAAGGAACAAAATGAAGCAACCTTCACACACTCACACATGTGGAGCCGAGATATGAAATGATTCGCTGCAAGGGTTGCGCGTGCCGGGCGGCTGTTAGTTACAGCACGGCGCCTGCATGTAGGCACACCGGTGAACGCCTTTGCGGCGCATCGGAAACCGAAGATGGTGAATTTGCTTCGAACAAAGCGGAAAGAAATAGATCACCGAATAAATCGGCCTGCGTTTTCTTGGTTTGTTTAAATGCGATTCTCTCTCTCCCTCCCTCTCTCTCTCTCTCTCTCTCTCTCTCTCTATATCGCTCTCTTTTTCTCTCTCTCTTTCACTTGTGCCTTTTTTGGCAAATTTTTAAGCGCACTGCA
>KI915047.1:2952089-2995443 GCA_000473445.2 Anopheles farauti | reverse complement strand
CACACACACACACACACACACAAAGAGCAGAAGGAAGCGCCCGTAACCAGCACGGGAAATGATGAGAGATGGCAATGATTCAAGATTCGACACGAAACCATTTCTCACTGCATCCTCTGGCGGGCGTTCTTACCGAAGGGGAACACCGCGAGGGGTGCCGGGAAATTCAATCTCGCCCTCGAACCTGTTGAGCTGATGCATTGGTTCGCATAGGGCACACGAAAAAAAAACGAATAAAAACCCACACCGAGCACCGAGAATTTCATCGGGAATTATGGATTATAGCAGGTGCGAAGGCTTCCATTACACAATCGTTTGCAAGGTGAAGAAAGACACCGTGCCACACAAAGAGCATCCCGGTTGGGTCCTCAGGGAGGAGAAGAATAAGTGAGCAGGACGATGGGAGCGGGGGCAGAGGGAAGCAAACGCAACGACAAAAAATTGCCACTATTATTTTAACAAAGACTTCCAAACGGGATTTTTTTCACAGAGAAAATTCACCCTCAGTTGGGTAATAAAAAAGAAACTACTAACGAAATTTTTTTCTGTGTCGTGCGCGTTGCATACCTTTCAGGAGCCGCTCAGAAACCGCCACTAATTTCGTCGCCACTGATTATCTTCACCTCACTTGCCAGCGGACCGAAGCCAGCGAACGAAGCGCTCACCCTGTCCAATAAAGCCACTCGAGAATCAATCATGCAAACATATTCAATAAGTTACCCCCTAACTTTATTACATTCCACCTGGGCAGCAGGTGCAGCAGCAGTCGCCTGCCGTTCTAACGTCCTTCTTCTCGACAAGCGAAAAATGAAAAAAAAAAATAAAATAAAACAAAAATGCCCCACGAATCCAATCTGTCTTCCCTCGCTGGCGCGTCCGTGCGGGCAATCCTGCTTAAGGAAAATTTCATATTGTTTTCCCTGCGTGCCTTTGCGTGGTTCCGTTGGCTTCTTCTTTGCTTTCCCTCTCACACCTCCCCGAACGCCCCGTTACTATCTCGAACGCTCATTCCTCAGCTGCACAAATGGCTGCTTTTGATGTGCTCTTGTAGCGTGCCGTGTTTTTGTTTCTTTTTTTTCGCTCCCTCTCTCTCCCCCTCTCTTCCTCCCACGGCTCTGTTTTAGAGCCCAGCAGCAATAGTGTTGCATATGCTGTTGCCCGAGGACACGTCCGGAACGGGGCTCACATTGAATGCAAAATGGCACAAGAATCTGGAAAAAATAACACACTCACCGAAACGGGCGTGGGAGGGAGCGAGAGAGCGAGATAGCAACAACGTAAGATGATCTAAGAAACGTTCGCTCGCCGGGTTGTTTGGAACATAAAATGAAATACAAATGCACCGGCACACCGGTAAGATACATCTCGGAGTTCTTCTCACATCTTTCCGCTTCCCCTCCCACCCTCCTCCTTCATCCTAACACACACACACACACACACGAAATAGCATTGCAAGCAGAACCGAAACAGTTCTTAATATGGTAAAGCATTTCTGTACCGTTTCCACTTTGCGTGGAGCGAAAAGAAAAAAGGAACAAAATGAAGCAACCTTCACACACTCACACATGTGGAGCCGAGATATGAAATGATTCGCTGCAAGGGTTGCGCGTGCCGGGCGGCTGTTAGTTACAGCACGGCGCCTGCATGTAGGCACACCGGTGAACGCCTTTGCGGCGCATCGGAAACCGAAGATGGTGAATTTGCTTCGAACAAAGCGGAAAGAAATAGATCACCGAATAAATCGGCCTGCGTTTTCTTGGTTTGTTTAAATGCGATTCTCTCTCTCCCTCCCTCTCTCTCTCTCTCTCTCTCTCTCTCTCTATATCGCTCTCTTTTTCTCTCTCTCTTTCACTTGTGCCTTTTTTGGCAAATTTTTAAGCGCACTGCACACTGCACCCACTGTCGGCTTCCCGGTGGCCAAAATTCACCTATTTATTAGTATTTTTTTTCCCCTCTTACTTACCGTGATGCCGAAATCGAACGGAGCGGCCCGGACCGACGTTAGCGCCGCCAGCGCCAGCAAACACCCGACCGAGGCGACATGTGTGGCGGGAAAAATGAAAAATTCCTCCCTGCGGGATGGGACGGGAACGAGAGAAGAGAGAAATGAGTCCAAACGGAACGAAACGGACGCCGTTGGCGCAGTTGTACTTTCGGGAGGAACACGAGCGTCGCAGTTTGATTTATGCAGAAATGCCGCGTCCAAATCAAATTCGAAAAAAAAACACCTTCACTTTACCTACCTTCGGTACGCGCCCGACCGCTTCATCCTTGCGGAGGTCCTTCCTGACCGATAAAAAGCAAACAACAAAAAAAGACAACTATTTCGCTGACGCGCGTTACACCTGCTTCGAGCCCTGCACGAAGCACGTTGTCCCGTCTCGTCCGCCGAAAAAAACCGCCGCTTCGAACACTCGCGAAACGCTGAGTCTTTGCCAAAAAAAACGCTGTGTTGCTGTCTGCCGAAGCTGGTTTACCTGCGGGTTAGAAAGCGGGTTGATAGAGCTGTTGCTTGTTGGGACGTTTCGAACTTCCTGGACTTCCTCCCGAGCCCGCACTGATCCGGTCGAGCGGCGCGGGGAGCCCTTTTAAAGGGGGCGAGCAAATAGGCACGAGTATTGTGTGCATTTTTTTTTTGGTTGTTTTTATCAAAACCACAATGTCACAACGCACCAGCGTTTCTAGCGTCTAACGTCCTACCTCGCGTAGTTGCCAATCAATTGCTGCGATTATTGGGCGATTGGTTTGGATGTCTGTTTTTTTTCCTTGTTTTTTTTTTGTTTGAAACATTTTTCTATCTACTCTTTTTTGCCAAACAGCGCGATAGTTAGCGCAGCCGGCTGTATCAACAACGGACGGACGCGTGCGCCCTCCGAAACACGATCGTTTCGATCGTTCTCGAGCACTGCCAAAAATCTAGCACAAGGCTGCTTATTGTTCTAACAGTTCTAACACACACATACACACCCACATCACCCACATCACCACGAAACGTAAACAAACAAAACGCCATACGCGGCGGCCCTGCTACGGGTTTTCATTTACTCCACCGCGGAACTGTGCTGGAACGGGATCGCCGGGTTTTGATCGTGGCGCGCTAGCTTTCAGGCCTCACCGGGCCCACTTTCTCCCGCTCGGTGTAAATAGCACGCTGTCCGAGTCGAAATTTCAAAAATAAAACAACAAAATACACACACGCGCGCGCGCGCGTTGACACACTTTTGCGCTGACCGATTAACACCTGCTCACCCATGAACTTGATCTTCGGCGCACGCGCGTGTAGAAGGGCCCGACCCTATCGGGTTGTTGGCGCGTGCAGCCACCTCCTTCCCCCCTCCCCCCCTCCCTCCACTTGTTATCATTACACACCTCCGTTGCACCGTTTGCTGCTGCCTCCCTGCGTCTCCCTCGCCTTCGACAAGCCAAGTTCTTCCGCGACCGTGCGACGCACCAGCGACCAGCGACAACTGTCAACTGCCCACCGGGAGCAAGGGCAAATCTGTCGCGCGCGCCTTTTTTTTTTGATTTTGTTTGTTTCCGCATGTGTGTGTATTTGTTTGTTGTTTTTTTTTTTTAAAAAGATCTTCTCTATCTCGCTTCTCCTCGCGTTTGCGTTTCCTTATCACTTTCTCTCCATCTCCGCGCGGCCGTTTTCACAGCGCTCGAAGGCGCTCCCCGCATCCGAGCTAACAGGTTTTCTTCTCCGGTTGTTTCCTCTCACTCCCCGAGGCTGCCCGTTCACACGCACACGCACACAAAACACCGCAAACACACCGGAGCGAAGATCTCACCCCGCTCGGGGAAGCATATGGGCCGCGAAAGTTCGGCTTTTTTCCTCCACCAGAATGTCCAGACTTTCTGGCGAAGTTCTGCCCAAAGTGGACTCTCCAAAAAAAATAAAAAATAATTATAAATAAAAATAAAAAAAACCAACTCACCAAGTCTAGCGTGTCTTTGTCGCGATTTTTTGTTTTTTTGCGAACCGCAGGAACTTCAGAGACTTCCTCGGATCCTAGATCGTTCCTCCCCGGGTGACTGTACGTCTAGAGCGCCGAGCGCTTTCTGAACTCCCGATCCTCGGTGCGATCCGCCTGTATATATCTGGCGGGCCGGTTCTAGCTCAGGCTCCGCTCGGCCCTGAACCTGACCGAGCGAGACAGACTCGTCCAGCCGCTCCGCTGCTAGCTGCGCTAGATCGACGCCCGCCCTGGAACGCTCCTGGAATCCGCCATCTTTACTTCCGACCCGGCCGCCATTAGACTCCAGCGAAACCCAGCGGCATTGAACCCAGGGTTCAAGTGGTGGAAATTTATTTTCTAAATTACCTTTAACCCGACCCTCGACCCCCCCCCCCCCCCCCCCCCCCCCCCCCCCGGTTGCGGAGTTTTTTATGCAGCCCGGTCGACAACATGGTCGATGATGTATCGATGCAATCGAACCGATGACAGCCCGGGCTCGATGGGAGATAAATTTCGCTGAATTAATCAACCATGCCAGGCGCTTCTCCGGGGGCACAAGCTCGTTTTCTCGCGTAATGGCTATTCTTAGGTCGCGTCCGGGGTATGTAAACATGCGACATGCAAGGTCTAGGGCATCACCTTGCAGGGTAGTGCGGATTGGCTTTTTTCCGGTGTCTTCTTGCAACATCTTTTCGTAGCCCACTTTGCGTCGTTCGCGTGTGTTAATGTGTTATTTAGAACGGTTTTAGTGTGCTACCCGGCAAGTTCGCAACCGACGCCGACTTCCGCCATTGGACGCACGCGCAAGTTCTTGGGTAAATCGCAAGTGCACTACTCAACAGAATTCACCTGCTCTCCGGGCAGCGTTCGGGACACCCGATCGCTTTTGATTCAATTAGCAGCTGCAAACTGAAACGACACGAAAACAAAAAGGGGCAAACCGGTTCCATTTTTACAACCTAGCGCGTCTTCCTTCCTAGGCAACATGGGCAAAACTCGGTTCGTTGAACTTGGGAGCCGATGCGCGTAAAAGGTTTCCTTGGGCTCGCTAGCCTTCAGCACACGAAAACGGGTCCAACGACCCAGCGGGGTGGGAGAGCACTACAACTCGACTGGAGGACAGAGGGGGGGGGGGGAATTTTTGGGACGCGACATCTTGGAGAAGTTGCGGCCGATAAACACCTTTCCCGCGCGGTGCGTCCTCCGAATTAGAATGGATGATAGCAAGCAAGATAAAGAGCAACCTTCTAGCCGTAAGCATGATTTATGGTGCCTACAGCTCCATTCGCATTCCCGCTTTTCAGAATGTTTCTTCCTACCCCCGGATTCCCGACGGGTTCGGCTTATCAAAACTCGAGGCGCGACCTTGAAGACTTAAACCGCACAGTTACACTCGGTTAGTTGCGTGTACTGTTTTGCCCACCCTCCCTTCCAAAACGAGTTTTATTTTATTCCTCCCGGTTTGTGTGTGTGTGTGTGTGTGTGTGTTTTTTTACTCTCCACCGTAAAGCAGCGTCCAGCAGCGGGTAGTTTCGTTCGGATTTCTGACACTCGCGGCCAACCTGTCACGCGTTGGTAGCGAACGCGCTTCGCCCCGGGGCGTACACATCATTTGCGTACGGGGCAGCATGAATATTTTAACACATAGGAGCGTCTTTAACACAAATCATCGCCCGAAAAACGCTCGCCGCACGCCGAAGTCCGTAGGAAGTCCGTAGGAAGTCCGTAGTAAGTCCGAACACTCCGGCTGTAATCGATACATACGGTTTTACAATCCCGCCCCAGAACAGAACCGAAACCGAAGCCACACCGAAGCGGAGTTTTCGGTCCGTACCGGGCAGCGGCCGACAAACTTTCCACCAGAAAACACAAAAACTTCCCACACACTGGAACGCCGCTTCCCCGGAGGCGTCCGTTTCGCTGAAACGACAAAGTTTTGCAGCTTCCCCATCGTCGTTGCTAGGGGGAGGGAGCGGGAAGGGGGATGGTTTTTGATGTTTTGCACACACCCACACACACACACACACACACACACAAGTGGAGATGGTCGAGTGTGGAGAAACCAATGATTATTCGCTTTGGGCAATAATGGTCTGCCACCAACCCGGCGGCGGTATGGTCACCTCGGTTTCTGGAGGAGTTGGAGGTTTCCTTTACACCGAACAACGCCGACACATCAAAAATCTGCATTCGGCAAAGGGAAGGGAAGCTCCAGATCTCCTCCAGAAGGCAAACGGCAAACAATCTGTTTCCCTGGCTTAACGGCGCCAAGAAATGGGGCCTAAAATTTCATCAACCTACCCGAAGAAATCACTCCGCAAACAAACGTCCCCCGAGAAGATGCCGCACCCGATAATGACGCAGCCCTCCGGACCGGATTCTTGGGTTGTTTTTTTTTTTTGCCCAATTTGACGCATAACCACGCTCGGGACATGCCGACTGCAGGTCCTTGTCGTGCTGCAAACCACCGACCGTATGTTTGCCGTGCGATAAGAAGCGAAAATTCAAACATATTTATGGCCGCTGCGCATCATCGTGCTAATGTGCGCTTCGCCTTTTGTTTGCGGGACGCCTTTTGTTAGCAAACCGACCGCCCCGGACACGCACACACACACACACACACGTGTACGAAAGTGCAAATAAACCACTCACGCACACCACCACCACCGCTCGGAGCGTCTTGTGAAAATAAATAAATAACCCGTGCACCCGGGGGCGGCTCGGGAGGAAAAAGTTGCTCCGCTAGGATGGCGTTGGAAAAGCGTGACCTTTTCGGTTGAAGTTTTCTCCTTTAAACGTTCCCTGCATCCACACACCCACCCACACACACATACACCGGGAGCAGCGTTGGGTAAAGATTATGAGCCTAAGACTAAGGCGAGCGCACGGAGCGTCATCTCGGCGCACATGTGAGAATGTTTTCCTTTCACCGGGGCGCGTTTTTGCGCCCGATTTTCCGCATGAGCAGCGCCCGGGCGGGTGAAACGCGGCTCCTTGCGGCCGCCCACGAAAGGGATACACACACACCTAATCAAACACGCCCGCGCCAGACGCTCGGCGAAGGAAGCGCCCGCTCCCCCGAAGTTGTGTGCGATTTTTAATTAGAAATTATTATGCAAACAGTAATAAATGCTAATTAATATCAATAACATCAACTTGCAGGCGCGTACCAGGCACCAGGGCGAGGCGAATTTGTGCTCGCTCACTTCCCGCACGGTGCGTTTTAAAGTTTAAACGATGGGGTGGCGGGGCGTCGAGCGCACCAATCCCGCCCGCCCGCGATTTCCACCGCCCGTAAGCTGCTTTTATCGAAGGTGTGCGCTCGAAAAGAGTCCGCATTGTGTTTTCCGGTGGGGAGGATGGGAAGGGGGGGGGGGGGAGGGTGAAAACCCATCACAGCGTCCCGTGTTCGGGTGTGAAGTTATCGGAAAGCATGCATGATTCGGGAGCTAATTTTTCATTTCCTTGCTGCAGAGGAAAGTCAGCCGTTAAATTAGGGAAAAAAAACGTCACCACGAGACGGGCCATCTTAATTACGCGCTAATTAGAAACTAGTTTTATTTAAAAAAAATGATTCCTAATCGATTCCGATGACGCACATCGTTACGGTTCGAATGTGATCGAGTAACAACGCACCGTGTCGGTGAGCGACCCGATAGCGTCGAGCGTAAAGGCGCCATTTTACCACACCGCCGGTACGGTGCGAAGTTCTTCAACCCGCCCGGGGAGAGGGGTTTGTTCGTTTAAAAACTTTTTCAACACCATTTTCGGCTTGGAAGTAGCGGAAAGTAAATAAATTGTGATTATATTTCAAAGGAAAATCGACATCGGGTTGATTTGACAGCGCCCGCCTTGTACGTCGTCGCAATGTCTTCCTTTAGATCTTTCCTGCCGCATGATGCCCGCTACCGGGGGAATGTCTTTCAAAATGCAACACAACCCCGTTCGCTTCAGCTGCCCCAGCGACGACTGCTGCTGGATTACAGAGCCCGGGGGGGGGGGGGGAATGAATTATGGAATCGGAAATAAATATCATATTCATTCCCGACAGGTCCCGAACCGCAAACGGCTGGCTAGGGGGGAAGCTGTTGGAAATTATTATTTCCCTGCTCAGCGTGTTTTCTTTTTCTCGCTCCTTATTTTTACGACGCCCTTGCCGGAGAGATCACACACAGACGGGCAGATGGTTTTGTGTCTTTCTGCCTTTTCCCCCCCACCCTCACTGTTCTTCGAAACCCAATTTAAACGTCACCGTAATGATCGAAAGCTGCCGTGGTGTTGCTGGGAAAACGGAGAGCCATCCTCCGCCGTGGCCGTCTCGCTCCGCACCAAGCAAGAATGTGTAGCAGAAGGATAGACAAGTTTTAATGTCGAATCCATATGTGCAATTTAATTTCATTTCTTTTGATGGCTTTCGGGGCCACGAACCACCGGCAGAGCATCTTCCGGCGCGAGCGGAAAACTCGATTTAGCCCCGGACGGTCCGGGGATCAAGCAGGCGGCGCGGTTATGGTATGTTTCGCTCGGTTTTTTTTCCCCCCCCATTGCCGCGCGTGTGTCCGTGTGTGTTTGTGTGCTTTCCCACCGCCATGTGCCGGGTGGAAGCGCTCCTGAAGTCACACCGACTTGTGGACCGTACCGGACGTGGCTCATTCTTAGTTCGACACCGTTTCCGCGGCCGTTTGTTTGCTTGTCGTCTTTCGGCGAGCCCGGTAATGGAGCCGGCCACACCGCGAAATTAGATTCCACTCGCTTTAAAGTGGCGCAACGAGCGCACGGTGCTTTAAAAAAAATAAAAAAAAAACATCGCAACGCCGGCGCTTGTCAACGGGGAACAAATCACACCGGCCCGTATCCCACGCCGGTACGAATCAATCGTGCCGCAGACCCCGGAGCTGCCGGATAATTGGAGAGAAATAAAATTTTAATGACTTTTTAATGATGGCCCCAGATGAGCGAGCAGGCGAAAAACTTCCGCTCGGTCTGTTGGCGACTGTTGGCGGGCGAAGATTTCGGTGCGGTTGCAATTTTGGGTCCTTTTTTTTTTTGTTGAAATCTCAAGCGAGCCACGTAAACAGTTCCACATCCATTAGCGATCCGACTCGAAGAACGACTTCGCTGACATCTTTCGCCGGGCGCATGCAGACGCACTGAGCCGAAGCAGTCTTAAGCACGCGTTTGGCCCGCAAAAGTTTCACGCAAATATTGAACGAACCCGAACCGGTGCGGGAAACCCTCTCCCGGAGGTCGTTCAAACGTTGCCGTCCAGCAATTGATTCGCCGACCGACAGGCCGGGCCCTCCCGGTGGGCCATCGCACCGATATTTACTACACCGCGGTGCGAACGATGATGAACACTCCGGGCCCGGCACGGAAATTAATAACCCGCCCGTAAATGGGTCCCTTGATGCATCATCCCCCGCGCCGGGAAAGGAAATCTTCAGCGTTGCGCCCCTCCGCAACCGCACGCATGTTTGAACCCACGCCAACTCAATCGCAAAAAGCGAATCGCTGAGGAAACTTTTTCCCACCAGTGCCGAAAGGATCGTTTTCGGTTTTTTGGTTTTTTGTTTTTTTTTTTGGAGTTCGATTTCGGCAAGCACTCACTCATGAGCTTGGAAGTTACGACGAACAGAGCAGTAGGGAAGAAACAAAAAAAAACATATCCAAAAGCACGCAGCACGCAAGATGGAACCGAGCCTGGGCGGTGAATGGTGGAAAACAATTCTAAAGTAAATAAAAGTATGCAAATATTCCAATTTCAGTTTTCGGTTGAGGTATCCCTTTTTCCCTCGTGCGCACCGGGAGCGGCGGGCAGGGGGCGTAGCATTTTACACGAAATCCCTTGTCGTCACTTATTCGGGCCGGGCCGGTTTCCGGTTCCGGGTGCCGGGGAGGGGAGACACTCACAGCAAACGGCGAAGCAAACCGGTCAGCCCACACTTCACCGAACCGAACCGTCTCCCTGGGTGACCTCGAGGGCTTTGGAAAGGGTGAAAGGTTCGTTCGCCACCGCCCGTTCACGCTACGCCGAGCGCATCCTTCCGAGCGAGTGGACCAACCACGGGGAACATGTGCTCACCGCCAACGGAGACTTCCCGAAACCAAACATCTGACTCCGCATCGAGCACGAGCGAGAGAGAAAGAGAGAGAGAGAGAGAGACGGGAGCGAGGGGGCGAGGGGAAAATAAAAAGCAAACATCAATATCGTGAATTGCGCTGGAACTACTTACCCAGATATTAGCCGTAAATCTGATTACTTGCGATGTTACGGATGGGGAGACAATGCTGTGATGGCGATAGGGCCGGGAACCAGGAATCGAAGTTTTCAAGAGATGTCCAAATGTTTGGACGAAACGAGGAATAGGGTCTAAAGGAACGGATGTTCCAAGGTTGAACTCTAAACACTGGATATGGCGTCTCAGCTCTGACTCTAAAGGCTCTGAAGTATGATAAGTTTTGGGGCACAAATCAAACTTCGACTTCGAGATATTGTAGAGTCTTCCAAACTTTAGACTTTAGACTTTAAGCTATCCAAAGGCTGGAACATCTTTTTTTTAGTGCAACCTACAAACATTGGAGAATCCAAGTCTCAGACTTCAAGCTGCTGAGAGGAACATATTGGAAATAATTGCAAATACATCCAAGAAAGGTTCAATAGAGTAACTCCAAGTTTTGGGAAGTCTTTGTCTTGCGATTCAAATTTCAAGCCGATCTAATCCTCGGACTTCGAGAAATAATAGAGTCTTCCAAACCTTAGACTTTAAACTTTAAACTGTGCTATGTTTGGCGATCCATATAATGCAAGTACCACATGCATCGGAGAATCCTAATCTCAGCCTGCAGAAGCAATCGATAGGCAACACAAACCGTACCGGGCAATCCAATTCTCGGGCACCAAACATTGGACCATCTCTCAAAATCTTCCCCAACCCAACGGGGGCATGGGCGAAGGAGAAAACAAATTTCCAAAAAATTGAACAATGGGTCCAAAACCACACCTTATGCATGTCACCTTCCTGCGCTGGTGGCCCCCTCTCCCCCACCCCCCCCCCCCCCCCCCCCCCCCCCCCCCTGCAACATCCGTCAGGCACCAGCGCAAACACGCTCACGCCAAACAATCCGTGACGTGATTGAGGCGCACTTCCGAAACGAGAAACCAAGCCAGAAACATAACATTCGCCCAAAACAAATATTAGACACCGGGCATGCTGAACTTCACCTCTAGCCGCCCGTGCCGGCTGCAGGTCATCCGGTCGAGGAGGAAAATAGATGTTTATTGGTTTTGCAGCGCACAACAACGTGTCCAAACCCCCATTTTCCAGCAATGGGTGTATTTTTTTTTATTTTGCCTTCGGTTGCCGTTGCTTTTGTTTCTCGATTTTGCAATCCTTTCATCTGTCACTATCGTGCATCGGGGCACGTCCCCAAGATGGGGGTGGGGAGGGAAGGGGAGGGGAAGAGAAGAACAGCAGCACAGCAAACCTCGGCGGGCGCTTTTTGGAAACATCTTCACCGTGCGGGAAAAGGAGGAAAAAAAAGAGTAAACGAACGTAGACGAGTGGAAACGTGGAAAAATCAGAAAACCCATCGCCTGTCCTCAGTCATGTCAGCAAGTCAAGCACACGAGCGAAGAAGCAGAGCGTGGGGAAGAAAGAAGGGAGGAAAGAAAAAGAGCAGAACGTGGGCCCCACAATGGGCTGGGCAAACCACTCGACATCATTATCATTTGACAGGATCCGAAATCCATTCTTTTCCTGCAGGCGGTGGCTCTTTGCCCCGGGACCGGGGGAGTCTATTCCCAGCCGATCATCCCTTTTGTCCGCCCTCCCGCGGGACGGCAGCCGTGGGGAAGTTTGATTCGGGCGCCGCAGACGCCGACCATCTTCGTCCGTTTGCCGCTCGACTCACTTTAGCACCTCGCAAACAGTCGCCGAGATGCTTCGAGATCCGATTTGTTTTGATGTGTGTATTTTTCTTTTTTTTTTTTTGCTTCCCAATCCTTTTTACTTTGCCACCCTCCCCGTGAATCGACCCGATATCCCCTCCCCCGGTCCTTCCTTCCTGCCCCTCCGCCGGTCGTTTACATGATGTTTTCATTTGGTGGCAATAAATTCCGGCAATATTGTGACAATGTCTTCGTTTCGGGGTGATGTGATTGGGTTTTATTTGCCGCTGTTTCGGGACGCGGGTTGTGGTTGAACCCACCCGGGGACCGTTGCGTTGAGTGAGGTCGAATCGAATGAAAAGCATACCCCGAAACACGCACGTCCCGAAAGGACGCTGAGTGGCGCGTGCGAAAAACTTTCCAATCCACTAACGACTAATCATTTTTTTTTGTTTTTTTTTTGCATCCCACATCGTTCAGTCGGTTTGAGCCCACAAACACACGCACACACACACGCACACACGGCAAAAAGCCCCTACCCCCCGGCTAATCTTTCGTCAATTTAGTGCGCACGCGGTACGGCCTGTCACAAAACTTTGCGCCCGAAAGGTATGCAACACGCACAGCGCGCGACAGTAAACGCGCTACCGGGCGGCTACAGTGCGAAGTTTGACGGGCGTTTGCGCTCCGGGAGCAGCCCCTGATTGCATCGTTTCCTGCAGCGGCAGGAACAAACCTTTACAAAGTAGCCGGTCGCGAGAATCAATACGGCGCCGACCGGGAAGAAGGATTAAGCGAGGCCGTAAGTGCACGCGTCCGGTGAATGGGACGCTGATTTCTAAAGGGGTGCAGCGAACCACTCGCCGCGGGACTCGCCGAGGCTTAGGGCTCGGGGAACTGAACCGAAAAAAAGATTACAGCATCACTTGTCAGCCGCGTGCAGCCTGGCCCGGGTTCAAGTGCCAGGCGAAGCGAAGAATTGCAGCGTCAAGGACTCCCGCGACCCGTACCCGTACCGCCGGCAGGACTCTATTCCGGTTCCATGTTATTGTTTTATTATACCCGGTTTTGTGTTGTTTTCTTCTGTTTTTTTTTTTTTTCGAGCGCTGTTGCTCCTGCTGCTGAAAGGGATTCAGATGGATGCGGATGAGGAAAAAAATATACGGCGGCTCAGTACCCCCGCGTTTCCCCGCCCACGGTCGGGCCATGTTTACAGCACTAGACGAAAGAATCGGTTGATAAATGAAGTGCGCTGCTCTTGACAAGCGCCCGGGACGCCGGGCTGGAGGAAGGATAAAAACACACAGCACACATACACCAACCCGGTACACGGTCGGCGTTATTCGAACGGTCGCCATTGTTCTTTTCGGTGAAGAATTACCTCCCGGGCGGACGGTGCCACGGACTCATTTCTACAGTACATTTTTAATATTCACCCAGGCCCCATCCCTCACCGACCGCCATCCCCTCCCCCCTACCCTGGAGCAGGTGATACATGCGCCGGAAGCGGCCAGGAAGCGCCATTGGCGCGAGAGGAACGGTTGATCTCCGGGCCGAACGCTGCGAGCGCCAGTGATTTAGTGCCCGTGTCCATCAGTCGGTTTGTCATTGGGCGGCAAGGTTAGTAGTTTTTGTGCCGCTGCATGCTCAAAACTGTTTAAGCGCACCCCGCTTTTTTTCAGGTCGATAAGTTATTTTGCACTGGAATAAGCGACTTTGCGCCTAAATGTTGGCATTCTATTTTTTTTTCTATTTCTATGGTTTAGAAAACATCACTAAACGTGTTTCTCCACGGAATGTAAAACACACGCAAGACAATATATTTTTTATACAAACCATAGAACAACTTTTCATACAAATGACTTTGCATACTTTCAGGCAAAAGTGGCAGCTCAAAAGTGTAAAAGTTTTTTTTCAGGTTAATCAATTACTTTCTCAGGAGTTCAATAGCTAAACTCTTGCGTTTTGTTTAGACAATTCTGAATAAAAATCACTAAAAATGCGCAGACTTGGAAAACAAAATAATCGGATAACATAATGCTTCTAGTTGACTTTGCATTTTTAATCGCGAAATTTGCCTACTTTCAGGCGAAAATAGCCGCTCAATGCAGACTGAAGGTGCTTTTGTGCATTATTTTTTTTTTAGCTCTGGAAAAAGCGACTTAACGCCTTCGTTTACAATTCTATTTTATGTGTAAGGGATTAAAAAATGTAATTCAAGATTAGCCCACGCTGCTTTATGCGGAAAAAAATCTATTAAAAATCATTTTCGCTTGGCTTCATTTTTCTTTACTTTCCGTTCAAGATTTCAAGCCCCAACTGCAAGCCCTAGAAGCAAAAACACCAGCACTCCTGTTGATCCCGACGGCGTCGACAAACGTTCCCAATTAGGTGAGTTTTTGTAGCATTTAATAGCGTGCGAATAAAACAATTACTTGCCCCAACGCAGCTGTCCATTTTGATGCGCCCACCCCACCACCGCGTTTCCCTTTTTCGAATCCTTTGCCCATCTGTCAATCATCGGTCCATTAGTGCACGGTTTATCGGCGTCGGTTCGGAGCTGCAACAGATGCAAGGATGCTCGGCAACGGTGGATGTGAATAAATGTCACGGCTGATGTCTCCGGTACGGTGGCGCTAGTGCATAATTAATGCCAGCGTAAGGCTCATAAATCGATAAATTTATTGACTAGCAGCCATGCCGTGGTCGAGGTTTGAGGGGAGGGAACGGGAGCACCCGGGAACGGGGAAGCGAAATGTCATTTTAAATTTTACAACGCGATCACAAGAAAAAGGATGAACGCCGCCGCAGCGCGAGGGAAGTCCCTTGCGAGCTAATGGCGGCCATAAAACGGGCTAACGGCACACGGGGTGTCTTCATGCGTGCGGAGATAATTGAACCCGATGCATTAGGCGCCCACCCACCCACTCCGCTTAGAACGGTGGCCGCCAGCTCAAGCCCGATGTGTCAATTTTAATTAAAATCAATACATCACATTAACTTGCTCCCTCTCCCGTCCTCACCGTTCACAGCCGCCTGTGAACCACGGGATCAGATGTTTTCTGATCTCGACCTAAGTATAGATAATTGCGGATTTTGCGATGCACCTGATTATATTTATTGCAATTTAACTTTTTTGCTCCCGCTAAATTTGATCGGTTCCGGGTGAAACGGAGGAGATTTCCGATGTGCCAGCAGATGGCGCTAGTGGGCTACTTGTTTGACCTTCATTTGCATACTTTCAGGTCGGAAAAGAATTCCCGCCCGAAAGATATGCAATCTGCACTGCTTGAACGATAAACAAACGCTTCATTCGCGTATTAAGTAGTAAAATAAGTATTTCTCGCACAGGAAGTGGGTACCCAATGAAGTAAACTATTCCGTAGCAAATAAAACGTGCACAATGCCAACCTCATCCGAGCGAACGCCATTGGAAAGCTCATCTAAAGTTGAAATTATGAGAAAAATTTTCCACATCGCCCCAGACTTTGTAAATGCACCGTGGCAAGCACCCAGGTACGCAGAGAGAAAATCAACGAAAAAAATCTCAAAGTTTGCCAAGAACAGCTGCAGCAGCAGAGCAGAAAAAAAACAACACGGTCAGTTTTTTTTTTCTCCACGATGGATCCGTGATGGTTTAAGTTTGCAGCAAGTTTTCCCCGTGCCGGCCGCGCTCGATCCGATCAAGGGCCTCCCATTCAACCGCCGCGCCTGAATCTCATAATTATCTAATTAAAAACTGTGCGAACCTTTTAGTGTTCCGCTCATTAATGTGTTATTCATCGCCGCTAACTTTCGCCCGGGCGCGCGTGGCTTTCCCCGTGCCGGGCGAGGATAAATAAACAGGCCGGCGATAGGAAACTAGCGAAACGAACTGTTTGTTTTCGGTCGAAAGTGTCTTTGTGGGGAGTGAGTCGGTGTGTGTGTGTGTGTGTACAATCAGCTTCCATTACTTTATTAATTAGTTTGCGCAGGGAAAAAGAACCCGGTTTTGCTAGTATTAATTTATGCACGCAAACTTACAGCGCGCACGTACGGACGAAGGGCAAACTGCACCTCGGTTCGGTCTGGCATCAGAAACAGATCAATTTGTATCGCTGCTAATCTACATCGATCGCTGGGTAAGACACGAAACATGGGACCGAGCGAGAGAGAGAGAGAGAGAGAGAGCGAAAGAAAGAAAGAGAAGAGCGCTAAAAAAAACCCCACGCGGCGAAAGGTAAATAGAAAATATTGCACAAACAGCAACCGAATGAGACTTTATCGGACGAAGCAGAGGAGAAAATGCAGTAAATCGAATAACCGTCCCAATGATCCAAGCTAGCCGGCGTTCTGCTCACTTTCGCTGCCTTTCACGGTGGGCGAGAGTTGGTCAGGTAAGTTTCTTTACTTAATTAAAAATAAATTAAAATAATTTAAAATTAAAGAAATAATAGCCCTTATCAAACAAATAAATGCAAAAAAACTATTATTTTGAAATAAAATTATTTTCTATGCACGCGCCTATTATGTTGAAAAAAATGTTAAACCTTCAAAAACAATATGTATGTATGATCTCGAATGCGCTGTAACTTCCGCTTTTTTAATTTCAATTTCATTATTGAAAACTTTTATTTAAAAAAAACAAAAAAAATTGACCATATCTTGCCGGAATGTTCTCCCACCGTGCCAGTTAAAAGGAAATGAAGTGGCTGTTGAAAAGAAACCCGTATCCTGTACATGTATTCGAAGGCACGGGTGAAAGATGCCCACTCGGAGCACACACACATACATACACACACATACACACACGTACACGGAGCGGCGAGAACGTTGGTTTGTCACCGGAAAAACTATCTCCGGGCCGACCACCGGAGCCGAGAAACGATGTCAGTTTGCCACCGGTTCCCTCCGCCCCTCCGCCCCGCGTGCCCGCCCGAGCCACGAGATTGACTATCGTTTCCCTGCCGGTGCGAAACCCCAAAAAACCCCCGGCCAAAGCCGAGCAAACCGTGACAGCGGATATGGTGAAAAATGACGGGCGGTGGGCAGGAAAAATCAGCCAAGAAAACTTGTCCATTTTACAACTTGTCGACACATTTGCGCGGTGGTGGGCGGCGGGGAGCGCCACCGTTTTTTTTTACGCCCATCGCCCGTCCACTTTAATTTGTGTTCCATTTTTTGTTGTTGTACCTTTTTCGCTCGGGTTGTGGGTAAGAAGAAAAACGAGCTCCCATTTCCCGCCGCAAGATGGCGCGCGTTCACACACACAAACACTTCTTCTTCTTCGTCTTCTTCTCGCCGGTGTCGTCGCTCGTCTTAAATGGCCTACGGTCACAAGCGGTTCGCACCGTGTGAGAGCGTGTGGAAGCGCGCCGTGGCGACGGAGAGAGCATTATCGTAGCGCATTATCCGCTGGCTCGAATGGAGATTCCGGGCTCGAATTGGGGGGGGGGGGAGGAAATGGACGACGGCGAGGGAGGCGGGGAAACTGGGAAACATGTCACGATGTGCGCCTTGTGTTGCCCGAAACCGAAAATTTCCATGTAGCTCCCGATGTGACGGGGAACCGGGGTATGAGCAAAATGTATCTGTCGTTCGGGTGTCGTCGTTCTTTCGTCATGTTGACGAATTTGCCTCCGGGGCCGGTGACGACTTTTTATCCGTGTTTTTTTTTTTGTCCTTTTAAAAGGGATGCCGGTGCCCGCAAAAAAAAGGACACCACCCTATCCCCGGCCCCACCACCGGCATCATTAATCGATCTTTATTGCAGCGCAATGGGCTTTCGGTTGGGAGTTTTAGTGTCTAATAGGTGGTCTTGTTTTGCGGCATGCATACCCATCCGGCGCACGCTCGCCATTCGATGGCTGGCCCGAACGGAACGATAACGAAGCGTTCTGTACAGCGTTTGCCGGAATGAATGGTTCCCTTTGCGCCTGAAGGTATGCAATGGCTAGGAAGAAAAATAAATTTAAATATTTATTAACATTTGAAGCTCTATCCAGCTTTTTATTTTTGTTTTTAGAAAAAAAAACTGTATTTAATGTGTATCGCACACACGCTCAAGAATGTAATGAGACTCAACTGCAGCACGATGCAAATAACCGCCGGGCAGGTATGCAAAGCAGCCCACCGCCATCGCCTAAAACGGGCGATACAGAAAGCGAAAAATAGATTAAAATTAGCGCCATAATGGTTAATCTGATTATGTAAATGTATATGAACGCAATTACACCCACTCGGTGTTCAGATCCGACAGGAGCTGGTGGTGAAGAAAAAAAATATAAAAAAAAAAACAAAAAACATTATATTTCCATGTAGCGAAACCGTCCTCATATTTGGCGCCAACGCACACGAGCTAATCGCAAATGGATTGACGCCGAAGCGACCCTCCTCGGCTCGGTGGCGCGGAAGGAAGAGAAAAACATAACAGGAAAACCCCCCCCCCCCCCCCCGAACAGCGGCATGTCTGTCGAAAACAAAACCGAGAACGGCAAACGGTATCGGGAATCGTGCGGGTGCGACGGGTGAGGAGGGGGAAGCGAAAGCGAGACGCGGCCGTATTAGAATTCCGCTCCTTAGCCGGCGAAGCGTGCTCCCGTTTAAACGCGGAGTTTATTAATCGAAATTTGCATACGGACAATTTTATTACCTTCTCCGAGCGCGGGCGGGAGGCGGTGGGGGAGGGGTGGTACCGAGCCGGGAAATAATTTCACCTTATTGACTTGCAAACGTGCGCCACGGCAAAACAGGGCCGACACGCGTTAAAATCACGCGCAAATCGTCCCACCGCAAAGCGCGACCGTTTTCCGGGTTGTGGCGTTTTGATAGCGCAGGGTCAGGAAGTTGCGGACGGTGCCGACGGAACGAATCCAGCTGGGGATGATGGTGATGATGAGCGATAATCGTAACCATCCCAACCTCTGAACCGTCACCGTGGCGACGATAGACAACAGCCGCTCCGGAGCTGTTGTCGTTCCGGGATCCTTAGAAGCTTCCGGCACCGTTCCATCCTCCCGGGCGAGATGGAGTTTTTTGGGGCGGAAAGGCCCCAAAAATAGTAAATATTAAAACCGAATTCCTCCGCACCGAGGCGAAGATATTCCCCGGGCGCCAAGTTTTTGCACCCTTCCCCTTCCCCTCCCCCTCAAGCCGTCAGCACCCGTGGAACATAAATTTCGGTTTCCCCCCACCGGCCCGAGCCTTTCATGTTTTAACGGTGCGCACTAACGAGATATTAAAATTTATAGTTCAACCCCCGCGCAGCCGCTCCATCGCTCAATGCGCGCATAAATATGCGGAATAGTTTCGCCGCCTGTCCGGGAGTTTGTCACCCGCGTTTGAGATCCTTCCGTGCTGCCGTTAATCAAGCCCGCCGTATTTTTTTTTTTTTGTTTTTGTTCCTCTGTGAGCGGCCAGCCGGCTCACCTGAAATTAAAGCGTGTCGAAACGATGGATGGGCTCCCTAATGCGCTGGGAAGGTCCCGCTTGGGGAGATAGTGGTGTTTATTTTATTTTTGTTTTTGTCTTTTTGCTCCCACCCTCCTTCCGCTTCTTCACACATCGACCTTCACCTAGTGCCCAAATAATAATAAAAAAAGAACACTCTTCCGCCCACGATCGAGTGAAAGATAAAGCGAAGCGAGACACAACTTTCGCAGTTCATAGAGTAAGATTTATCTATCTCCCACCACTCCCACCGGCACGGCGCTCGGGTGAAATAACCAAACGAATCCCCATCGAGCGTAAGAAAGGGGCAAAAAAAAAAAACAAACACACTCCCACCGGACGGGGCTCGCACGTTTTTTCCGCCCATTCTGGCTCGTCATGCCCCAGCGCAGCAGGGCCAGCCGGAAGCTGCAAATTAATGATCGCTTTTCCGGGCCCGCACCAAAAACCCCCGAACTCACCTGGCGAGACCGAAAGGACGGATATCCGCAAACGGTGCGCACGGAATGCTTTCCCCCTAACCGTGGCCGCTTCATCTTTGACCCGAACGTGTTTTCTTAGCGCGAGCGTGCGAACGAAAGCGGGGGGAAAACCCTTACACTACACTCCATTAAACCAGGGGTTTTTTTTTGGTGGCCCTGGCAGCTTCGACGACGGAAGCGGAGAAAATTACCAACACCGTGTGCGAGTCCCATTGGCCCATTCGGATTAAAGGATTCCCAATGGGAAGGGAAAAGGGAAGGAAAAAAAGGGAGTGCGATTTTCTTCGGTTTCGCTCCATTGTCCCACGGTGAGAGCAGTTCCCTGTGTTTTTTTTTTCTCTTTGGTATTTTTTTTGTGCTACCGGAGTTTGTGTTGATTAATTGCCCTTCGCCACTAATGACCGTTTTTTTTTGCTCCTCCAGTCGCGTTCCGGTCGGCCTCCCGAAACCCGGTGCAAACGCGTCGCCATTGGCAACAGGCGGCCTCGCGCGGGGAGAGGGAGAGGGGGAGGTGGGCATTCCTGTGGCACGCAAATATTCCAACCTCCCCAAATATAGACACAAACAACTCAGGCTTCATCAGTCGTAACCGCAAAAATCTATTACGTATCTCATTCCGCGCAGCCTCCCGTTTTTCTTCGCCGTGGCGCATTTGGTCCTTTGAACCGGATTGATGCAAACACACACCCACACACAGGCAGACACAGCGGGCAAAATTCTAATCAGCCTGTCCACCTGTGCGCCAAACGAAGCGTACCGATCGAAGGAGGAGATATTTCAATTTATTCATCCACCTGGTTAACCGCAAAACTAGTGACTTGACAAACGGCTTGTGGCCGCCAGGCTAGTGGCAGAGGGCGGGTAGCGCACCGTTGTCACATACGCTCACGTGTAAATGACAAGCCTGTTTGCTGTGGTTTTTGCGCTCATAGTACCCTCAAACCCTCCCCCCCTTCCCCTGCCCGTTTGTCCGATTGTCTAACGGTCCGGTTTTGCTAACTCCGTGCGCCGAGGACGGGAAACTTTCTGCTGCGGGAAGTTTCGGTGACATGGCGGCGACATGGTCGTGTGTTCTTGCGTCATCCGGCGTTTGCCGGCGAAAGAAAATGCTTCGACCAGCTGGCGCTTTTTTCGAAGACGAGGCGAGCAGAATTTCGAATTTTGGGTAAACCTCGACTTTCAAACCAGCATGTGTGTATGTGGTTGCGCTGAAGATGTGAAGATTTGTGTGCGCCCTTTTAGTTTCCCGCGCGCAGTGTCCGCATAATGTCGGCCACAGAAATTCGCACCTGCCGCCCGATGGCCGATTTTGTCGATGCGGATATTATGCAGCGATTGGAAAATGACATTTTCTGTGCGAGGGTTTTATTTTTCTCTCCCTCCCCTCCCACACCCGAATGTCGCAGGTGTGCGCCGCGTGCGACTCGTGTTGGTATTCGTTACGCAAGCAGTAGAGTCACACCGTGAGCACATCCACATCAAAGGGATGTGCTTCGATTTAAAGAAAGAGATAAGGAAAAAGGCAAGGAAACGAGAGAAACTTCCCGGTCGCGCGAACTTTCTGCTCGCAAAGCACTTCATTTGATGCCGCCCCGGAAGGAAGGAACCGACCGAGGGAATGGAGCGCACCGTCTTCGGCCCCCGACCCGGCGAAGTAACCGAAAAAGCAAAAGTAAATGTGTATTTTTGAAATTATGTTTGATAATCATGACGGCGTGTCAACACGAATCAGTGGCTCCTAGCGCTCCCGGTGCGTCCCACTTCCCCTGCACCCCTGCTCGGATCGATCGGCCCAGCCTGGCAGACGGACTTGGCCACGCTGCCAAGCGCAAATCTCGAGCAAATAATCAACCCAGCTAAGTGTAACAGCGCACGGGAGCGAATGCATCAACATTTGCGCCGTGCCGCACCCTCGTCGACTGCCAGGCCCGGGAAAGGAATGGAAAATGTGGAAAAGAGGGAGAAACATTTTTCTAGCGCGCCTTAAAGTATGCCACTTTTTGCTGAATGTTTTACAAAAATATTAGAAAAAACGCGTCTGAGTGGGATGCAAATGATTGATAAACATTTTTTTCACTTAACGAAGTGCAGCGATGTTTGGCGAGTTATTTAACTGCTAATTTCTCACTCTCCTCAATAGAAAAAAAAACGAACCCAAAAATACTTCTCCTAAATCCCGATGCAAACATTTAGGCGCTGGGAGTTCGAAATCGTCACCTCATAAAACTTGCGAACCGCAATAAAATTAGATTGAATCTTTGTAGCGGCACCGGCACCGGGAACAACAACCCTGTCTGTTTGCAGCAACCTCTCACCCCCCCCCCCCCCTCTCCCTCTTTCTTTGCGTGAAGCGAAGGCGAAGAACAACGCAAACAATGAGCGTTACTTTTTGCATTCGACCTTCGGCGCGGTGAAGGACCTGCTCGCCTCCAGTGCAACCTAATCTACGATGGGGGATGCGGGGGGAGGGAGGGGGGAGGGAGAAAAAAAAGAAAACCCCAACCGGACTCCGCCACCGAGCGCCGAGCTCATCAACTGTTATTGGTTTCCATTTCCCATTACCACGATCCCTAGTGTCCCGGGTGCTTCAGCTTCGCACGGTTTTGTGCAGTCCGGTTTTTCGGGACCGAAAACTTTCCGACACACTTCTCACACACACACACACACACACACATCGAACCGGAAACCGGAAACCGGAATCGATCGGGTTCGATACGAGCCCTCCACAAACAAATATTGAACTCGCTGCGTCCGAAACTTATCGCCGCTAAAGAGAAGCCTCCCATGAAGTGGGGGAGGAAAGGAAGCAAAAAAATCACACACACACACACCCACACACGAACCGAACCAGTAAGGCACAAACTTGACCAAACCCTCTGCCTGCTGGCCTCCATTTGGAGTCGGTTAATTTCTTCACACATAAAAAAATTAAAAAACCGACTCTTCCACGGGCTGCATTTTATAAATCAAAGAGCAAGACTGTTCCCCTAGCCCCGAAATCGATCCCGCGGGTGGGTTCGGTTTGTCGGATGAGCTGCCGACAAATGCCAACCCCCATCCCCCTCCCCGACGCCCCGGGGGCAATGTCCAACGAACCGTGGCCAGTTGGTTGCAGGACAGCGAAAAATCGTTCCACAAAAAAAACACCCACACAGAGAGAGAGAGAGAGGGAGAGGGAGAGGGAAAAGTTGCAAGATGGTTTTAAGGACGCACCTCCCCCACTCCCCCGCCGCGCCCGAAAGTCGAAATAGGAAAACTTTTGCCATAACAGTCGTGTGCATGTCGTTGTCACGGCAGGGTGTCCACTGTTGGGACAGCGCCGGACTTGGTTTGTTTTCGGTTTGTTTGTGTGTGTTTGGGGTTTTTTTTTAATTTTTTTTTTTTTTTGTAATATCCCAGCCCTCCTTCGATACTCATCCATTTGCCATCAATGCACTCCTGGAAGGTGGAATATTTAGTCCGGTGCGATTTGTTTTTATGTTCTTTTCTTTCTCTCTCTCTCTCTCTCTCTCTCTTTCTCTCTCGTTCGTTCGCTTCATGTTCTTCCCTTACCAAAACCCACCCCACCCGGAAGAGTGTGTTTGCATCGCCCGGTTGATTAAAATACTCGAGATGCGCATTTCGAGGCGTCCCAGCGCTGCCGCAAACCGGTTGCTGACGATTCTCCGAGTCTATTGTCCCTGCTGTATCCTGCCCACCTTCCGGGCACCAAGCAAACAAGCACCACGGCTGGGGGAGACAACAAAAAATAAAAAGGAAGCAAAACGCAGAAACTACCACCAGCAAAATGGGACCAGGAGCGGGAGGAAAAACGAGTGTTTTCTCAATGGAATAAAATAATAGTCATTTTCGTTCCGCCCGCTCGGTCGGGCTCTCGGTGTTCAGCTCAGCCGTGCACCGGGATTGATTTCATTCTCGACTGCTCACGGTCCCAACCAAACCTCCTCCATCCCAGCACAAAGCTGCCAGTCAAAACCGGTACGAACGGCACATCTATTATTCCGCGTTTCGTTTCCCCGCGCTCGCAGTGCGCGTTCGAGTGTGTCGTTCGATTTTCGTGGAGCAACACACAAAAAAAACCCTCCCACCCGCCCGGTTTCAGTGGTTTGTTGCTTGACTTGGGACAATAAATTGAAAAGTCAAACGTCTACTAACGGTCGGGGAGCGTTTTATTTTCGCCCGCACCCTGCGCCGCTCGTCAAGGGAGAGTTTTGTTTTTTTTTTTTTGTTGGTTGTTGTTGTATTTCTTCTCCCGTGCATGCAGCGACAGGGGACCGCCGGAAATCGCAAAACCCGGCACGAGCGATGGGATAATCGAAGGAAGGATGCTTTTATCTCGCGAATGCGAATTCCAACCGACCGGGTGGAGACTGCGGGGAACGCGCGATGGACCGGGGAAGGGTGTGAAAGGGGCACAGTTGTTGTTTGGCTTTGCCAGCGCCTACCGGTAGGCAAACGTCTGCTTTTGGTCATCTCGGTGGCGGCCTCCTTAGAGCCGGCCGATGATAAATGGACTCACGTGTTGGTTGGTAGTTTTGAGGTTGTGTTTTTTTTTTTTTTTTGGTTGGTGATGCTAGCTCCCTTCCCTCTCCGCTCCCACTTTGTCACCCTCATTAGCAACCCGGCGGAAACAAAGCAATAAAACCCGGCTTTCTTCCCTTCGGAAGAGGAACACGTTGTGGGTTTTTTTTTGTTCTTGCGGCTCATTTGTTCTCCGTTTCACACACGTGTGTGGGAGAGACCCCACAAAACCCCTGAAGAGGGCAAACAAACACACTCGCAGGTAAGTTTCCTCCACCGCAGCGAGCACGAGGGTGGGTATGTAAGCAGGAGTTTGCAAACTTTTAGGCACTTTGTGTGGGGGTTTTGTTTTCCACCTCCAAAAGCGTACGGATGTGAATGCCGACTTACGGTGTGCAGCAGCGCCTTCCCCAGGGAAGAGTCTTTCGCTGGGCCAAGCTCGAAAAGGGACAGTCAATCACGGTACTACAAATGGCACCTCGAGGCAGCGGGCGCCCGCTGGCGATTGGACCAAAAACTTGTGAAACTACAGGCCGACCCCGGTTTGCGAAACTTCCGAATATGGAGGAGAGGGGAAGCTGAAGTAAGGAAACCTCGCCACCTCATAATTCTTGATACCCTGGCGTTGGATGAAAGTTGACCCGGCGAGGCTTTGGTTCTGGAATAACAATTTTCAGTCCTTATGTCTCAACAGCGAGCAGCAGGCTGGGCAGCCCATTGCGAGAAGAATACTAATGATAATATATTCTCGCTTACACACACACACATACACACACACATGCTGGACGACGCATTCCACAACAAACGGAATGCCTCGTGCCCGGAGAAACGCAAGTGAGGAAAAAAGGATCCAGTCCTGGACCGTAAAACTGTGGGCTAACCTTTCTTCTTCGTGGCGAACGGAAAGACTCCTGTGCCGTAGATGGAAAGAACGCGCACACACACACACATACACGCTCCACTCATGTCCATTAAAGGGCCGAACCGTGCGGGGTCGAGCGCTCGGGTTCGACCGAATAAACAAAACTGCGGCACCGGGCCCGCCTGCACGTCCTAAAGTGAATGGATAAGTGGCAAATTGGAAGGAAAATAAAATCATCATCCACTTCGGTTGGATGGACCCGGGGTTTTCCACCACCATCCCATCCTCACGCCCTTCAATCTCGTTTGCACGGCTGATGGAACGAGGCGCTACACGCTGCGAACCGAGCGGGAAAGCATTTCGAGCCCAATTTGGGCTCGGCCAGTCGAGTGTATTGATTCATTCCGCACCGGCGGAAGATTAATCACTGGTTGAATAAATAGGGTGAATTTTGTTTTTCCTTCATGCCCCCCTTCCGCACGAGCACTAGCTGGGAAATCTTCCCGCAGATGGATTAACGAGATTAACAACGTCGTTTGTCGCTCGTGAATTGCATACTTTGAGGCGCTCCAAAGCGTCGTCGAGTGAATTTTACCCCAAAAAAAAAACGCCCAAATGTATGCAAATTTTTGCTTTTTGAAACAAAAATGCGTACATTTCCTTGCAGCCACCTGCACGACTGCAATTCACTAGCAAATGCTCAATTAATTAGCCCATCGTCCATTTACCAGGGTTTCAGTGAAAAAAACACTTACAAAAGAAAAAAAATGCTCGTTGGTAGAGACATTTTTTTTCCACCAAGACGTGTGCAGCATCCTTCAGCCACCGATAAAAGTGCGTTTATAGTGCTGCTTGCAGAAGCCATCTGTATCCCCGGTGCGGTGCGGACCGTAAACGCCTGCGGCGGAAAGGAAAGCGCCGACGACTGACAACGACACTACGGTAGGATTGCTTTATCCCTGTTTTGTCCCATTGTTTCCACCTTTTTTTTCTGTTGGTTCCCACACCCGTGCGGTCGTCAGTTTCAGCTCATTTTCATGTGATCTACGATAATCTCGCCCGAGGTTTGAGGGACCCCCGCTCGTACGTGTCCTTTTTTCCGGCGAAAGCGAGAGGCGAGGGGTAGAGAATTAAAATGAACACAAAAAAAACGACTGAGAAGCGAAAGAAACAACATTGTCGTACAGTGGCGCACGCCGTTGCGGACGAAATAGTGTGTGAACCGGTTTTTAATTAAATCTTGCCGACTGCAAAATGAGCGCCGAGCGCCCGGACTGACTGGTGGTAAATCCTACCGAGCTCGCCAGCGCATCATCCCACCGCAAACCGGGCTTTTCGGCGATAGGCTGCGCCGGCGGGTGCGAGAACAAAGTTAGTAACAATTTAATTAAGTTTAAGCAGGATTTAGTCGAGCCGATAGAGCGATGTATGGCATCGTGGGTGACACGTAGACAACGTGCGGAGTCTAGGGTGTATGTAAGTGTCATTTTATTGTGAATTTTTTGCCGGCATTAAGAAAGCAGCAACCCGTGACGGGGAGCAGTAAATACTAATTAAAATTGCCATATAAACACGCCTCCACCGGAGCGCATTCGTGCGAGCGTTAGTTTGCACTATTCGCCTAAAACTATGCAACCGAAACGCTTTAATGACGCTTCATTAAAAACGTTTCGAGCGATTAATATTAATAAATCGTTTTGCATACATTCAGGCGTTTTTTGTTTGTAATGTAGCCACCTAAAGGTATGCCATTAAAATTCACTTTTTTACACCTTTCTACCGCCTTTGAAGGTTATTTTGAAAACAATCTTGTAGAATAGGTCACAAACAAATCACAGCCGGCACGTCAACGGGAAGTTATTGTTCCATTTTTAGGGCGCGAGCGGCTCGCTGAAAATTTGCCCACCGAAATTTCGAACCGCACTCAGCAACTGCCGGCCGCTGGTCGGCGTTTCGGGGTGCGCGGAAAGTTATGACCGATAGATTAATCACCCACGAAACCACCCGCGACCGACGCACAGGAATCGAATAAACATCAGAAATACATTTCGATGCTTTCCGCCCCATCCACTCCCCCGTTTACCCGAGCGTTGTAACGGGCGTGTTCGTACAGGTTTCCCACAATGTCCGTCCGCGCTCGCACCCTCCCCGTAGATTCCCTCTTTTTTCGGGCAAGGGTTTCGCGTTCGCCGGCACATAAGTGTTGGTGACGGTGAAAATTGATCAAAATTTATTTGTCGAAATGAAATAAATTATTTGTAAAATTGTTGCGCCGGGTCACTTGCCAGAATCGATTCGCTTTGAAGCGGGGTGAGTGGTGGGTGGGAGATCGTTTGGGGGGTGACACGGAAATAAATTAATTACCGTCACACACGTGGGTTCAATAAAATAAAAAAAAAAGAAACAAAAAAGAAAGAACGAACACAGCAATTTATATCTATTTTTCGCGCATTACTAATTGCAGCACCGGTACGTTTTGTGACGTTGGAAGGCTAGTTAAACGCATCATAAAAGCAACATGAGCCAGGTTCGGCTACGTACGCGATTGGTTTTTGGAAATTTATTCCAGTAAATTATTGTGTTCATTTTATTTTTTTAAATGATAATAATTTTTCACATTAATTTATTTTATGTTACAATTCTAGAATACTACATTTGCGTACGAGCTTTCTTCCACCCGAAAGTATGCAACGAAATAACGCTCGGTTGCGTTTGCAAACGCCGCTTCACGCCTAAAGTTATGCAATCGATTCCGGAGTAACTTCTCACTCCGCAGCCATACGAATCCATCTTATTCGGCGCGTTCCGGCCTGCCACCGGCAGGCGGTAACCTTTTCCAGCCTTTTTCCGTACCAACAACAACAACAACAAAAAAGCACGGAACGGAAGAGAAAAAAAGCCAATCAAATAATGGCATCGCGCAACGGCAAGCGGTTTGGCGTGGCGATGGGGCCGATGAAGTACACTTGTTATCATGTAATCTTCATAAAGTTTTATGCTTCCGGTCGCTTCCCGCGACGCGTTCACGACCGTGCGGGTAAGTGCGCGGGAAATGGGAACGCGTGCGGGAATAAAAGAAAATCGTCGAGTGGCCCTGGGCGGGGATGGGGGGAGGAAAAGGGGGGGATGGGGCTGGGCTTTTCCTGGGTCGATTTCCTGAGCAGAGCGTGCGGGTCGCTCCATTTTGACGGAAGCGACGGTAAGAAAAAAAAAGGTAAGAGAGTTTTTTCTTCTTCCACTTTCCTTTGGCTTTCCGCTGCAACACACACACGCACACATACTCGAGCGAGATAACGATCGCAAAAAAAACCTTTTCTGTTGCACGAATTGAATCACACGCTTAACACTTTCGGGTCGGGCCGGGAAAAAAAGCGTGGCGGTAGCAAAATGTTTCAATTTTGAATCTGTTTTTTTTTTTCACCCACCGGACGCTAGCCCGTAAGCCAATTTCCCTAAGCCGAAAACTACGAAAACCCCACAAACGGGTGGCGTGCGGTCGCAGCTAGATAAATGAAGCAAAACTGACCCCGAGAAATGATTCCGAAATGAATCCGCGCTCCATCCACGCCGGGCAAGCTGGGCGAGAAAGGGATTAGTTTGTGAATTTTCGTCACCGGCTGGAGTTGGGTGATGAATTTTAACCTCGACCACCGGGTGGGGGATGCAGCGAACGAGTGGTTTCGATGGTGGCCGAGAAACTAATTTCTCATTCCTGTGGCTGGCTGCTATTTTATTTGCTTTTTTTTCTCCCTTTCTCTCTACTGACGTTTTGACGTTTGCAGTTGCAATCGCTGCCACTAAATCCCATCCGAAATGTGTACTGTGTTGCGATAACTTTCCCCTCTCTCCTCCTCTTCGCCCTGCCAACCCCCACACCGGCAGCTGTCAGTCAGTGAACGGGGAAAAGGTTCGCTTTAGAGTCATCGCATCCTTACGGGCTCATCGGAAATCGTTTACTCATCACAATCACGTAGACGGTGGCTTTAGCGATGCGCTATATCTTATCGATATAGCGGCTATCGGGACGAACCATCTTCGCGAGCGTCGCGCACGGACGCACTTCAGCACGGAGACAAATCGCGCTCGCCCGATAAACCACGTTTATGATCGTGATTAAGCACCGGAATAATGGCCGGACGCGAGGATCGATTGCAGTAATCTACCAAACGCTGGTGGGGTGTTTTTTTTTCGCCACCCCCTTCCTTGGATCTCGAGTGTCGCTTCACTTCCGTGTGCTGTTAACGCCTAAATGTATGCTCGCAAAGAATGACATTAGCGTGATGATGTGATGAAGCTGGATATGGCGTTTTTTTCATGTAAGAAATCTAATCGTTTTTATCTTTTGTGAAGAGAAATGATGAAAAGATGATAAATTAAACAAAAAAAAATGTTTTGGTTGTGAATTTGAACAAAAAATAATAAAATATGCGCCTAAATGTATACCATTAGA
Organism: Anopheles farauti; assembly: GCA_000473445.2. Classification (NCBI taxonomy): domain Eukaryota; kingdom Metazoa; phylum Arthropoda; class Insecta; order Diptera; family Culicidae; genus Anopheles; species Anopheles farauti. Next base: position 2,965,853 of record KI915047.1, on the reverse strand, counting down.
CTGCTGCTCTCGCCTTATAGGTAGACAATCCGCAACGCATCTGTAATCGGTGAAGCAGTTTGCATACCGAAAGGCGTTTATGTTGTTTTTTCTCCTTCCCACACACACACACCGCTTCGATACGTGACAATTATCGACGCGCACCGGCAACCGTCCTTCCGATTGCTTTAATCGCTTCGCATTAATCATCGTCCCAACCCGGCGGCCCCTGGTTCCTCCCTCTCCCGGCTCCCGTCCGCGCTGCGTAAGCAATTAGCAAAGCGGGACGAACGGTTTCCCGGTTTTACGGGTACGAGCAGTACATTACGCGCGTCATCATCAAACTTCGGTGTGCGTGTCGTCGTCGGCGGGACGGCCATCATCGTAGCGCCTGGATGTGCGCAATGGTGCGACCGCCGCCTGCACAACCGAAATGCATCCAACCGGGCGGGCACGTTTCGGTTTTTGGCGTCGTTTTTGGTCGCTGCACACTCACACGCTCCTTCGAATATGCCTTTACCATAATTTTAGCCTGCGAACGTGTCTGTCTGGCGCGCGTGTGTGTGTTTGTGTGTGTGTGACTGGTCGGCGGCCTTGCCAGCCACCCGCTCGGTGAGGGTGAGTTTACATCATCTAGCAAAACATTATACATTACGTGGTTCGGCTACTACGGATCGTACGATAGGCAGGCAGGTGCACGTACACACTCGAAGGCACTTTTCGAACTTCCGACCGTTTCGAACGGCAACGGGAACGGCTTCTTTCCAGCGCAAAAACCCCACCGTGAGCAGCAGCAGCAGCAGCAGCAGCACAGGTCAACATTCACATGCAACCGCGTTAATTAATGTTTTCGGGTTAAAATGTGTACCTTCGGGGATGCAAATTTATACGCGCAGCGAACCGCGCGCTCGGAATGCGTTTAAATGGTGGAGCCATTTTATTGGCCCCGACCCGGGTTGCCATTACATTCCCGATGCACCCGGGTTCGGCAAGTTGAGCCGCTTCCTTCTGCGTGCGGCCGGGAAGTTTCGGGAAGATTTTTCCCACCCTCTCTCCTCGCGCAGCGGCGGAATCCCACAGCCGTTCGAAACTTTCCACTCGAATTACCTGCGAACGAGTTTTGGGTAGTAAATAAGCGCACGTTCCCGGGTTGGGCGCGAGATCGACAGTCGAAAGGCCGCGGTTTCCCGTGTCCAGGTTCAGGCTCGTGCTGGGGCAGCCCTCGGTTACGTCCCACGCCTCATGCAGCCGCCGGTCCCGCCGGACAAAAGGAGTAACAAGCTTAATCAACACCAGCGCCCGGCGTGCCAAACGCCCATTACCGCCCATTACGGTGCGCCACAACGGTTCGCTCCCGCCCGGTCGAGGGGAAAATGGTCGGGAAATGGACCACCTACCCACCCCTTCCCGAAAAGAGCCCCATTCCCGAACAAATCCTATCCATCTACGATAATGCTCGCCAAGATGGGACGGCGATAGCGTTCGGCGTAAAGGCCCGTCCGTCCGTCCGTGTGGCCGTGTCAGGTGTACGGTTTGTCCAATTTGACGCTGTTTCTCACCGGAGCAAAACGGTGCGGGCATCAAACGAACACAACCAAAAAAAAAACGCACGAACCGACCTAGGGTCGGGAATAAAACATCAAGCAAACCCACCGAGCAAGGGGAAGGAATAAAAAACACTATGGGGAAAGGAAAACAACATTCCTTGACTCAATCAACCTAATTCACTTCGTATCACTTCGCGACCGGAGGAAGAAGCCACACCGGAACGTCGTCACAGAAACGCACCGCACTGGGGGAGAGAGTGGATGGGGTGCGGAAACACACCTTTCCCCCAAGCAAAAGGAAATAGGGTAGAAAGGTTAGACACAAACATACACACATATATTCCCGAAACTAAACGAAGCAAATCGAATCTAGGTTGAAAGCAGCTCGATAAGCAGCCGGGACGAGGATCCAGAGTTGCTCAATCTCGTCGGGCGCACGAGGGGGGATGATGGGGGGAGGGGGGGACGGATGGGCGGACGCTGCACGGGAACGATTTTTATCAATCAATATCCTTCCTTCCCGGCTTCGGGTGTCGCGTGCCGTTTACGGCTCCCAGCCGCCCCCAAAACAAGACGTCAAACGGCGGTGACTTTAACGTGCGTTTTCGAGGTGGTTTGTTTTGTTTTCGTTTATTTTTTTCCGGTTTTGCTTTCTTTGCTTTTTGACATTTTTTTTTATTAGGACACCTGAAAGGGCAATTTTCCGGCCGCTCGCACACACTCGCACCTCCGCGGGAGATAATGGCGGAGGGGAGGGAGGGAGGGAGGGAGGGAGGTGGAATTGATCCGGTATCTCCTGGAAGGCGCAAATGAAATGTTTCGCCCGCACCACGTCCAGGGGATGTTGAGCAGGTTCAAGGAATCCCATCCCGGAGGTCAGGGGGTAATACAGCCGTGAAAGTCCATTTTGAGACGTGTTTGTAAGCCACAAGAAAGCTGGGGTTGAGTAAAATAATAATTCGTTTTTGTTTTGCTAGTTGGGTGTATTTTTTATTAATAAGGTTTATTTATTTCAAAATATTTTTTTATTATATTTTATAAAACAAAAGTGTTTGAAATCGATATAAACAAAAGGTGTAAGCAAAAAAACTATACCTAAAACAGAAGTTATATTCCTTAAAAACCACCAAAAACAATCTAAATGCCCCAAAAAATGAGTTTGACACCACTGGCTAAGTGTCATCTTCGCTTCGCACGGACAGCAAAAAAAACGTAAACAATGCAAAAAAAGTAAACACGTACGTCTTAGGCGTTAGGCGCACGCCACCAGCGCCAGGTACCCTTCGCATTTTGTTCAATCTAGCGCCCGTCACCCGTCAGCCGATCACAATCGAAAGCAGAAAGCAGGAAAAAAGCGGTGAAAAACACTTTTCCCTCCATATCCTTATCAATTCCTTTAATCTTCTTAATTTGATTACACCCGGTTTCGGCAGGCGAGAAGAGGGTTTTTTTTTGCGCAGGTCGAAGAAAAACGGAACGACGGCTTAAAGCAGGGATTGGCCCGAAGATACCACCGTACGCACCGGCGAGGGTGAGGAAAACACACCGTAACGGCAGTGAAATGAAGGAGAAAAGGAAGCGTGTCGGAGCGCGTCGAAGAACGCGGCAGGTTTTTTTTCCAAAATCGTGTGCAAAATCGTGTGACTTCTGCTGCACGGTAGGGCTTGTCGGCTTTTCTCGGCGGCCCATCAAACCCCGCGCGACACGCCGATCGCTGACGAGTGTGTTTCGGGCGCGGGCCCAAAATCAAATTGGGGTTTTCCGGCGCACGGTGGATCCGGAAAATCCCACCAGGTGCGAGGGCATCAGCGGCAGCAGCGGTGTACGGGCTTGAGCGCAGGAATCATGTGCCACGCGGCTGTCAGCAGCCTCGCAACGAGAGCAAATGGTGAAATAATGCACACGCATCGTTGGCCGATGGTACTTACGCTCCTCATATTCGGTTCTCGGCTTGGCGCCGGAGATGTATCAATCAAGCCGTTCCCGCGAGAGTGCAGCTAGGCCATATTTTATTCATGCTGATGGTCGGGCCCGTACGACGGCGAAGAAGCCGAAGAAGAAGACTCAGACGCACAGCACGGAACATGGTTAAGTGGTTTCCGCGGCGGGGGAAAGCGTGTTGAAATGTTGTTTGTATAATCTTTCCCTTCACTTCACGGACCGCGGTATGATAAATAGACCGCGCGCGGCGTGACGCCCGCGTTGCCGCCATTTAGGCGCACGCCGGGAGGAGAAAGCGAAGCAAAAAAAAAATCCCCCGGAATAATATAAACATGTTCAATCGCATTATTGAGGTTATGTCAGGAAGCCGGGAAACATCATTACATCACAATCAGCGGTGAGCGGGAGCGCGGCGCGTTTCGGTGATTTCTTTTATCCACCTCTTTTTCTCGGGCGCATGAAATGTGTTCGCACACCTTCACCGGAACCTCCCGGCTTGACAATTGGGCTTATGGATGAATAAAAGATTGTGCACATACGTCTGCACGCATGTCGTCCCGTCGGCTTTTTCAGCACGCCCTGACGCACGGGACGGGTTTTGTTTTTCTTTTTGCTTTTCGTACAACGCGTCGCTTCAAGTAACCTTTTGCTCCCCAACGCACAATAACAAATTGGACATATTTGATGACAAATTACGATGCTCGGATTTGTGCCCGACTGTTTGTGTGGGTGTTAGTGTGTGTGTAGGTTTTTTTTTGTTCTCTCTCGCTCAGGGAAGATTGCGAACGACAGGAGCGCGCCGGGTATGCATCACGTTACGGCTCGGTGCCCGCTCGGTGTCTCTTGTTTCGAAAACTAATCCGTGCTGAAGGAAACCCGGAGCCAGGAATGTCGGTTTAATTTTTTTATGCGACAACGAGAGCTTCTTGACAGCAAATGCGGCTCGCTTCCAGCCCGAACTCCCCGGGCGACTTTCAATCTTGATCACTCGCCAGCCGCTCCGGCATCGTATCGAGCGTTTAATTGATTGCCAACCGGTCCGGTGGGATCATGATCATGGTTAGAGGGTTTGTTACCTTACTTAAAAACCCAACCCCGCCGGATGTATCGACCTGCACGTCAGGCTGCTCTTAAAACTATATTACACACTCATTCCCTCCCTCCATGCAGCTGCACCAAAGCGCACGAGTGGAAATCTTGAGCGAGGAAACCTCCTACCCCCCCCCCCCCCCCCCCCTCCCCCAAAACCCATCCCATGTGGAAGCCGCTGCGCAAATCGACTTCAAACGAGCCGAGAGCGAGCCAATATTTACTCGCCCGCTCGCAAACGGAAGAAATGGAAAGAAACGCCGCACGCAAACAGTTGCTCCGGGGGTGAAAACAAAGGGAAGGAGGAAGGGGTATTCGGATGCTTGGTTTCCCAAGTTGCAGCAGCAATAAGTCGTCGTAGATAAATCGAACCCTCTTGAATTTATTGCCTTTGTCGGGCGGCCGGGTCGCCCGCTTTAAAAACCCGCACGACCGGCGGTGGACAAGGGCGGCAGAGGGGAGCAGGGCGAGGAGTTTCGGGCGTTTGGTGCGTCAAATGCATTTAATTAAAACGAATAGGAACACATTCGGTACGGTTTGGAACCGGTTTCGCATCGAGTAATGAAGCCGCCCTCGCACTGGGCCGACCGCGCCCGAAAGGTAGGCAACGCGCTCGGCACCCGGCACCCGGGCAAGGCGGGCGCAACAAGCGGAAAGCGAACGGCACCAGAAAGCATCTAATGGAAAAATAGATGTATTTGTCCATGAAACAGAAGCGCCCCCGCCGATCTGTGTGTGTGTGTGTGTATGTGTGTTGGTGGGGAGGGAAAAAGTTGCTTCGCAGAAAGCGTGGAGAAGGAGAAGCACACCAAAAAGGAGACAAACAGTTTGCTCAAAGTGCTTCCAGCGCTCCCGGTTGCACCTACGGGGCGAAGGTAGCACGAACCGGGAATGTCGCAATCCTAAATTACTCACAAGACCGGGACGATGCCGGGGCGATGCTTGCCGACCTCGTACCGCCCTCGGTTGGTGTGAGTTTTAAGTAGCACTCGGGGTGTGTATATATGTGTGTGTGTGTGTTTGCCTCAAGTGCATCTGTGCATGCAAGCAGCAGCCGAGACCGGGCGGAAAAGTTTCGTTTGACTTACAAACTCTATCAAAGTTAAATTTTTCTTCCCTTTTGCTGGCGCAGGGCTGGAGGCATTCGTGTGCGATGTTGGCACTTAACCAAGCGGTTAAGTGGGGCGGGCTCGGTTACATACTTTTAGCGAAACACACACCCACAAACATAGCCACAAGAAACTCTTCGTTCGATTTGTGTTGCGGATCACAGCACCTTCAGGCGCGGCTAAATCGCGTATCATATATTAATTACCTCTGCTGGTAACAAGCACGGCAATTGCGCTTGTGGGTGAAGTGGTGAAACTGCACAATTCCGCCCGCTCCTACCGTCTTAAACTAATTTTTGTAAGCGCTCCCAGGAGAGAACGAGGTGGAAAAAGATACCAAAACAAAAGCGAAACAGCAGCCAAAAACTAAAAAAAAAAAGTACGAACATCGTCTTACTATTCGTCGAAATTTGCTTCCCGCCGCTGGGAAACTTTAAGCTCGCCCGGGAAATGCCCGTGTGAATAAAAACCTTTTCCGCCGCAGCAACGCAAGCAAGAACGTTCGGTTGTTCCAAGCAACTAGCCCGAGTGGCCGGCATACACAAACAAACAAAAAACTTCCAGTAAGCCTCATTAGGAAAATTATTCTCAGCAACCGACTTGCAGCGGCTGTTCGCGGTGCGTGCGAACAAAAAAAAAAGGCAAACTGCACCGCACTCCGGCTAATAATCCAAGGCAGGCTGGAAGCGAACCGACCGATTGAGAATTGGGTTTATTTTATTGAGATGATTTTTTTTTTTTTTTTGAGTGGACTTTAGTTTGGTAAGAGTTTTGTTACAATGCCCGGCTTAATGTTGTTAGCCGGGGATGTGCTCGCAGCTAGTTTCGGGTGTTCGAAGTGAATTTAAATTTATGATCTTCTTGTCGCTGCACCGTCTGATTTGCAAGACGGGCACGAGATGGGCCTAGTGAGCAAAAAAATAAAATTAAAAGCGAAGTTTGCGCACAGTTGGTCAATCCGCTCGGTGGTATGCAATTGTACGGTTTGGTAGTTAAAACGGCGCAGCAGATTGCAAACATTTAGGAGCATTTTGGATATCGTGCGCCTACTAGTATGCAATGAGTGATTTGGGCCCTGTAATTGTTATTTTATGTAATATTCCTCCAAATGAAACGTTTTTTTCTTTGTAAATAAGAACAAAAAATTATCCGACCGACTCGTTTTTATTACCAGGTTGAATATTTCGCCGGTGCCGTGCTGCTCTATCGATGCAATTTGGAAGGCGCGATAGGGATTAGCTGACGTGCCCACCTCGCAAGCAAACATGTCACCCCGAAAAAGGGCCCCCTCTCCCAGCGCTGATGCTGGACGGCCGAAAATGAGATTATCAACGACGAGCAGCACAGAGAAGAGGAAAAAAAGCACATAACTACTCGGCACGGAAATGAGATTTCACGTTTAAGAGCGAAACAGTCACCACTCAGTGCGAATGGTCCGTAGTGTTACTATATCGTGGCACCGGTGTCGGTGTCGGCTTTCGCCATCAGCAGTAGCAGCACTAAAAAAAAAGAAAAAAACATACGAAAAAAAATAAACAGAACGCCAACGAAAAGCGACAAGTTTACGAGAGACGAAGCGTTTACACCCAACAACGGTTGGGGGCAGACCGGAAAGAAGACCACAACGCTTCGGCATCCGGTGCGACCGGCGAGGGTGCAGCGAGTTTTGCGCTGTTTCCCTGAAAAAGTTTTATTTATAGAAATGAAAATCCTTAAACAGCGCGCGCTCACGCTTTCCCGGATGTCTGGGTGAATTTTTTTTTTGCCGGTTCGCTCGAGATGATCAAAGTTAGTCGAACGGATTTGCCGTGAAACTACTCGCGTGCTGCGTCCGTTTTCTAGCGCTCGCTTGCTCTCTGGCACACATTTTCGCCGAAAAAGTTGTTTTTCCTGTTTCCATTTCGGTTGGTTTTACTTATTTGCCATATCTCTCTCCCTCTCTCTCTCTCTCTCTCTCTCTCTCTCTCTCTCTCTCTCTTTCTCTCTCGCTTCGTCTCTTTGCTCGGCACACTCCAAACCAGTGACGGAGGTTGGCCAGTTGCGGTAGAATGGAGGACAAAAAAAAGGCGACTTTCGCCGACCCGCTCGCACTCGGTTCGGCTGCTCCAGCAGCGGGTTTTGGAAATTATCGTCAGCTCTGCAAACGAAACGCTACCGAGCTGCATACGGTTGAGTAATTAGCTAATTGCTCGCTTTTTGGCCGTAAGATTAGCGCGTCACAAAACGATCTAACGTTGACTGCCAGGCGGGCAGGCGAGCCCGGCAAGATGAAAGCAATCATGCGGCGGGTGAAGAAGCGACGACTATTTCCCGCCCGTCTTCTTGGCCGACTTGTTTGCTTTTTTACTACCATTCCCGAAGCCCCGAGTTCCTTTTTATGGCTACGACAGACGGCAGGTTGGAAGGGTGGAAAGGGAAAAGCAATATAGTGTCCAGGCAAACACACACAAACACACAGAGAAGTCTTTCGGACACTCAACCAAGATTCGGGTTCGCACTGGTTCGCTGTGTGATATGCGTTTAAAACGCCGGCTTCCCCCGACCACACAGAAACGGAGTCATTAGCATTATTTTTCGCCTGAAAATCGGCGAACGCCCCTGCAGTTCAAAGCTTCCCATCCCGCTCGTGCTGCATACATTCCGGCGCATAGCCAAGCCGAGGCCGAGGGTTTTCATTATTAAACGGTTTCGCATTACCGAGCACATTACGCGAGCAAAAGAAAAGGGGAGGAAAAAAAACATTCCACCGGCAGCCGGGTTGAAACGCGAGTTGAAGATGAACTGAATTATTCACTTGCGTTCGGGTTTGTGTTTCTTTTCTTTTCCGATCGAGAAATTTATTAATCAATTGCCACCAGTCGGTCAAACGGTGGAAGAAAGCGGTTTGGGAAAAGAAAAATTAACAGATAGAAGTGAAACTGAGTTGAAGAGGAAATCGGCCGAAAAAAGGAACAAAAATTGGGAAACGTCGAAAAAAGACTACCGGTTGCATACGTTCAGGGCGTTTTCGTTAGGTTGCGCCTGAAGGTATGCAATGTGTGTAGTAAATGACCTCCATTATCCAAATTTGAAAGAAATTCCCTCTTTAATAAAGAAAAGTAATAGTTTACAACATAAAAAAATATCTTTAACTCAAAATCATCTTTTAAAGCTTAGACCTTGATATGTCTAAGATACGATCGATAAAAGATACGTCAGAGTTGTGTTTAGATTTTAGCCCGGAACCTGTACAACATGACACACCAATTAGAACGCACGGCGTGTTTTGCTTCGTGCCGGGCAACAGCTCCACCCTTATCCCCGATGTCAAGATAAACACAATATTAAACGAAGCACCGCATCCGCCGCTAACCCCCGGCATTCCAGCAGACCGCAAAAGTTACAGCACCGTCCGGCCACACACGCCCGGCGGGGTTTTAAAATGTAGCCGGCGCTCGTACATCACGAATAATTGCGGGTAATACATTGCCCAGGTGGTTAGGCGCCGGTGGTCTTGCGCTGGAAACGCCGGTGAGCATCTTCCAGACGCGGGGGGAAGGCAAACGGCTATCGGAACGTACAATGCCATCCTTCGTATGGTTCGGTTCGTTGTTCGCCCCGAGAAACCTCCCCCCCCCCCCTCCCCCCGGACCGGCGAGATTGGCTGGATTAACTCAATTATTGGACTTGAAGAATCGTTGCTAAAAAAAAAATAAAATAAAAACACGAAAAAATGAGCAAAATTGGTAGGAATGGAAGGATTGAATCCGCCTCCAAGTGGAGTTTTCAACATTCCCACCGGCTTGGCGGTGGCATTCAATTCCGGGCAGCACCATCCATCGGGACGACGGAAAAAAGAGCCTATCCAAAAGGTATGCGCGGTGCACATTCCGAAACCGTTCAATTACAGACGCATCAAGCAGCGGACGGGCGCACACATACTCACCTTTTGCACGTGTGGCGTCAGCCGTCACCCAACGACGACGACGACGACGACGGCCAGCCGTTTAATGGTGCGCCCGTGCAAAAGCGTAATTTACATAATGGACTTAAAATATCTTTTGTTTAGATTTCCTCCCTCCGCCACGGTCGAGGAGGGCGCGGACTTCCCAAAGCGAAACCATTACACACACACACACATATATGCACACGGGCAAGCGAAAGGACCAAAAGCGATACCATGTGCCGGTTGATGACACATCTCAATTCACTTAGCCTTAACGTTCGCCCCGGTGCCGGGGAGTAAAGTGGCTGCTGCTGCTGCTGCCGGATCCCGGTCGAGGACGAGCGGGGAATGGGACCGGGGAATTCGTTACCGGTCGGTAAACGCAGATGGCCCACGCCCGGCAAATGTCTTGTTCGGTAGTTCGCTGTTAGTTCTTTTAACGCTAACTGGCACGGGCGAGGAGAGAGTTTTTTTTACTATTATTTTGGCTTTCCTCGCTCCTGGCATGAGCCCCGAGACGCTTACCCGGGTGGGGGTTGTCCTCAGAACCGAAGGGAAACACGGTGGGCAACATTACTTTTGAACATTTTTTTTTTGTATTTATTAAGTCACTTTTTCACAAATTTTTTATAGAAAAAAAAACACTCTTTTTCGTAAGTTTCCACTATGATGTGTCCTCCGCGTCGTGCGGTTTGCATATGTGTAGGCGACTATTTCTTTATTTTTAATATTTCCTACACCTAGCCTGCACTGTTCTTCTGGGCTTCTTGCGTTTGCTTTGGGAGACTGCGAAACTCGACTTGCGGGAAACAAAACGAAGCAAAAAAGCAACTAAAAAAACACCAACACACACACACACAAAGCTATCCAATCGTGCCCATCTGGCAGCCTGGAATCCGGACCACCGAAATCGATGGCAAATCTGCCCCTGCGGCGTAAGGCGTTGGTTTCCCCCTCCCCCCAGGACCCCGCTTTAAAAAGGACAAAAACTTTAAACCGAGCAGCCGAACCGAGCCAGTGTTCCGGAATGCCGCTCAGCGGTACGGCTTTGCCGAATGCAGATTGCATACTTTCCGCGGGAAGCGCGCGCGCCTAGCCTGCGCCCGAGAGGTAGCCCGTGCGCGCTGCACCAGCGATGCTTTCGGTTGCGTTTTGAAGTGCCGAATTTTAGGGCACAACATTTTTATCGGAGTGTTTCCTTTTTATTTTCCAAGTGCAAGAAAAAAAAACAACAACAACGCGCTACCATATGTCGGTATCGATCTGGATATTCGCAACAGCACGATGCTCATCCGATCGGCCCAATCAGCTGCGGCCAGCTGCTGCTAAACCATTCCATTCGAGCCGCACATTCCGTCCGCTGTGTGCGGGTGTGCGTGTTTGCTCCCAGGTTGCACTTTCCGGGCGCCTCTTCAGCCGGAAAAACTTCAGCCAAAGTCAAAGTTTGCGCCACCACCCCCGAGCCAAAATCATTCACTACCATTAGTGGCGGATTCTAGGCAGCAGCAGCAGCAAAAAAAATACCACCCACCCACCGAAACACCGACGCAGAAAGTTGCAGCTCACCATCCACCAGCGCCGGCCCTAATTCTATTCGGGATTCGGTGAAACAACCAAACCTCTCCAACTAGTTTATGGGGCGCTAGCTGGGTTTTGTTTTTTGTTTTCGCTTCTTTTAATTTGTTCCTGCCAATTTCTGCGTGTTGTTTTTATTCGATTCCTCCCGCACACACACATTCACCCTTTTATAAATAGTTTCCTCCCATTCCCGATTGACGAGGGGATTGAGCGTGATTACTAGCGTGGCTTTTGTGTGTATGTGTTGGTTTGATTTTTTGTTGTTTGTTGTTGCTGTATGTGCTGCGATCGATCCGAGAACCTGCACAGCCACAGAAAACTTTTCCTCCCCCCCCCCCACACCCAATCAGAAACGAAAATTTGAATGAAGCCAATCTTCTCGCCGGGCACAACTTTCTCCTGCACTCGATTGACTATTGATGCGAACGGGGTGCACGCTCGAGGATCTGCGTTCTATTTATGTGTGTGTGTGTGTGTGTTTGTGTGTATATGTGTGTGTGGGTGTGTTTTTGGAGCGGCTGTACCCGGCCGTCCTGCTCGGCGGAATCAACTTTGTCTTTTTGCTCCGACCGTCCGACGCTGGGTCAGCTAAAGCGCACTAAATTGGGGAGCTGAAGTACTCCACTGAAGTACCGACCGGTTCGATACCGGTTTCCTTATTCTAATTCGTCTATTCTTGCCGCTCAGGTGAGCCAAAGGACCCCCAACGGACACACACAGACATACTGCCAATTAACCCCTTTTATTCCGCACGAGAGAAAGAGAGAGAGAGAGAGAGAGAGAGAGCTGGAGAAAGAACTATAGAGAAAGAAAACATACACTCTTTGGTAGCAATCGCACCCCTCGGGGTACCTCTGTGCGTATCATGTTAGTTGGTATCTCCGCACGATCTCGTCCCTGTAAGCCGCTTACGGCACACGCCGGTGGAGAAGCCCAAGGACAAAGAAACAGCTGTTAGTTTTCTTTTTTTTCCCCTCTCCCCTCTTTGTCTTTCACCTTTTGTTTTGTTCGAACCGTTCCAGCGGCGTTCCATGGCCGCTGCCGGAACGTTCGGGTGTGAGAAGAGATTAAATCAAAAAAGCCCAAGCACCTCCGAGCGCTGCCCGGGAGTTGAAGTTCATTAAGTTGTAATAGAAATTACATGCTCCATGGGGGGGGTGGGAGAGGTTAGGAGAGCAGGCCGGGGGTTGGGGGGGGAGGGGATTGGAAAAAAACACCCAGACATCGAACACAGCTAGATGCGTTGTGGCGAGCACGCGTTACGCACGTCCCGTAACGGCAATGGCGGTACGTCCACAACGTACGGACGTACGGCTCGTCAGACTTCTCCCGGACCTCCCGGACGGCCCATTCGCAGGTTGCATCCAATTTCTTCTGGTGCGCTCGGGTGTGGGCCAACCGGTCGTTAGGTTGAAACCAGACGATTATTTGCCTTGCGGACGACCGGGACGATTATGAGGCTCTGGTTCGCTTCGGTCAGGTCGTCAGGACTCGGTTGCTGCATGCCGTAATCGATCGTGTATGGAGCATGGGAGCTTCTGCCAGATGTAAATTAGTGCCCGGGCCGAAAACTCGTTTCCTCCAACAAACCTCATGCACCTCCCGCCCGGAACGCCCGAGCCGCCATTGTTGTGTGTATTTCCCATGCCTCTCCCGGAACGACCGAAGATGACCGAAAGACAGACCACCGTTCGGAGGAGTAGGAGGAGGATGCTTAAAAAGTTGCCACCAACGGGCTACATCCGCAAACCGCAGGCCGCCATCTTGAGCGTCCAAATCCACCGAAGATCTTACGACTCATCAGGACCAACCGCTGGGAAAGCGAACAACTGCTCGGAAACCCACAACTATGGCGAGGTTGGAAGAAAACCTGTGCGGCACAAAAACGAAAAGGCTCCACCGCACTGGCGGGAGCGAGGTGCGGAAGATAGTTCGCAGTCGCACATGGCGACGTTTCCGGGACCGGGTTTGACCGGCGAAAAGGGAGGCAGGAGGGGGAGGGTGTTGGGTAAAAGGAAAAGAAAACAACCGAAGCGCTAGCACTCAAGCTGTTAGTCAAATAAAAACAGATTTACACTTTCACTCGCACCGTATCCGATTTGTCGTCCAGCGCTAGGCACCTGGGCGTGTACGTCCGGTACTTCAGACCTTCCGACACTTCATCAAAAAGCAGTTTACCGGGCTGACGTGACAGTTGTTGTTTTTTTTTTTTTTTTGTTCTTGTTGCTGCTGTCGTACGTTGCTCCTGGTGCCAACCGCAGACCGTGTTACGGTTTGCGTCACATAGGGGAACGCCAGGGATTACACACCGTCCGGGGCAGGATTTCGCTTTGCCGGCACGGCACCCGAAAACCTTGCGGGCGCGTACCTACATTCACACACACACACACGGAAAGGCGTCTAAGACACACAGGCCGTCGGATGGCGACGTGCAAAAGATTAAACAAACAACACCAACAACTGTATCTGAAGTACAACCGCATCCTCGCATCCCCGGGGATGCGAGGTAAAGCCGACTTCAGACCTGCCCCGGCCAAACATTCTGCGGAGCTGGAGTATCTCCCCAAATCAGCCCTGCTCTAACCATCGGATTCCC
>KI915047.1:2901432-2946708 GCA_000473445.2 Anopheles farauti | reverse complement strand
CCCCCTCCGGCCCGCCGACAGGTGCTAGAATGTTAATTCTCCTCCGCAAACCGGTAGCAAGTGTTTAAATTTAATTATCAAACATCAAACGAAACCCGAACGTGCTGTCTGTTGCAGTGTCATCCGCAACGTAAGAAAGGGAATGGATCAATTATACACACCAACACCCACACCCACACCCACGCACACGCACGCTCCTCTTTGTCAACCGTCGTGGCGAGAGTGCGAAATGAGCAGCCGGTTCGAGCAGGCGAAAGTTTTCGCTCAACAGGTCGATCCGGCACGTACATGCCGGGCGCTGTAAACGGTTTGCAAACGACACCGTGTCTGAAGCTCCAACAGCCACCATCCTGCCAACGGGGGAAGCATCATTTTACAAACCCCCATTCCCATAACTTCCCCTTGTCTTCGGCACCCTTTGCTTAGCTGGCTGGCCTACCGGCGCTAATAAATACGTGTGTGTTTAATGTAATTGGCAACAGGACGCGGCTGGGCTACTCTAGCGCCTCCTGTATTTCCTCGTCGTCGTCGCTCATGCTGGAGATGGTGGCCGTCGTCGGGCGCTTCACCTTCGGCACGTTCACGTACGGTTCGAGATTGACGCCCGTTTCCGCGACCAGCCGGTCGAGCACGGTCTTGTCGAGCAGCTCCTGGTGGTACCAGTCCGGTTTGCGTTGCGCCAGCTCCCGGACGTAGTAGAGCGCCTCCGAGTGTTGGCCGGTCGCGACCAGACACTCGACCAGCAGCGCGAGCAGATCCCAGGTGCGAACCGGCGGTGCCGGCTCCTGGCGCTCCTCCAGTCGCACCTTGATCAGCTTGATGACGTTCGTGTACTCGCGGCGCTCGGTCGCGTCCTGCAGCTCGATCACGCGCCGCACTTCGGCCATCGCGAGCTGGAGCGCATCGAGGGCGGCCGGTTGGGAGCCGGGCACCGCCCGCGACAGGCTCTTCACCGCCTCCTGCAGCGCGTTCAGCGCCTTGTCGTAGTCGCGGAACTCGTCGATCTCGGCCTGCGCGCAGTTGGCGTAGAAGTTCGCCAGCTGGCTGTACGCCTGGCCCTTCGTGTAGAACGTCACGATGTTCTTCAGTATCTTCGCGTCGTTCTGCCAGTTGAGCGCCTGCAGGTAGTTGGCCGCCATCACGTACACCTCCCTCTGCCGGGACATGCCCGCGAAGAAGATGATCTTGTCCGTGTCGCCCGACTTGAGCAGGCTCTTCATCGCCCGCACCCGATCGCCCGCCTGGGTGAACTTTTTCGTCGCCGCATGGTAGTCGCCCTGCTCCTGGAGGATGTCCCCTAGGCGCAACAGCACCGCCACCCGCTCACCCTCCGGCAGATCGTCCCTGCCGGGCGTTAGCAGCTCGGCCAACGTTTCGGTCAGCGGCACCCGGTGCTCGGCACAGACGGCCAACGCTCGGGCGAGCTGGCGGGCGTTCGCCAGCAGCTGCACCGCCTTGTACGGTTGCTCGATGCCGACGAAGAAGTCGGCACAGCGCGCCACCAGATCCGGATCGGACGCGGCATCCAGCTCGGACGCAATGACCTGCAGCGATTCGGGCTGCTGCGACCGGAACGCCATCTCGACCGCCTTGTGAAGCATCCCGGCCCGGTGGTACAGCTCGACCGCACGCCGGTAGTCGCCCGACTCCTCGAAGTACGCCGCTGCGGACGCTTTGTCGCGGGCACGCGCCGTACACGCCACCGTCCACAGGTCGTCCGGCAGGTCGTTCTCCTTGCAGATGCGCACCGCGTTGCCGTACGTTTGGGCGCGCGTGTAGAACTGGATCGCTTCCGGCAGCTTGCCGCTGTTCTCGTAGTAGCGCCCGAGATGGTAGCAGGCGGCCCGGTCGCCGCTCGCCCGCGCTATCTCATCCGCCCGCCCGACCTGCCCGATGAAGCAGAGGATGCGCACCTGCGAGAACCAATCGCCCGAGCGCTGGTAGATCTTGAACGCGCCCTCCATGTCGCCGCTGCTCTCGACGTACTGGGCCCACCACCGGAGCAGCTCCGGATCGGTCGTCGCCTGCATGTACTGCTTGAGCGCGCCCGGGTCGTCCATCAGCAGCTGGCTGATGTTGTGCATCAGGCTGCTCGTCCGCTCGTAGTACTGTATCGCCTTCTGCGTCTTGCCGCACTCCTTCAGCCACTCCGCGTACCGGTGGTACGTGTTGCGCAGATGCACCCGATCGAAGTGTTCCGCCACCTCCAGTGCCTCCTCGAACCGGCCGGACGCCTGGTACAGCTTGTTGAGCAAATCGTACCGACCGCACCGCTTGTACAGCGCTTCCGCCTCGTCCATCATGCCGAGCTCGATCGCGAGCACCGCAACGCGCGCCTCCGGCTCCAGCGTCACGTCCTCCGTCGCGCGGCGCAACGCCCGCACCGACCGGGCCCGTCTCAAATGCCCCAGGCACACCTTCGCCACATCCAGCCGGCCCGTCTGCACGCACAGCCGCGCCAGATTCGCCCACACCGTGTCCGACCGCAGCGACCGGATGCAGCTGAACGCTTGGTCCATGTTTTCCTGCGCCACGTGCAGGCTGAAGTTGAGCACCATTTCGCGCGTCGCCAGATCGCACCCATCGAGGCCTTTGAAGTCGCGCAGCGACACCCGTGCGATCTCGTTCCGCCGCAACACTACCAGGTGCGGCACGCACAGCCCAATCAGCTCGAGCGGAACGCTATTGGACGAACCGGAGCCGGTCCCACCGGTTTCGTTCGCATCCAGCACCTCCAGCTCCGCCAGTTCCGATTTCGCACCGTCAACAAACATCACGTGAATCTGCGACTCGAGCGGCTGGAGCGGACGTCCACTACCCGTCTTGACTTCGCACGCCAGCAACCTCGCGTCTTCCGCATCCCAGAAGAAAGCCACCGGCATTCCGGTCACCGCCTGTTGTGATCGGCCGCTCGCGTCCTGCACCTGGAAGTCACGCACACTGAGCAAGTTGCTCTCCAGGTTCCACAGGTACAGCTTGCCGTCGGGGAGCAGCTGCTCGTTGGCGATCGTGAGCGCCACGTACGTGCCGTTCGCGTTCGTCCGCGCCATTATGATCTCGCCAAACTTCTCGAACAGATCGTACGCGCTCTTCGGCGGGTGGAGTAGCCGGATGTCGTGCCGGGAGACATCGTACAGCCGGATGTAGCCGTTGAGCGTGAACACGGTGAGGAAGGAGCCGACCAGATCCACACCGATCGGTTTGCCTGTTGGCGAGAGCGGGACAAGGTGGAGGAGGTTTTAGAAAAAAAAAACGCCAAAAAAAACCCGTCGCAACAGCGAGCTTACCCTCGTTGCCGTTGAAGGCAATCTCCTGCAGGATGATGCCGCTCAGCGAGTAGATCTTGACGTGCTCCGTACCGAGCGTCACGATGCTCTGCTCGTACAGATACACCGACACACAGTCGACCGGGAAGCTATCAACGGGCGTGACGACGAGCGCGCTCGATTCCACCTCGCCCGGATTGGCCGCCCGAATCGAGCCACCACCCTGCTCGATCCGATAAACGGCAATCGTGCGCCCGTTCGTCACCACCACATGCAGCTCGTTCAGCGCGAGATGTATGATGGAAATGTCCGTGCGGAGGAGCGCTTCCCTCCCGCTCGCATGCCTCACCAGCAGCTCGTTCGACTTCTTCTGCGACGCCCAAACCGTGCGCGCGTGCGCCGACAGCAGTGCCTGCTCCTTCAGTATAAACACGCTCGACAGGCAGTTGACCATCATGCACGGCCGGTTCGCTTCGGTCGTGCCCCACACCAGGCTCTTGATCGTGCCCCGCACCGGCGTCACGTTCGTCAGCTGCCACTGGTGTTCGGCGTTCGCGTACGTGCGTCCGGTTCCACCGCCCGCAGCCCGGCGCCACGTGTACAGCTGCCCTTGGTTCGTGCCGGCGCTCAGCGTTTGCGTGTCCGCACAGTAGGCGACGCACGTGAACGCTTCCTGGGCGGCGGTCGCACCGACCGCCGACCGGTCCGTACCGGCCGCGAGCTCCATCGACAGCACGTAGTTGTCGTTCGTCTCGATGTCCCACACGCGCACGGAGAGATCCCCGGTGAGGATGGCCAGCGCGCACCCGGCAACCCACGTGATGGCGCTCTTCGAACCGGACACCTTCCCGGAAAGCTTCACGCGATCCAGCTCGCTGATCTGACCGTTGCTGTCCACCTCGTAATGCCCGATCGTGATGTCCTCCATCAGAATGACGATCGAGTCTCTGTGGGTGCGATAGATAGAGCAATTATTACAGCAAGGTTCGCTAAAAAAAAAAAAATCTCCACTATTTCGCATACGCACTGCTTCGGATGCCAGAGTATCTGCATGATGGGGATACTGTCGCCACGTACGATCTCCGTGCACGTCCCGGTTTGATTGATGTAGTACAGAATGCCGGCCTGGGTGCAAGCGTAAAAGCAGTAGTTGTCGTGGACGCTCGCATGGGCCAGATTGCGCACGGCCGTTCGGGGACGCCAGCTGGTCAGCTGATCCAGGGCCGCCTCATCGCCCGCCACCGCCGCCCTGTACGCAAAAAAAAAACGATTAGTGTCTCGCTCTGCGTATCGTTGCCTTCATCCCTTTTGCTCACCTGGCCAAGTTCGTCAGCTCCCTGCTGCTGGCGCTCTGTATCGACTTCCGGAACGTGATGTGCAGCAGCGGATCGCGCAGATCGTGGTTGAACATCGTTAGGAACTGCGACTGCCCGTCGAACCGCCACCCGGTCAGCACGCCCATCGCGTCGGCCGTTATCACCCGGCCGCCCTTCTCGCTAAACTCCAGCAGCATGATCGGCGACTTGTGCGGTCCGTTCACCGTCGCAAAGTCGCGCTTGCCCTCGAACCACGCGTGGATCTCGCCGTTCTCCCAGCCCGTCAGCAGTATCTTCCGCTCCGGGTGCCACGTCAGCACCGTCGCCTGGGAGGTGGCGTGCACCGGAAACGACACATCACGCAGCGGAATTCCCTGCGAAGCAACGGGAACCGTATCAATCACCGCCTGCCGGACAACTTTTCCTCACCCTTTTTCGCTTACAGTGTCGTCGAAAATCGTAACCGAACCGCCCCGCTCGTTGCTGTACGACGCGACGGCAAAGATCGGTTCCACCGGATGCCATGAGCTGACCGTGCTGATCGCTTCCGAGTCGAGAAATTGCACCTTGGTGTCGAAATACAGCGTCATCGCGCTGGAGATCTTCTGCAAACGCACCACAGAGCACACAAAACGGCGCTGGTTTTGTTTTTTCTTTTTTTTTGACAAGCTCGCCTGCTTGACGCTTGCCGCACGTTTGCGCTTTGTTTACGTTCGAGCCACAACAACCGTCACCATGGTGATGCTCAAGGTCAATTATGCCCAAGCGAACGAGCGTCCGCCAGGGGGCGTCAGCTGTCAAACGGTGTGTTTGTTTTGTGTTGACGATCGTGCACTGCCGCCGCACCTGTCACTTCAAAAAAACAGGTGAAAAATATTCCAAACGGAAAACAGAATTCGTATTCAGTTCAACGGGTTCAACTCAAAATAGTGCATTATGATGGCGTTGTAAGGAAATTTTATTCAAGAACGAATTCGAATTCGATTATTTTATTATTGCTGTTTTCTTTTAAACCGTCCGTTAATTCAACCACGCGCAGCAACGGCACTTCACTATCGCCGCATCGCTATCACAACGGCTGTAGGAAAAAAAAATCCCTCCCAGAACGGAAAGACCTAGCACTAAACGACATCGCGCAGGCTTGTGGCACAGATTCCGATTCGTGAGATCGCCAAGCGAAACAGGCGGTCTGCAGTTGGGGAGCCAGCGATAAGCGCCCAGTCAAACGAGAGCGTGGGTGATTAGAAAGCAGGAAGTTGGTGGTTTAGAACGCGGCCACTAAAGCAACTGCCAGCAGTCCACTAGGTTAGGCGCGATGTGTCGTGTGCTCCACAGGTTAGTGATTTTTGTAGTGCTGCTCTCAGCGACCGGTCAGCAGACACCGGATGGGAAGTATGAGGTGGATTACACCTCCACCACGATGGACACGTCCGGTAGCGAGTACGACGAATGGGACCTTCTCGGCTCAACGACCCTCATCACCAGCGATCAACCGTCTACTCAAGACACAATGCCCGATAACAATCAACCATCGCCCGCAACGAGCCGTCGGATGGAGCTAATGTACGGCCGGTTTCAAGACGATATCGGTCGCATGAAGAACGGTTCCGAGCGGCTCGATATCGTGTTCCTGATCGATGCCAGCTCGAGTGTCGGGCCGGCTAACTTCCAGAGCGAGCTGCGGTTCGTGAAGAAGCTCCTGGCCGGGTTCGACGTGAGCGTGAACCGTACGCGCATCGCCGTCGTCACGTTCAGCTCGCGCAAGAGCATCATCCGGCACGTGGACCAGGTGTCGGAGCCGCTCGTGGCGAACGATAAATGCTTGCTGCTCAACTACCAGCTACCGAGCATCGGGTACAGTGGCGGCGGCACGTACACGTACGGTGCGCTCAAGGAAGCGGAAACGATCTTCGCTGGCGGTGGAGGTACCCAAGCGCTCCAGGAGCAGCCCGGGCGAGTTATTTTCCTCATCACGGACGGCTACTCGAACGGTCAGAGTCCGATACCGATCGCACGGCGATTGCGGAGCGCGGGCGTGGAGATCTTCGCGATCGGCATCGAGACGGGCAATGACGAGGAGCTGGCGGACATTGTGACGTCCGCCGAGCATCGGTACCTGCTGGCAAGCTTCGAGCAGTTTGAAACGCTCGTCCGGCAGGCGCTGCACCTCGACTACCGCCATGGCCCGTCCGTGCCGGTTGCGAACGCGTCGCTCTGCGATCGCCTGTGCGACAAAGCGAACTCCACTCAGGCAGGAAACTTGGTGGGATGTTGCGACGAGAGGGCGGTTTGTAATTGTCTCACCACCTCCGGCCACTATCGCTGTCAGTGTCGGGCGGGCTTCACTGGAACGGGCTTACGGGGCAACTGTCAGCCGTGCCCGAATGGGACGTACTGGACGGACGGGGGAAGTTGCGAGCCGTGCCCACAGGCGCGTCACATCACCCTCACGCTGGGTGCCACATCGGAGAGGGAGTGCGTCTGCCCGCGCGGCTACCAGGAAAATGAAGATGGCCGCTGTGTGGCGATCACCTGTCCCGAGCTGCAGGCCCCCGAGAACGGCTACTTCGTGATGGATCCGAAACCCTGCAGTCAGGTGCTGAATGCCGCGTGTGGCACCCGTTGCCGGCCGGGCTATGAGCTCACCGGGAGCAGCATCCGGCTGTGCCAGGAGAACGGCGAATGGTCCGGAACGGAGGCGAAATGTACGAGTAAGTAGTTGTGGGGTTGCACCGGGCATCACGGCCTTTATGGATTTAACACGCCTCCTTTCGACGTTTGAAGTGAAGCAATGCCCACCGCTCAGTATTCCCTACTACGGTATGGTGGTGTGCAGCAATCCGGATCTCGACCTGTACTACGACTACACGCCACGCAACAAATCCTTTCTCCAGAACTACAGCATGTCCGCGGAACGGTTCACCGAGGCGATGCCGATCGACACGGAGTGTTCGTTTACGTGCGGGCCCGGTTTTTACCTGAAAGGCTCGCACAATCGCAACTGCCTGCCGCTCTCGAAGTGGGACGGCCTACAGACGACGTGCAAGCGTAGGTAGCATCCACTGGTGTTTCGTTCCGTCACTGAAAGGTTCCGCGTTTTCCAGAGATACTGTGTCCAGCGTTGCCGAAGGTCGCCTTCGCGACGTACGATCCAACCGACTGTGCCGAGTCGAAGTCCGCGTTCGGTACGAACTGCACGCTGATCTGTGACTTCGGGTTCGAGATGAAGGGTGGTCCCTCGACCAAGCAGTGCGGGGGGAAGCGTACCGGCACCTGGAGCAAGCAGAAGACGCCCCGCTGCATCGACGTCGCACCACCGTACATCACGTGTCCCGGGAACTACACGGTCCTGATGGATGACGACTATCCGTACGCGTTGGTGCGCCGGCTGCAGCAACCGTACGTGTTCGACAACAGCGGCGACAACTACACGTACTGGTCGAAGCCGGGCATTAAGGAGGGCGGCCTCCGGCTGCCGGTGGGCGACCACGAGTTTAGCTACATCGCGATCGACGCGTTCAAGAACAAGGCCCGCTGTAGCTTCACCGTCACCGTGCTCGATTTGACGCCGCCCGTGTTCGAGCACTGCGTGGACGGGCCGGTTCACTACGTGAGCGATGGGACGAATCCGGACCAGACGTACGTCCGCTGGAACGAACCCACCGTGTACGACAACTCCGGCCCCAATGTCACCGTCACGCAGAACGTCACGTTCGGGTATTTGCCGGCGGGCCGGCACTGGGTGCAGTACCGGGCCGTCGATCCCTCCGGCAATGAAGCCGCCTGCGTGCTGACCGTGGACGTGAAGCAGTACAGCTGCGACAGCATCCCCGAACCGAGGCACGGGTACGCGATCTGCGCGTACAACGCGTCGCACACGTGGTGCGAGCTTGGCTGCAAGGAGGACTACATGTTTAGCTTGCAGGCGGATGACACGCTGCGCATGATCTGCGACCGTGCCCAGCCCACGTGGAGCGACCAGCTGGACGTGCCGGAGTGCAGCCGGGTGATTGGTGCGGCGGGTGTGGAGAAGGTGCTCACGATACGGCTCGACGAAGGCGGGCTGGAACCGGGCTTCTGCAACGACACGAGCGCGATCGGTGAAGTGGCCGCCGCGTTCGCCGATGCGCTGCGGCAGGAGCTGTGCGGAGATCAGCCCGATTGCACACTCCGGACGACGCTACCCGCCTGTGCTGCGGAACAGAGCACGGAAGAAGACACGGTGCGGTACAGCGTGGTGAAGCGGAGCGTAGACGAGCGTACGACGCCCGAACCGGGACGAGGACCAACCGACCGGGCGACGGTTAAGATCTTCGTTTACAAGCGCGTCTCGCAGGAGCTGGGCATGTGGCGCTCGGACGGCAAGCAGTCGGAAAACATCAAGGTAAGCCGGGTGGTAGCAGGGCGCGTAGCTTGTTTGGTACCGTTCACGAACGTCACGAACGTCACGAACGTTCTCGCTCGCCGTTGCAGCGCATCAAGGAGGAGCTGGAGAAGATCAACGGCAAGAAGAAGCTGCGCCGGCGGCTGGGCGCCCTCAACCTCGATCTGAGCGTGCTGAAGCTGGACGAGAAGATACGCTGCGCGAACGGGAGCATCTCGAAGAAGCTCGTCTGCGGTGAGGCTCTCGCTGCGTGAGATGAGGCTTGCGGGAGCGATTCAAGAGCGAGTTCCTTTTCCTTTCAGTGCACTGCCCCCGGGGCACCTATCACAACTACACGTCCAACAGCTGCGCGAGCTGCCCGATCGGTTCGTACAACGACCAGACCGGCCAGTCGGTGTGCCGCCCCTGCCCGGACCACTACTCCACGCGCAAGCTCAACGCGAAGCACGCGCACGAGTGCAAACCGCAGTGTCCGCCCGGGACGGTGGCGAAGCTGAAGCAGCTGAAGCGGCCCAAGTCGGCGACGGTGCCCGGCACGGGCCAGCACTACCACAAAACGCTCATGCCGTTCTGCCGGCAGTGCGAACCGGGCCAGTACCAGGAGCAGTACAACCAGGCGCAGTGTCTCTCGTGCCCGGCCAACCACAGCTCGCCGAGGGGTTCGAAGGCGAGGGCGGAATGTTTCCCCACCGGCACGGCGCTGCAGTGTGACGAGGGGAACGTTTGTGGGGTTGCGGGGCGGTGCGTTGCCGATGCTGGATCGTTGCACGGCTACCGGTGCCTCTGCGAGGAGAACGTCGTCGGTGAGCACTGCGAGATCTCGCTCGATCCTTGCAGTTCGGCGCCATGTTTTAATGGCGGTCGGTGCGTGGCACACAACGCGACCGGTTTCGAGTGTCACTGTCAGCCACCGTACGTGGGAGGCTCTTTGTGTGAGTTGTACGTCGACCCGTGTCCACCGGACCACTGCGAGAACGGTGGTAGTTGCGTCGAAGCGGACGGTCTGCCACTGTGTGAGTGCCCGCTCGGGTACGAGGGCGAACGGTGCGAGTGGCGCAAGGATTTCTGCACACCGAGCCCGTGCGAATTCCAAGGGGTGTGTGTAAACGTCGACGATGGGTACAGTTGCGTGTGTCCGCGGGGAAAAACCGGACGCCGGTGTCACCTCGAACCGTGCGATTATTTGCCGTGCCCGGTGGGTGCTTTGTGCCAAAATGGCGCCGCCGACACGATGGAGCACCCGCTCAACTATCGGTGCGTGTGTCCGGTTGGGTTGCGGGGCGCCAACTGCACGGAGGTGGAGAACCCGTGCGAAACAACGCGCAGCGACTACTGCCGCAATGGAGCAGTCTGCGAGCCGGTCAAACTGCGCACGCCGCACACGAACACGACCGCACGGGACGATTACGACGACGAGAGCTATCGCACGGTGCGGTGTCGTTGCCCGCCGGACTACTACGGCAGCAGGTGCGATCTGCCATTGTCCGGCTCGTACGAGCTTCACTTCCCCCCGACCGGTGCGGATGCGTACGTGCGGGTAAAGGCAACCGAGCGAACGAACCTGACGGCCGTGAGCGTGTGTGGGTGGTATCGCATCGAAGACGACTTCAACTACGGCTCGCTACTCTCGTACGCTACCGCCACCGCCGACAACGCCTTCACCGTCACCGACTACAGCGGGCTGGTAGTGTACGTGAACGGGGCGCACATCGTCACGAACGTTTCGCTCAACGATGGCGCCTGGCACTTTGTGTGCGTCTGCTGGACGAGCGTCGACGGACGCTACGAAATCTTCCTCGACGGCCGGCTGGCAGCGGATGGGCACGGGCTGAGCCGGGGTGTTCCCATCCCGCCGGGCGGTCTGTTCGTGTTCGGCCAGGAGCAGGACGCGCTCGGCGGTGGTTTCAGCGAGACGGAATCGTTCCGTGGCCGGATGGCGTACGTGGACGTTTGGGATCGTGCGCTGGCCCGGGCGGACATTTTGCGCTTCTACCGCAGCTGCGAGGCGTACGCGGGGAACGTGATTCGCTGGGCCGAGCTGCGGCTTGCGACGGTCGGTCCGGTGCGGGTGCGCAGTTCCGGCTTCTGCCGCGACTGTCCCCGCAACCATACGCTCCCGAACGGTGCGATCCGGTACGAGGGACCAAAAGCGGTCTTCCACTGCAGCGAAGGGTACGAGCTGTACGGTCCGGCGACCGCGGAATGTCTGCGCACGTCCGAGTGGACCCCGGGTGCCCCGTTTTGCAAGCGTAAGTATCCAGCGGCAACCCCACACCCTGCCGGCGTGGCGACTGTTGTTTTTCATTCGTTTATTTTCAATCTCGACCCGGAAAAGTGATTCGCTGCGGCACGGTGGATGCTCCACTGAACGGGCAGGTCGCGCTGTCGAAAACTAGCTACGGTGGGGAGGCTCGCTTCAGCTGCGATGAAGGTTTCCTAGTCGCCGGGGAAGCCATCCTGCGCTGCACGGCCGAGGGCACGTGGTCCGGCCCCGTACCGGAGTGCATCAGCATCGTGAAGTGCGCCCCGCTCACGCTGGCCGAGAATGATGGCCGGGCGCCGGTGATATACGCGACCGAACGGGGCCCGATCGGGCAACCGCAACTCGCCGGGTACGATGTGGGCGTGCTGGCGGAAATTCGCTGCCAGCCGCACTACGTGCTGGTGGATGAGAATCTGCTCACCTGCCTGGACAGCGGCCAGTGGGATCTGCCGCTGCCGGAGTGTGTGCCGCTACCGTCGGCGACGGAGCCGGCGCCCCGCCAGCGGCTTCTCATCCGCGTGAACCGTCGCCCGGACGTGCAGTTTTGGAAGCACCTGAAGGACTACCTGTTCCACGGGTGCGGTTCGTCTTCGGCCAGGCGCCTCTCGCTGTTTTGCTATTCCACCGCCGGCACCATCGCCGGCAGCACGGACTGGACGGATCTGACGGGCTACTCGCTTCCCACGGAGACCGCGGGCGTGGACGTGGCGAACCTCGACGTGAAGCTGCTCGCCTTCCTGATGCGCACGCTGCAGCCGGACGTGCGCGGGCTGCGGCCGGAGAACTGGTTCCACTTCGTGCTGTACGGGACGACCGGTGAGATCGCACCGGAGGTGCGGCTACCGGTGGAGATGGAGCGCGCGTATCGGTTCGTCGTGTGCCAGTTCATCGACATCATCCTGATGGACCGGGAGCTCAACTACGACGACGAGATCGTGGTGGACATCGGGCGGGAGGAGAACACCAACACCAAGATCAAGTACTTGCTGAAGAGCGTCGCGCAGCATATTTACCAGCAGTACCAGCACCGGCTCGAGGAGCGAAACGCGCGCGAAACGGCCGCACTCAAGAAGATCATCGAGCTGGCGGAGGTAGTGCCTCCGACGACGACTACTACCACCACCACCACTGCTGCACCCTTACCTCGCTGTCCGTTGCGTGACCTAGCGCTTCCACCGATCGATAGCCACGTGACGGCCGTCGAACTCCCGGGGATGCCGGACGCGACCTGGCACTTCCCGGCACTGCTCCAAAGTGGCGTTCTCGTCGAGCCCGGCGCACGCATCCTGTACGCCTGCGACGATGGCTTCAGCATGCGGGGTGCGGGCGTGACGGTGTGCGGTGCGGACGGCCGCTGGACGGAGGTGACCGGCTTCTGCGAGGGTGCCGTCTGCGAGCATCCACCCGGCCGGCCCAACATGCTGATCGCACCGGCGTCACGCGACCGGCAGTACTACGTCGACGACGAGATCGAGTATCGGTGCGGGACGGGCTACACGATCAAGGGCCACCCGATCGTCAAGTGCCAACCGAACGGACGCTGGACGCACCTGATGGCACGCTGCACGCGTAAGTTTTTTTTCCGAGCGATGGAGCTTCCGCTCCCGGTGACGCAGACGTTCGCTTTACTTGTGTTCCCTTTCCCTCGTTGTAGGCATCTCGTGCGGACGGCCGAAAAACCTAGCGATGGGGAACATCGTTGGCGGGCATTCGTTCATGTACGGCGACACGCTCAAGGTGCGCTGCCAGCAGCGCACCGTTGACATCACCTGTCAGGCGAACGGCCACTGGACGACGTACGACGCCTGCCTGTAACTTCACGGCGCCATTTCGATCTAGCACCGGCTAAAGCAAGACACTAATGAAGCAAAGAAAAAAAACCAATACTGAATAATCGAAACGCCAACAACTTCAAGTGAATAACCTGTTTGTTTAATTCCATTGTTTTTTACTCTACAGTTTTAGTGCTCTTTATCACCGCGTTCCGTCCTAACTTCCCTCTCGGGTTTGAGTTTTCTGCAAGCAAGTTTTTTGTAATATTTGTGTGTGTGTGTTTGTGGGGTATGGGGATGGGGATTTAACGTTCAAGACCCGATCTGCGCCACTTGCTGGTTCCTGAATTGCTAGTTTGACTCTCCCACCGCACCCGTCCGCTATTGCTGTAATGGTTTGTACAGAAACCGGGGCTGGGGAAAGGGTAACGCACAACGCCTCACGCCGTTTCCACGTGCAGTTAATCATATTATTATCCGCTTGTAATGTACCGCCCGTAGTTCCTTTTCCTCTCCCCGAGGTTTCCGTGCGCGCATAATCGTGATTTCATTTGTAGTATCTCCAACCATATTCCATTCCCGGTACTTCCCTCGCGCTCGCTATCCTGTTTTCGCTTCCTATCTATCGTCCGCACATCCACCACGCTCTATCCAGTACTAAGTATGGCAACCGAAAGCTATGGAGGTTCGCTGAGTTGTACTGTCACATTAAAATGAAGGAAAAGTATCTTAGAAAAAGAAAGTATGAATTATGTGGTTCTCAAGTTGCGATGATTGTGAGGAAAAGGTGTGTAAGAAAGATCCGCTTTAGATGACGTTCCGACAAATTAAATACAATCCACCTTGTTGTACCTTCTTGCGTTTCTCACTCTGTTGTCGACCCGCGCGGGTTGATCATACGTTTCTATTATAGTTTTCCTTCCATTATTTCTCTCCGCTTGCGTTCCCCCCCTTTCCTCGCTTGAATTTGTTACAATACCTACATAAAATATTTCAATTTATCTTGTTTTTTTTTGCTTATTTATTAACGTTTCCATTTGTGTTTTGTATCTTGCGTTCGCCGTACGTATCGTGGTGCTTGTCACGCGCGCGTGTGAAACGTTTCATTTAGATGTGTTCTTTTGTATTGTTGCTTCCTTTTTCATATCTATTGCAATATAGTGGGAAGGATAGTTTTGACCATGAGCTGACTCCCACCGTTTAGCACACTATGTTGAATTTTAAAATACATGAAGCTAAACGTAACTGTACGGTGTAAATTTTATTCCTGCACACTTATACGCAACGTACGCATCCTGTTCTGCTCGGGTAAACAAACAAAATCATTTATATGCGCAAAGACACAAACCGAAAGCATAACGTGAAATGCAAAAGTGTAACGCAAAAGGTAAAGATGCTGCTATGTTTGTGAATCAAAACCATCACAATCGAACCAACACGTGGATACATTAGTTAACGGAAGAATGGAAGAAAAGAGTAGCAAAAATGAACGGTCAAACGAGATAGGATAATGTTAGCTTTCTTGTCTCTGTTTTTGGAGACAAAACCGATGCAACGAGGCGAACTACAAATAGAACTAGCGCTTTAACTATGGGCAATGGAACAAACATATATATGTATATGTATATATATATGAAGACAGAAATAGTAGCTAAAGAGTCACCGAAGAATAACCGTCTATTTTTTTTATTATTGCAGATGTTGGTCACATCAAAGTTTGAAAGCTATTCATATATCGTTTGTTTTTTTTATTTGTCTTAAATATCTTTGTGTTTGTGTATCATACTTTTTCATCCCAGCTTTTCCCCCAGCCGCGCTCGGTCTCAATTCAACAACCATCTCGAGCACTATCCCTCTCTCTCTCTTTAACTCACGAGCAGCTACCGTTTTGTTCTGCCATTCGAGATGTAATTATTTTTTGTATTTTGTTTCTTTGTTTGCTTCATTTTTGTTTTCCTACTTACGACTTAGGCAATCTACAACTTCGCGCGCGCGTGCACGTGCGCGCACACACACACTCGTACCCCCTCCTGCACGCTTACATTCATACTCGTTGCACTTTCCTATCATTTTATTTGACAAATTTTAAATAGTGTGTGACGCCGTTGCTAGTTTCTGTTAATTATTACTTTTTTTCCATTAAATTTTCTTGATTGTTGTTTTCATCGTTTCTCTGATTCAAATATATAATATATATAGATTCAATGGAATGCTTCATTCATATAATTTCATATTCTATTTGTTTTTCATTTTGTTTGTTTTCCGTTCTATACTTCCCCCGCGCCAGTATGAATTACATTTATATGAGTGTGTGTTTTATGTAGTTTACGGTTTTATTTGTTGCCTTTGTTTGACGCAGCTGCGTAGCTTGTGCATCGCTACCGCCCTCGCCTTAGTTAAGAAACGAAACATACCCTAAGAAGGCAGACAAAAGAATGCGCCCACCTCGCTTTCATATACAGAGCTCATTAGATTCTCCTCGCTTTGTTAGTGTCCCTACCGCATTTCCTATGGATGAAATGAAAAAAAAAGCTAAACGTACCGAACGTAGGACGCGGTTATATTTCTTGATCTCTTTTCTCTAGCACATACTTCCTCTCTCCCGCGGATTCGTTATAAATTTGTTTCGATAATTCTAGTTCTATAATACCAACAGTGTATTCTGCGCCGTCTTCGGGCGCCATCCCTTCCTGATCACTTCGAATTTGTTCACCTATCTTTGTTTGTATTGCATTATTTGTTTTTTGTTTGTTTTGTTTTCATAACTATTTTGATGCAGTTTTTACGTTTCACTTTCACCCTACACACACCCTAAAGCAAAATTTGTTATGAGAATGAGAACCACGCGAACACCGTTTCTTTCCTTTTTTTATAAGAGATTGTAATAATGCTTGCAGAAATGATTTACGCACAGGTAAAGCCTAACACGTGTACGGCTAATCATAGTACGTAATTTCTCTTATTAGCTGTGAAGAGAAAGATTGAGAGAGATCAATTTGCCTGCGCTGTACCTAATTTTAATGAAAGCTTCAAATCAAATATGCGCCACTGACGTTTGCCTGTAATATTTTGTTTATATTTTCTGAGTTTTCTCTCCCTCTCTCCCTCATTTCTTTGTGTGTCAATAATTGACGCTTCCAACAGTGTTTTTAGTACATCGTTTCCGATGTTCAGTACAAACTGAAACTGGTATGTGTGTGCGTAAAAATTGGATCTGGTATTTACACTGATATGGTACACGGGTGTCAGTATAGTCAACATGAAAACAAACAGCTCAATTTGATTGTTCCATAGGCTAGGCGTCTGAGGGGAGGGATGCCACTACGTCAACGGGGAAAATGAAGGCAGATCTAGCAAGCGCAAATAGTGTTCGTTGTTTTGCAAAACAAAACACCGGTAGGATCGCTTGCTTCTTCTAGTAGTTGTCCTATATATTCTCTTGCCTTCGAAGCGCCTAAATCGATTGCCCTCTCTCTCTTTCTCTCTCTCTCTCTATCTCTCTCTCTCGCTCACGCTGTCTCTCTCTCTCTCTCTCTCTCTCGCACACACAACGCTTTTTCGGATAGTGTTGTCCTGTTTTCGATTGTTCTTTTTCGTTTCTAACCTAACTTTGACATGTGGTTCCTTCGCCATTCGTCCGTGAAAGAAAGTGTGCTCTGTTATTTTTTTTTTTTTTTTGGCGCCGTGCTGGAGAACAGGGAGATCGTGTGTGTGTCTTGTGTCAACTAAGCTACGTTTCTTTGCTACTGTTACCATCTACAGCGTAATACCTTTAGTTCTTTTTTCTCCCAACCAGCTCGCCTTTGACGCGGGTTGTAAGTTCACAAAACGGTGGGTTGTATTTGATTCGCGAAGAAGAATGTTTTGCTGTTTGTTGAAATTTTGTGGATCAGTGGGAGTAGTTTTGTTTCTCTTACTACGATTAGGAGGACATTGTGACAACTACTTCTTATCTTTATGTCATATTGTTTGTTAGTTTTCTTTTTTGTTTATCAATCGGAGCGTAAGTGATGAATGTTCCAATTAGAGGTTGGTTGATTTATACTAAAAGCACATCCATAAATTCCCGTACAGTTCGGTGCTGTGCCCTCTACACCTAGCAGCCCCTGTCTTCCATTAAACCGCCTAGTGGTACGTGATGCTATCTAAACACGAAGATGTGTGGTGTTCAAGTCGTACGTAATTCATAATGGGTAATTGATAAACCTGCCTACATCTATATCAAATTCCTCGGAACAAACGCATAGTCGGTCGCGTAAGGTCCGAGAATGTACGAGGAACGTTTTGTGGGAGAGGGCGACAAAGAGAGAGAGAGAGAGAGAGAAAGCGCGGTTGTGCGCAGAACAAAAATCCCGAAAAAAAACTGTCTGACTTGTGTTAAGTTGCTTCTTTGCGCGTCAAGCATTTGTATATTCTCTGTTGACTATTATTTGCTTCTAATTGCTTTCATCATTACACCGCGTTTGAATGAAATTGAGCGCTCTCGTTTGTTTCTACCATTTCTTTTTTTGCAGTTGCGCGCTTGCTGCCGCTTAGAAATTTATAGCTGTGCCTTTCCCTCCCTCTCTTGCTCTCGCTCAGTTTTACGCTTTTGTTAGTTTCCGTTTCTGTTTGATACTGTAGATAAAGTTGCTCGGTAAAAAGGTTATCGAAAATATACGTCTTTAACATTCCGCTTTGATTCTCTCACAATAAATTAGAGTGCAGTTCTTGCAGTAGTTGAGTATCTGGGTATATATATAGTGCTTTTTTTGTTCTTTTGTTTGTAATTTAGTTGCTTTTTTCCTGTTGCTTTATTGTTATTCATTCATGAGTGTGTCTGTTTGTGTGTTTGTTGCTCATTTGTTTCTTCTTCTACAGTATATTATTTCAGCCCACCGTAGTCTGCGCGCTAGGCTAGCTTAATTTAATGTATTTTTTGTGTTGTATCCAATGTAATAAACAGAATAAGTTTCGCTTAACACGCACGCACGCATAAACAACTACAGATGCGCCTACATAACTATATTAAATAAAATCATGTGATGACTCGGTACTGTTGTCAAAAAGTGAGAAAATTATCATATTTGTAGTGCCAGCGCACGGAAAAGCACGAGCGTAATCAAAATTGTATACAAGCAGTGTTACCTAAGGTTTAAATCTGATTGGATAGACGCAGTATTCTTCCTTCCTAGCTTAGCTCAATGCAATGTGTTGTGTTAATTGATTCGTTGCGTGCTGCTTTAGCTTGTAGATAGTAGTTTCTCGCCATCGAAAATGCTCTCCCCTGATGTAATGACAGAGGGGTGGGGTAATAAATGGGGGGTCGCTGCAGATCGAAAATAGTGCTCGAATACTGCTCTAAATATATATATTTTTATCTCTATTGCATGGTAGAGGATTAAAGAATGTAACGTTTATGCATTTGTTTTCCCCTATTGAATTAATATACATATATATATTTATATATATACCTATGTATAAAAAAAACTAAACTCATTCCGATCTTACTAATCCTGCATACGCACATACTCGCATACACTTCTCACAATCCCCGTTGCAAAAAAAAATCATAATCAATAAAGATATTTAATAATGATAATTGTTATTGTAAAAATAGTAATAATAAATTTAAGTTATACATCCATGAGCATTTGTTACTTTCGTCCTAAGCCCTAATCGCCGCACGATACCCTAGTTTGTAACTCAGATGTACACTTCAACTGCCACGCAAAATCACTGTCACAAAGATCACCACTATATGCGCTCCCGAAAAGGGAGCAATATGTTTGTTTGTCGCTACGTTAAAAACGAGATGGAGGCGTAAAGCAAGGTTTACGGTTTAGGTTTTTCGAAATTACGCTAAAAGCATAGTCAAGTTTAAAATGTCTAAAATACTATTTTTCGTCACCAATTAAGCTGATCCGCCTAAACTGGTCGTGTTAGGGTTGAATAAGAAAAAAAACAGTTTTCCTCGTCAATAGACAGTCGAAATGGAACGTCCGTAAAAGATAAAACCTTGGCAACAAAGTACAGAAGACGAACAAACATTTTGAGATCCGAATTTTGTGAACTAATTTTCGCTTTAAGCTTAAGGACATCAGCAGATGCGAGCACATAATAGTCATGTTGTCACCAACTAGGCCCGAGATAAGACCTAACTAAACAGGGAGGCAAAGGCCCTGAGAGCAAAAGTATCAGTCAGTGAACCTGGCCACTGGCAATAAGGCTGCAAAACTTAGCCGTTGTACTGTTAAAATAAATAAAAAATAAACATCTTTTCCGTTTAGGGTTCCCTGCGTTAGCTCTGCTTGATCCGCCTCTATTCGAGTGTACCGTTGGTTTACCTTGTGGTTTTGTTTCTCTTTCATTTGGGGTCGATAAAAGCGGAATACTAGCATCCGCTACTACTGGAGGCTACTAAATATCTAAACTCCTGATACCTGAATTCCTGTTTGTGTTCTCCTCCGTTTCGTTATCAGCACGATAATTATCAGTTGATTAAACTAAATACAAAAAAACTAATTTAAGATGTAAACAAAACCAAAATTCGTTTCTTCCTTCTCCCTACCTCGCTCTGTCTCTATCGTTTCTATTTCTGTCGCTAACCTTAGTGTTCCTTTCCTCGCTAAAAATGCTATTCACTTTTACACACACACAAACTATACGTTAACGCCACGAGCACATATAATTTAGTTCAAGTTTTCGATTCGCTTCCGATGAGCCACGGTTAATCTATAGGCAACAGATCAATCTGGTGTTGTGTAGTGGTAGCGGCACCGGTCTGTGACGGGACAGTATCGGCACCATCATCAAATTCGGACCTTGGGAAAGACCGGCACCACTAGCGCTACACCACCGGGCCGCCATAATAAAATATTATACTGGAATTATTGTTTTTAAAACATCTACTGTGGCGCGTGAGCGTGCGGGGGGTATTTCTAATGCAATTCTTTTTTTTCCTTTTACCAATATGTCGTTTGTTTGGTTCATCTTGTCCTCCGTCGCAAACCAAAATGCTAAATGCTGCCAGTATCTTTGTATGTGTTTCATAATCTTACCAGTTGTGGGCACATGCACACAAATAAAAAAAAAAAATAAAATTGCAAAGTCATCTCATACGTAAAAAAAAGCGTAACTCTAACTCCGGCTGATTGCAGACTGCTGAGTCGAGTCGTATTGTGGGTTGTGTCCGTCCGCTCCGGTCGTGATGGTGGGTCGCCTCCCCCTGCGCCCCCCTGGAACCGTCGCCAATTTTTACGCCTTCGGCGTCACCGGCGTTTGACAGTAGGGACACTCGCGCTGCGTCGTTGCGCACGTATCACAGACGACATAGTGATTGCACGGCACGAGCGTGACGGAGCGATTCTTTTCCTCGCACTTCATGCACTTCTGGGCCGTCTCTTGGTATAATACTATTTCCACCTCCTCCATCTCCTCGCGCAGTTTGGCCTATTAGTGAATGGTTGTTGTTTAGTTGTGTTGTATATTTGCGATTATTATGTAGCTATTATTTTGAACCTGTTTTCCTAACAGAAAAGAACTTGTTTGCGCTCACCTGAATCGATTTCAACTTGGACAGCGGCATGCCACGCAGCTCGGACGAGCGAAAATTCGTCGCGCTGCAACCGTTGCCGGAGAGGTTGAGCTGCTCCAGCTTCTCCTTCAGCGCTTTCACGTGCGAGAGCGCTTCGTCGCGCTGCTGCTCGGCAATGGCCGTCTGTGGGACGGGACAGAGAACACAAAGGAAATTGCCTATAGTGCTTTGCACACCAAACCAACGCCATCGAGACGCTCGAACCCCAAGCACATACCTTGCGATTGCTCTCCTCCATTTGTGCTTTCCAGGCTTCGCAAGCCGTTGTCGCCTGCAGTACGCGCTCCTCCCAGTTGATAACCTGCTGCTGCTGTTGCTGCTGTTGCGATGGTTGCTGCTGTGATGGCGTTTGCGGTTGTTGCGTTTGCTGTTGCTGGTGATGTAGATGGTGCGGTTGCTGTTGCTGCGGTGGTTGTGCCTGCTGGTGTGCCTGACTGTCGGCGAACAGCATATTCGTTGTGTTGCTACTTAGCTCACTACTCAGCGGGTTCAGATCGGATATTCTTCTGTTTTGGTTTTTGTTTTTGTTGTTTTTTTTTTTTTGAGTAAAATGAGACAATAAAAGAAACACAAATGTAAGCAAACAAATCTCGCTCGTAACTTGTAGTGCTGCTTACCTGATTTCCGGGCTGGCGGACAGCACACCGTCGCCCAACACTGGTGAGATGATGTTGTTCGAATGGAAGAAGAAGTTGTCGTTGTGGTTGTGGCCGTACGAGTTGTTGCTGAGCTTCGGGGCGGAACCGCTCCCGATGTGATGCGCGCTGAACGGGTCGTGCAGCCCGAACAGGTTCGAGTGCGACGAGGGGCTGAAGTTGTGGCCGAGCGAGCTGCCAGGAATGTTTACCGGTGCGGAGGTGCCTTGCAAAATGCCTGCAAAGTGGAATTTTTATAATTATTCGCTTGTAAAAAAATAACCTGCTATAATTTCTAACATTATTTACAGCAGTAGTGTATGTACTAAAGAATAATTACTAGCGCCTTTAACTACTTTAAAAAAAAAACCTAAGTGCCTTTAACGGGCGAGTTACATACCGGAAATGGAATTACCCATCGATGACCCGGGAATGTTGACCGGAGCCGAACTGCTCGGCAACAGTCCGGACGAAATCAGACCGGACATGGAGCGATCGAGACCGTGCATATTGTCGCGCCTGGTAAGATCGTCTGCGATATTCCGAAAAACAAAAAACAAGTCGGAAGAAATTTTGTTATTAAAAAAAATCATTCGCTTTCGAACCATAAAATACATACACATTGCACCGTCGAGCGGCGAGTCGACGTTGAACATGTTCAGACCGTACGTGAGCCCATGCCCGTACGCCATACGCTTGCGCTGCTCGCGTTCGATCGTGTTCAGCGTGAGATCATTGTCGATACCGACCATCTGGGAGTTGGAAAATTATTTTAGAACAATAAAACAAATAAACAAATAAAAAAACGAATTTTCTCCCCCACGAAACGTACCTGCTTCGGTAGGTCCGGATTGAATTCGATATTTGATAGGAGCGAGCTGGCGTTGGCACTGCCGGCACCGACACTGTTGGCCGCGTTCGCTCCACCGTTGCTGAGCAAACCAAGCCCACCAAGTGGGTTGTTCGAGCCGCCGCCGCCACCACCACCGTGCCCGTTCCCGAGCAGTGCTGCGTTGCTGTTGGCGTGCTTCTGGTGCTGCAGATGCGAACCGGGCGCTTTGTTGTGCGAGCTGTTGTTCGAACCGAGGCTGCTGGTGCTAGCCGATTCGCTGCTCTCGGCGCTGCCGTTCGGCAGCAGCTGGAAGTACGAGAAATTCTGCGCAAAAATTAGCCTGTTAGCTGAGACGACGCTCCTTGCGCGCACTTACCGCCAAATCGTGCGGATCCTTTTTACTGCCGGATCCGACGACGACGGAACCGAGCGGTCCGGAACCGGCACCACCACCGAGGACCCCCGGCGCTAGGACACCACCGCCGTTTCCACCGTTGCCGGTTCCATTACCACCGCCGCCGGGTGGTCCACCACCTCCGGCTCCTCCACCTCCACCGCCACCACCTCCACCGCCACCACCATCAGCCGACGACAGAACCGAGGAACGCATATCGGACAGCGCGATCGCCTGCGAGTCCTCCTCCATGACGATGTACGCTACAGAGAGGGAGAGAGAGCGTATAAACAGAGAGAAAATAAGCAACGCCGCCACTCATCGACCTCCGGCCCGCAAACGGCATCCCACTCACGTTCCACGTGCGCGAACGCGCAAAACACCGAACGAGGACAGTAGCCCGCCTGCTGCACATCGTTGCACTTGGTCGATTTGTAGATTTCCGGGTGGAACTGCTGCTCGGTGCGCGTGTGGCAGTACTGGCAGTTGTCGCCGGCCTCACAGTTGGCCGGTTCGCCCCACTCCTCGCCGTGCTTCACGTTCGGACATGGCGTCGAGCTGGTGGGAACATGGTAATCATTAGTAAATGGCTTCAATGAATAATAATAACGATAAAACCATTCCTCCAAGAAATCCCAAAACTCCCGCCCCTGAATTGTTAGTGTATCCGGTTAGTGGTAGAAATCTGATAGGTGTTTGCTCAACACACGTTCGCTTACCTTGTTTGCATGCATTTTAGGCATGTTTTTAAATTTTGTAAAAATTGCTTACTCTGATAGCAGTTTCTCATCTACATAGGGTACTCGCGCTAATTTCTACTCGTTATTAGTGGGTGAAGCAGCGCCGGGTTTTCACGCGAACGCAACAACTAACCAACTATGACCGCTTAGGTCTCTATGCTAGAACTTCTCTTGAACGCACTCACTGCCAGCGTTCATGTTTGTGCCAATTGTGCTGAAAAATATCTCCTATTGTGCTGGTTGCGAGCTAGCCGACATTCGAGCCCTGCCGAACCCTTACCGGTACTTGAATTTTCTCGGGCTCCGCCGCTTGTCCTTGCTGTTGTGGAACTGTGGGCAGGCGTACCCTTGCCGGCACAGCCGCGGCGGGCGCTTGCACGGTTCCGTCTTGTAGTGCGCGAGCACGTAGTTCGTATCCTGCCACTTCGGGTCCTCGTTCATCAGGTTGCGCTCCTTGTCCAGCACGTTCGGCCCGTTCAGCCCACCCTCGCCGGCCTCCTCCACGTTCTGCTGCGCCTCCAGCTCCTTGATGTCGTACACGGGTGGCCGCTGGTCGTGGATGCCATGCGCGAACGCACAATGGTGCCCATTCTTCACGCAGTAACCGCGCGCATCCGTGTCGTGCACGCACATGCACGTCTTGTAGTAGCGCAGATGGTAGCGCCGCTCCGTGTCACCGGCGGTGCGATGCAGAAACGGGCAGCTGTCGGTGGGGGGGACGGGCCGCGACACAAAAAGAGAGAGAGAAAGAGAGAAAAAAGGGTATAGAATTGATTGATGAGGCCAACACACACACGCGCGCGCGGGAGGGATCGGTGGTTTCGTTGGTGCTTTTGTGCCACATTATCTGTGCATTCACGCACGAACATGTTTGATTGCGACGCCACTGATCGCGGACGATACTCGGTTGGTTGTTGACTCCGACGAAAGCAGCCCGAAGAAAAAATCAAAAACAACAAAAAGCATGCCCCGAACGGAGGGGCAACAAGTGACAGGTTCGTGCATGTTTTTCTCCGCATCCACGCGCTTCCATTTCCAGCGGCTCCGGGGCCGGACGACCCTCGCCTTTGTTTTGATTGCTGCGAAGGAGAGTTGGCATTTGCCAGGTTCGGCGCATTTTCGGAAGCAGTTTTCGGGGGAAAGTCACAAATTTGTGTGTTAGTATGTGTGTGTGTGTGTTTTTTTTCTCTTTCTCTTCCACCCTTGCCTTGTTCCTGCTCGTTTTACGCGTTGGTAAACACACGCGGCACGCACACACACACACACACAAACGCGCATATCGACACATGGAAAGCTTGCTCTTGAAATGTGTTGTAACGCACACCAACGCACCTACACACGAATGCGCACGCGCGCGCGCGCTCTCTTACTCGTCCGTTCGCATCTCACTAACACATCGTTCGCAGCACTTGTTTCGTTGCACCTCACAGTGCACATACACATACAAACACTCTGTCAAATCACCTTTTGCGTGTGCGCGCGCGCATCTGTGCGTGTGTGTGAGTGTGTGTGTGTTGTGTAAGCCTGTGTAAATGCCCGATGGAAATATGCACACGGTTCTGTGGAGAGGGATTAGCGAGGGGAGGGGGAGCGCACAAGTGCGTCTCCAAAACAAAGATTATGAAATGAAACACACAAAGATGGCGCGCGGTCTGTAGAGGGCAACACCGCGAAAGTAGTGAACGGAGCGAAGGGGAATGGAATTGCTAGCGTCGCAATAGTCTAAATAAAATATGAGATTTTCAACCTCTCTTCCTCACACACACACACACACCAGCACACGCACGTGCGCTCGTATGTATACGCATACATTCTCGGTACGATTTTGCCTGGTAGCGTTTTTTGGAAGAACAAAGCATTTTGGACACGGGAGTCAGTAAAAATATGCTCGCTGACAATGATGACGACGGAATATTCTGTCTCTCACACACATACACACATACACACACCGAGCGTGCATTCGCATAAAACACGACCACGAGAAGGTGCAATCTGTTCGCCGTGTTCTCGCCACCGCCTGCCCTTTCTAAGAAGCATACACTTGAGCGTATGATTCACGACCAGGGTGCAGCAAACACGCACTGCCCCACCGCTGCGAAGCGTCCCATATGGCCGACATCTTGTACCCCTTTTCGCTTTGTTTTCGCACAACACGCCACAAGTGTGTCCGGGGGAGAAGTGAGTCATGAGTTTTCTGCGCGGTTCTAGCGATACTTACTCGTCACCATCCGGGCAGATTCCGGTCGTTTCGTCGTACTTTGGGCAGTAGTTGTCGGCACTGTAGTTGAACGAACCGTCCCGTCTCCGCACTGGTCGGCGCCGCCGCTGGTTCATAAAGTGCCAGTTGAAGCAGACGAACGGCCGATGTTGATTGCATTTGTGCTGCAGGAACGATGGGCACTGCTCGACGCGGAATTCCTTAAGGTAGCTGTATCGGTTGGGGGCAGAGGAAGAGGAAGAGAAAGAGAGAGCGAGATTAAGGACGGTACAATAACATTCATCGCTAGGCATCGTCGCGTGCCTTTCCGGAAGCGGTGGTGGTGCTGCTGCTGCTGGAACGCCACGATTCCACACCATCCGCTTCCCAAACACGCGTTTTTTTGGCGCTGGCGGTCGTTTTTGTCCGCCATTGCTGGACGGTCGCAAACGATACGCGCGCAACGGGACGCGCTCTCGGCGGCACTTACGTGTAATGGTTCGGTTTTTCCGTCTGCGTAGTAAACAACGATTTGGTCGGATCGGTCGACGCCATTTTATGGTTTGTTTATC
This sequence comes from Anopheles farauti, assembly GCA_000473445.2. Taxonomy (NCBI): domain Eukaryota; kingdom Metazoa; phylum Arthropoda; class Insecta; order Diptera; family Culicidae; genus Anopheles; species Anopheles farauti. The sequence goes on along the minus strand of KI915047.1, from coordinate 2,920,761 downwards.
GCGTTTCACTGCCTCTGCTCGCTGTAGCGGGGTCGCACGAGGGCGCTGCCTCTCTACTGGAGCATGGTAACGAAAAATTGCGTTCTTGCTTTTTACGTCGCCGCTGTCGTGGTCGTCGCTCACCCCGTGTATGTGTGCGTGTGTGAGTGCGTGTGTGCGCTTTTGCTTTCTTCACGCTCACGCTTCGCACCACTAATACCTTCCGCACGCACGCAACAATTCCGAGCTCACTCTGTTTGTTTTGCTGTTTTCTGGCTGGCTTCTGCGTTTAACTCGCTTCCTAGCGCAACACTCAAAGTCGTACGAAAGCTTTTTGCTTGAACAATCCTAAACTCTATGGACAGCACACACAGACACGTCCGTCATCTTCGATTTTTTTTTGTTTTTGAAAAAGGAAAAGAACAGCAACAAACACCACATCTGTCAGAGGGAAAAAATGACAAAGCTTGCACACCTTCCCTTCACTGTGCGAGCGAAAAGAACGAGGGCGATTTCCAGTGCATGCGATGCAAGATCTGTGCCGCGAAGGGTAGAACGAAATGCAAGAACAAGCTAGTGTGGTACACAGCGCTGCTCATCGAAATGGGCTATAAGCACGAGCTCCACGAACCTGACTTTAATGGCCTGTTTGACAGCTGCTCTCGAAGAATGAAAAGTTTTCTTAGAAATATCATGAAACGGAGCAACATAAATAGCATTTATTGCTTACAGAATTTTTCTCTTTCCAGAGTAAAAAGGGGTTTTGAATGTTCGATCTTTTCCAATTATTCAAACGCCCATTCGCGTACCTAAACAAAGGACACGAAAAACTATTGAATCGTTTTTCTGGACCAGCACTACCGCTCAAGGTTCATACGAAATATGGCGAAACCAACCAACAAGGTTTTTAAGGCCCGTATCTGCCGGGCGAAAACGGACCTGTGTCAAAACAAAGATAATTGCACACTTGTTTATCTTCAGCATTGCTTCATGGCTCTAAATTTGCATATGACGATATAATCGCCTGTCTCGTGCGGAACAAATATTTACATCCAATTTTTTTTGTATCAGCTGTTGTGTGTTTTCGTGCCAGCACATGCACCGCAAGTGGTGCTAGTGTTGGGTGGATAAAAAGTTGTGTCATGAAACGAGCAGTTTAAGGGGAAGCTTAAGGAACTGCTCAAGCTTCAAAGTACAATCGACAGCATGTGAGTACATTTATCAGCACCACTGGATCGTACCACACACAAATACTCGCGGGTGCTGTTATCAGCTCGTCGGAGACGTATATTGTTTGTGCGCGGTTTACCCCTCTCGTGTGAGCCGTCATCATCGACTCGGTGAGATCATTTGTGGCTCACCGCTACCTGTCTTCCGACTGATTACGTGCGTGCAGGAGCCAGCGAACGAAAATTTGAAACGTCACCGGAACCAGGAAACGCAGGACGCCAAATGAACGACGGTAAGGTTCCTCATTTGCTGTCCGCTTCACCAATCTTAGTCTGGTAAATCATCCCTCTCTTGCGTCTCACCCCCTTTTGGCAGGTATTAAGTACGAAATGGATATGAAGATGGAACCGTCGAGCCCGCCGGAGAAGGACCGCAGCATGTACTCCCGGTGTTCGAGCGCCGGCAGTATCCACACACCGACATCGTCGGCACATAATTCCGGTGAGTGGTGATTACTGGGCGAGTATGTGCTTCCGATTTCACTGTCCGTTCGCTTCCCCTTCCAGAGGACGAAGAAGACTCCGGTGATAACAAAAGCAGCACGCTCAGCTACAAGGAGCGACGACGCGAGGCACACACGCAGGCCGAGCAAAAGCGGCGAGATGCGATCAAGAAGGGATACGATTCGCTGCAAGAGCTTGTGCCGACCTGCCAGCAGACGGATGCGTCCGGCTACAAGCTGAGCAAGGCGTCCGTGCTGCAGAAGTCGATCGACTACATTGGATACCTGCTGCAGAACAAGAAGAAGCTGGAGGAGGAGCGGGCCTCGCTGCAGAAGGAGGTGATGGCGTTGCGCATCATCCAGAAGAACTACGAGCACATGCTGCAGCACCAGCAGACGTCGCCCGGGCGGACCGAGGCTCGGCTCAGCGACGACATAAAGTTCCAGGTGTTTAAGGCGATCATGGACGAGATGTTCGTCACGTTCGAGCAGCTGCCGATGAACGACTTTGCCGAGCTGACGTCCGGCGTGATACCGTGGCTGGAGGAGCACTGCAAACCACACCTGCTGCGGGACGTTGTGAACCGCATGCTGGCCCACATCACCACCAGTTACACGCAGGTGCAGGACGTGAGCCAGGACGGCAACAGGGACCACTAGCGAACGAGGCTATTCGGTTAACCATAGTGTATAGTACATTTTTTGTTTTTGTTTTTTGTTTTTTTTTTTTAACTAGCTCAAGACGAAGCGTGTTGAACGCGTATACGTTATCTTTGTGGATTATTTACCAAGAAGCACCATTTTAGACCGCGGGTGTGAGCGTGAAAGTCGATGCGATTGCTAATACGGTTTATTTTACATGTTTTTGTTTTTCACTTGGTTTTCAATTCAAGCTACACAAAAAAGACACAAACATCACTACGAATTAATTTTCACGTTCACAAAACAGTCTAATATACGCTTACTAAACAAACAGGGATTCAGCGTGTTTGCATGAATATTTATCTTACCCCCACCGGCAGTTGCACGTCTGCCGCTGATTGTGTGAATTGAAAGTTGTCGCAAAGAGGTTGATTCGAAGCTTCGCGACGGGGGAGGATGTCAATAAAAGCACAAAGAAAATATATTTTTAACAATACCACATATACAACAACCACAAACACGGTGTCGTCGCTTTATTCAGCTGCTGTCTGGCGGTCGCTCAACGCACACCAGCGCCACGTTCTCTAGCGTAACGTCCGACGGTACGTAATACTTCAAGTGTGCCTCGTACCCGTGCCGCTCCATGTACTTCGCCCGCGCAATGTCGAGCAGGCGCTTGCACCTCCTCCCGATCGCTTCCCGCTCGAGCCGGGTCAAGCCGCATCGGTCACGCTTTTCGCTATCCTCTGGCTCCGTTCGCTCCCGGCTCCGACCGGTTCCACAAACGGCCCAGCTCACCATGCGCATGATGCGTTCGAAATCCACCCGCCCGAGTCCGTGCTCGCGCAAAAACTGTTTCCCGGCAAACGTGCGCCACTCGCACCGATGATGGCAGCACAGCGCAAACAGGCACCCCTTGACGCGGGTGGCCCCGTTCGCTCGCCTGCTCCGCACCAAACAGCGCAGCGCGAGATCGGTCGCACTGCCGCAGAGATGCTTCCCGATCCCGGCCAGCTGCCGGCACGTACCGAGCAGATCCACTCGCATCAGCTCCAAATCGGCAATGTCCGCCCGCACCCGCTGCACGATGTCGCGTGTCTCGATTTTGTTGTCCTTCTTGTGGCGGTGCGAGGCACGATCCACCAGCAGCACTTTGCTGTTTTGGAGCTGCGTCTCTACGATCCGGGCGAGCCAGTACGAGACCTGTCCCTTCCCGGCACCGAACTCCACGAACGCCGTGTCGTTCTGGAGGAACGCGTGCTGCTCGAGCAGCCCGAGTAACGCGCTGGATTGGATCAGGTGCTTCAACGTTTGCGGCCCGTAGTGCTCGACCGTCAACTCCTGGGTGAGAATTTCGTGCCGCGGTGATTGTTCCTTGATCATTGGTTCCGCCGTTTGATAGATGAGATTAACCTTCGCAATCAGCGACTGCAGCTGTTCCACCGGGATGTCCGATAGTTTCTCACCCTCCACCACCGGGCCGCCGTCGTCCTCGTCGTCGCTGGTGCAGTTAATCCCCGGCACGATGTAAGGTTTCTGTTCCGCCGGTGGACGGGCGTTACAGATTTTCAAATGCTTCTCCAGCTTCGCCGCCGACACCGTATGCTTCGGGTCGAGTGGACACGGTATGCGATCGGTCGTTGCCTCTCCGGGTGCTTCCGATTTGTTACCGGTGGTAGGTTCATGCTCGCCACAGTACTCCTTCCCGGCACCGACCGTCATCTTGCAGAGTCGCTTCTTGCGCTGCACGAAATACTTACACCGGACGAGCTCGCCGCTCGACGAGTGTTTCATTTTCTTGCACTCAGGCTCATTTTCTGCTGCCCTGGGGTCAGCCATCTACCAGCGAGGATCGTGCAGGGTGCGAGAAGATTTACTTCTGCTTTATTTGAACAACACACAAAGGTTATGTTATGACAGAATTTGGGTAGCGATGTGTAGCACAGCTCGAAAAAATGTAAATTAATTCCACCACTCGAGAAGTGGAGTGGAACTGATCCGTTTTACAGATTCGCAGATGGTAAAAATCGCATTTCGGTAAGTCGTACTAGTTCGTAAACCAACCACCAGGTTCGCTCTATCCCCGCGTTCCGTAGTTGTCAATTTGCTTTTGATAACAAAAAAACATTCCACGGCAACCGGCGTTTCGGTTAAATTTAAACATTTCTGTACATTTTTGCAAAGAAGGACGTGCAAAACGTTGGCGAACCTACTGAACACGATGGCGGACGGCAACAAGCTGCGAAACATCGAACTAAAGGCAACGCTGCGCGATGCCGCAGGGTTCGAGCAGCGTGTAGCAATCGCCAAACAACTGACCGGCACGGACGGCACAGTGATCGTTCAGCACGATGTGTTTTTCGACGCCGCCAAGGGTCGCCTAAAGCTGCGCTACATTAAGGTAAGCGCTCCCATGCCCAGCTGCACTGTTAAAGCACATCCTCACACACCACGATTGCTTCCGCCAGACCGACCAAGACACCGAACGCGCCGAGCTGATCAGCTACGATCGGCCGGATGAGGCCGGGCCGAAACTATCGCTCTACAGCAAGTACGATGTGAACGAGCCAAAGCTGCTGGAACAAGTGCTGGCCGAAACAGTGGGCGTGCGGGGACGGGTGGACAAGACGCGGCTACTGTTTCTGCACGACCAGGTCCGAATCCATCTCGATAACGTTGTGTCCCTGGGGTACTATCTGGAGTTTGAGGTGGTGCTGAAGCCGGAGCAAACGATCGAGCAAGGGCAGACGGTGGTCGATGAGATGAAGCGCCTGTTTCAAATCACAGACGATCAGTTAATCACGGGTGCTTACATGGATCTGCTCGATGCAGGCAAATAAAGGTGTTGCTTTGTGTGGCAGTAGTACAATAAACAAATAAACGGTTGCTTTTTTATTGTTGTAGAAATGCGAGTAAATCGTAACGGACGAGCGCCCGCACTACGCGTTGCCGACGTTGGCGATAATCTTGCGATAGATACGGATGCCCTCGAGGAACGTGTCGGCCTTGAGGAACTCGTCGTGATCGTGCAGCAGCACCGGCGTGTTGTTCATCGGCGAGAATCCGATCGCGGGGATGCCGATACCGCGTATGTAGCGACTGTCCGTGCCGCCGGGGAAGATCTGCGGCTTCACCTTCAGCCCGAGCTCGTCCAGCGCGTCCTTGAACGCGACCCAGTAGATGTTGGAGCTGTCGAGCTTGGTCGGCTTCACGTACGGGCACTTCTGGTCGTACTCGAGCTCGATGCCACCGCCCGCCTCCCGGCACCAGTCGAGCAGCTGGTTCTCGAACTCGAGATGGTTCACATCAACCGCGAGCCGAATGTCGAAGCACACCGTCAGCTCCGGCGGGACCACGTTCTCCTGCACACCGCCCTTCATGATCGTGATGTTCACCGTCGTGACGTCGCCGATGGTAAAGTCCGGATTGTTTTCCAGCCGCTGCACCTCGTTCTCGCGGAACCGCATCAGCTTGTCGATGATGTAGTGCGCTTTCTGGCCGGCGGTACCCTTCAGCAGCAGCGATCCGTGCCCGGGCGTGCCGGAGATGTTGAAATAAACATCTAAAAAATAAAAAAAAAAACGAGCGAAACGCGCGTGAAACGCCATGCACGATCACCTCCACCCTGCCCGGGCTACCTACGCCAGACGCTGCGCTCGCCGTAAAACAGCGGGTACACCTCACCCTCGCCCGCGATGCCCTCATCGATCGAGAAGCCCGCGTTCAGCTCCCGGAACGATTCCTTGTGCACCCACTCCATCATGCCGAGCTTGCCGCCGATCTCCTCGTCCGGCACGAACGTCGCGTGCAGCGTGCGCTTCAGCCGCACACCGTCCCGCTTCAGCGCCCGGATCGCGCCGAGAAACTGCATCCCGACACACTTCATGTCCTGGGCACCCCGCGCGTAGATCCGCCCCTCGTGGTCCATCTCCGCCCCGAACGGCGGGTGGCTCCAGCGTTCCGCGTACACCGGCACCACGTCCATGTGCGAGTTCAGGATGATCGACTTCTCCGCCGGTTCCGTGCCCTCCCAGCTGATGATCACGATCGGTTTGCGCGGGTTCACCTCCACGACGCGCACCGGCAGATCGAGGGCGGCCGCCTGGCGCTTCAGGAACTCAACGCACTCATCTGCAAACGCAAGACCAGAAGCCCGAAACGAATTAAGCTCAATTGAACCGCACCGCACCATTTGCCCCAATTGACGCTACCGTAGTTCACGTTCGGGTGCACCGTCGGGATGCGCAGATATTCGCGGAAAATCTGAATCTCCTCGTTGGCCTCCCACTCCTGGTACTTCTTGTGGCAGTTCGAGCCGGCTTCACACATCGCTGGAAGTTGTTTCAGGTATCCGGACTGTTTGATTGCTAGCTGCGTACGTCCAAAACTGATTCCTCTGGTACGTCTCGATGGTTGATTGAACGCTTTTTTTTGTTGGAGGGAGCACAACACAATTATTAATAGCACTGCCTTCACGGCTTCGAAACCGTGTTGAGAATTAAACAAAAAAAAAACACACACACACACACACACAAAGTCAGCCCCTACCGTGTTGCAACTAGCACGATGCGCTACTCGAGATCGACTCGGGTGAACTGTAGCCGGCGCTCAACAGAGCAAACCATTTTATTGGACGGGATCCGGTCGTTATCTCCTATTTGCCAGCAAGTTAAGCGATGGTTGCATCTCCTCTTGCACTTGCTTGACACTTTCTCTCCCGTTCCCTCTTCAATTCTCTCACGCTCGCTTTCGCTGGTGGACACAGCTGCGGTGCTGTGCGAGGGAGTGATACTTTATCGGGATCAAGTGACGACTCACACAGGCAACGTAATCATGGTATCTCCATTATTTCATTTCGTTAATGTATGCGGAGTGTATGGAAGGGGCAAATCTGCTGGTACTTAGATGTACGTACTTCATCCTGCTGCTATAAAGTTCTACCAGGGTTGAAAACTCGCTGGACATCTGTAGCATGAAGGTTGCTTCTTAGCAGACCATTTTGGAACCTACTCAAGCATCATTTTCCGTTGCACTGACAAGATCTCAAGTGTCACAAGATATCATCCCAATTGCAGTTCAGTGTGCAGAACACTTAGAACATATGAATATAGCTTTGTTACGCTATTTAGATAACACGGGTCCTAACCTAAACACACGATGAAAGAGCTTCCCCTTCTCCCATCCAAGTAGCCAAGTATTTCCGAGAACCTGTTCTTGTAGCGTAATCGCCATCTTCTTCCCACAGACCCAGGTATGTCCAGGGTGGGCGGATAAATACCCATCCTCTACGCAACCCTACGTTTGCGGACATAAATTTTCTCTTCCCAGCATGACACCATCTCAAACGGGCCCACCATACGACTTATCGCCCGGCCCAGATAAGGCGCAGATAGCTCAAACGGGCGTCCACAATGTCGTGTAGACTATGGCTGCGTTGTCTAGCATGATAAACGTTAATCTGTTTGCCTAAGTCGCAGGAAGAGCTGATAGCAGCGCAGCATCCACTGGTTCCAGTCGCGTTCGCAATTGTGTATATGCAAATCTCACCCCCGGCACTACGATAAAAGCGTGAGAATTCAAAAGCAGCACAAGAAGTAGCGACACTATCGCCAAAACCGCATCCATCGAAGGCTAGACCAAAACCGCAATGTCACCGGAACCGGCCGGCTTCTTATCGATTGGAAAATAAAACAAAAAAAAGAACGTCAAACAACAGAGGCGAAATGCATCGCTGAAGTCGTTCGGATACCAAGCAATACGAGACGCATCGTTTCTATACTTTTAAGAAAACCTTTATTTTAATCGCAAACTAATGCCTTACCTTTACATTTTACTGTGTGCAATGGTGCATTATCCTTGCGTTTGCTATCGGTAATTGTTATGTTTTATTGCGGTTTTTCTTTATTTATTTCAAATGTCGATTAGCGCTGTGCAGCACCGAATCAACCCCGCGTGCGCAGGAGAGTATGAATTTGGTTTTGCAGGTTAGTTTGTTGTTTCGTTTGGATCATTTGTTTTTCGATTGCAATGTTGAGTTGCCTGGATTTCACGCACTGCTTCGAATTCCCGACGTTCCGAAATCTCCGCTTGCTTCCGCTACATTCATACTTATTGCTATGCATACTAATGAGCTAGTTAGAAGTCTATTTCCACGCTTCAAGAGCTTGCTATGTACTGCTGAATATGTTTTAGGCGCTCGTACAGACTGTTTTGCCTGTTGTCTTTCCCCCTTCCCCCGGTGTCAGTTACTATGATAATTTAGCTGTAAGATGAGTAGTGATGATAAATGAGCATGATGTAGGTGCCGGTGTATGTTAAAATGATAGTGCCCAGGCAGGATAAACTATGCAGCAGCAGGCTAGACTAGAAAAGATTACGTATAACAAACAAAAAGGTGGAGTAACTAATTGCTGTCACGTAAAGCACGCAAAATCTTGCATCCTACCGAAGACAATGCTCACGTCACATATAGCGGTATACTTGAAATTGGAATTAAAAACGAATTAATAAAAAAAACGCAAACACCCTTCGCCCATTTGTTGGTCTTCGTCGATTCGCTTGCGACTCCGATTCCACTAGCCTCTCCTCACTATAAGCAAAAGCTCGATGCTTTAGGCCTTTCAAAGGATGTTTAAATAAGTCTAGCAAGTCACGCACATAGCGGAAAAGTGCTTCTCATGCAGAGCAAACAAAGGCGTTACTATCTCAGAACCGGCTGCTTTCCTTTTTTTTGGCATCGCACACAGCGAAACGGTAAGTACAGAGAGCTTAATCAGCTCGAATGCGCGTTAAATGCATTAACAATAAAAAAAGCCGCGAGTACGGGAGTGTGGCAAATGCAGCTGCGCAAAGAAAATGTAATGCCGGGTAACTGCAACTCGAAAGCCGGTAAAACGGCAGGCATGACTTAGGTATGTCGTTACACCAAAGAGAAGAAGGAGGCAGTTTCTGGAGCTGATGCGGTCAAGATTTGCTCGGAACCGCAAAGGATTCTTACTGCGCCCCCACAGGACGGCTTGGCAAAAAACACGCGATTTTGCCCTCGAAAGCATACCATTGCTTTGCGTTTAAGGCTACGGTTTCCATGAAGGTGGCTTATGAGAGAGAGAGAGAGTGTGTGTGTCGGTGTGTTTGCTTTTTCTTTAACGTCTTTTGCGTTCCGTCCTGGCGCGAGCCAGTCGGTACGTTAGGAGCTTAAATAAAATGAAACTATTAATCCAGTTTACGAACCGGCGCGTACGTGTATGAGTGTGGCCCGATAACGGGTACACCGTGCCCTACGCGTTTCCGTACGCACTTACACTATTCTTAGCAATCATATACATATATCTAACTGTTACTGGTTACTAATAATAATCCCATTTTGTCCGTGTTGTTTTTTTCTTGCTTTGAGTATAATCGTGCATTTGTTTTTCTCGTTCCTCTACAGCGAAACACACACATGGTATGTTCGAACCGATTGATTTTGAAAAGCTATAGAGCGAGTAAAGAGGTTAAATGCTGGGGATTTGATTTGTTGAGTATGATGGGGAAAGGTTGAGGTGAATTTAAAAAAAAATAGTACAATTCATTATGAAAATTTATGTCTTAACCTCAAACCACGTGTGCGATCTAATGAAAAAAAAGTTTTAAGATCTAGACATCCAGCGAAACTGAGCTGATGGAATCAAATTCATTGCCGCGAGAGTGCAATCGACTTTCCATGCACTACTTAGGAGGTAGTGATAAAAAATAGAATTTGCGCTAAATGAAAACGGCACTAGTGCCAGGGTGTCCAAAAGCAGCCTAGAGGCATTTGCGTCTAGAAGTAATGTACAATTTACGTATCGAGAAAAAAAAAACAAATATCACACCCTTCACGTGGTATAATCGTGTGGAAGTAAATGATAGTGAATGTTTTAGTGAACTAATTTGTCTCATACATGGGTGTGCATGCGTGACTTGCAAAAAGAGAATAGAAGGAGTACGGGGTGGTCGGGAGGTTGGAGTGGTGAAGTGGTCGCCCTACTCACAGTCGCCCTAGACGCGCAAAATTTCGCAAGCCGTCTTGTAGCAGATCGCGATCCAGTCCGGTTGCGTGGCGCCCCACTGTATCTGGTTTACCTCGCCCTCGGCCGCTGTGTACGCCAGTATCGGGTCCTCGATCGGTCGCGGCATCTGCTGGATGTCCCAGATCAGCGCCTGATGGTCGTCGGCGGCGGTGCAGATGTGGCAGGAGCTGTGCGGGGCCCACGCGATCCCGTTCACGCACGCCCGATGGTTGCTGAGCCGGGCGACGGGCGTGCACGGGACACGCACATCGAGTATGATCACCTCGCAGCTGTCCATCGCGACCGTCGCCAGGTAGTTCGGGTCCTGCTTGTTCCAGGCGAGCCGCAGCAGCGGCGTGTGCGCCGGATCCTCGTAGATGATCGTCGAGTGCTCGAGATGGCGGAGGTCGAACATCCGCACGCTGCCGTCCGCCCCGACCGACGCGAACATGTCGCGGCCGCCGCCCGCGCGCGAGAACGCTATGTCGTACACCTCCTTGTCGTGCGCGATCAGCTGCGTCTTGACGTGGCCGGACACGAGGTTGACGCGACCGAGCGGCTGGCTCGTCTCCAGCCCCCAGATCGTGCAGGTCGTATCGATCGACGACGTGCCGACCAGGTTCAGATCGACCTCGTTCCAATCGAACGACGTGAGTGGCGCGCAGAAATCGCTGTTCTTGTTGTTGTTCAGCACGCACTCGAGGCGCGTGTCCGGCTCACCGGCACGCCACAGCCGCAGATAGTCGCCCGACGTTGCCAGCAGGTCCGGGTAGACGCCCTTCGAGTCGGGTATCCACATAATCTTGGTCGTCGGGTAGGGATGATCGAATGTGCTGGCGTTTGGGAAGAGAGCGGTTCAAACATTCAGTTGGTGTAAACATTTATAAACAATCTTTTTTGCTTCTTAATAAAATGCTTCCGCGACCAATCTACCAAGCTTTACGATAAAAGGGAGAGAGCCTAACATGCAACCGGCATGATGATGTAACGAGCGTCTTGTCGTAACGCCTACCTTTTTGCGCTGAACTCGCTCGTGTCCTCGTCGAGACTGATGATCTGCACCTTGTTGTTGTATTCCTCGACGAAGCTGCCAAGCGCGAGCCGGAACCGCTTGTCCGGTCGCACCGACCAGTTCATCGAGTAGAGCGGCCATGGTGCGAGGTATTTGTAGATCTCCTTGCGTTTTCCCGTCGTGCCGGACATGCTTCTAGGTAGCGTTGCCGCCGCCGCCGCCGCCGCCCGTCCCGAAAGGCTTCCCTTGGGCGCAACGAACGAACCGGACGATGCGGCCGGTGGAGGTGATGACGACGGTGCCGGTACGGTAGGTGGAAGCTGCTGCTGCTGCTGCTGATGCTGATGCTGCTGTTGTTGTTGCGGCTCTCCTGCACCACTTGTCGCTGGCTCCTGGTCCCTGGAAAGATAAATGATGCGTCGCAAATTGTCCATCGCTCACTACGCACCGCAACCTCGGGCTGCAACTGGTGTTGGCTTGTGGCGAGTGCAATGCACCCTGGGTGCATTCGGTTTTGGTGTTCGTCGGCATCGTTTCGCATCAAAACCGCAGCGTATCGCAAGCAGCCAAACGACAGCCAAAAAAGAAAAGAAAACAGCCCCAGAACAAAGGGACTGGTTCCGATTACTCACCGACCGAAAATCTACTATTTATATCGGGGAGGTTTCTACCGCCGGCACGGTTCGTCAGTAAATGTCTCAACCGGTGCGTAGCGGGTGGTGCGGATCGACGCTCTGCCGCTCGCGCTGCTGACGCATGTGACGATGATGTCGATACCTTTCCCCGTAATGACGTCGTCGGCCGCCTCGCAGGGCTTACTGCACTGCTGGTGGTTGCAGATGGAAAGATACAGAGGAGAAAGGGCGGTTAAAAAGAGGATACGCTCGCACGAAAGAGGAAACCCACCTGTTGAAAAGTGCACCTCCGACGAATCCACCACAAATAAACCCCCCAAACGGGGTGGGCAATTTGCGTTCACACTTTGCGCACTATTTATGGGCGACACGCATACGCGCGCACACACACACACACGCACGTACACCCTGTCGTTTCGTGTGACCGGACGCTAGCAATCCTCTTGAGAGCAACGGTGCTTGAGTGGCTTCTGCCGTTCGGGTTCGCTTTGCGCTGGATTTCCCTCTCCCACCACAATCCTACACCTTTGTCCCACTGTTGATTGATGGTAAAGTTGATCCTAGCCGGAACAAACGGTGATACATTGCGATTGCAGCATGTGTGTATGTATATGTGCTTTCTTGTTTGTTAGTTGCACCAGCCCAGCATCGCTTTGTTTTGATTGCACAGACCGAGTCGGAATCGATCGGGGGACAAAGGGCGGGAGCACTGGTAGGGAGAGATGGGTGCGTGTCGCTCGTGTGGCTGTTGATAGATGACGCTGGCGGGGAGCTTTTCGGGTTAAAAGGGAGAAATTACAATCACGGCAAACAATGCGGCGTATGCAGCAAACATTGTTCCTTCGCCCACCGCACAGGCGCTGAATTAATTACAGCTTTTTCACAATTCCAACCCGAATATTACCTGCACTGAATATTACTTCACCCCAGCCGACACACGTTTGACATTTCTCGGTACGGTTTGACGGCTTGGCTCTGGAGGTTCGGGGACCGCCCACAAGGGGGCGCTGCATCCATGCATGATTTCCAAGCGCAGGAAACAGGCACAACTCACCAGCTTTGCGTGGGAAAAATCAGCGAAGGTAACTCAAACCAACGAACAACTATTGCAACTTTGGTATGCGAAGTGTGTTTCAGCGTGCTTGCATCATGGTTTCGATAGATAAATATTGCTTTGGATCAGTGATGTTGGACTGCCAGGAACGAAAAAAAATTGTTTGGAAAAAAAATTCGCGATCAACGGTCGAATATCGTGTTTGTGTTGTGGTATGTTGGTGCCAAATCACCGCTAAAATCACCGCTTTCAAAACCAATTGGGTCGAAAGATGCTGTGCTGCAAGAAAAAATTTTTGCCTATCCCGTAGTTCGTAGTGCGAGTAGAATGGCAGAATGCAAGGAGAATGGCAGATTGTCATCTCGTAAAGTCGTCTCGCAATCAGCATCTTTGTCAAATTTGATTTCCAAGAACGGCCAATTCGGGTGAACTTGCATCACAATTTTATTTTGCTTACGCACATTTACCTGAACGAAACGATTAAAATGGTGGTTATTGACGAAACAGCAGCGAGTCGCCTTGTTATCGAGTTCATAAGTGAGTATCGAGAAGCGTACTGCATTTTAGGGTTCCTTGGTTAACCATATACCCTATGCGGTAACGAATATATCAACTTTTAATAGGACTAGTCACCGAAACTACGCTCTGTCATCGTGGGATCGTACCGCCGGATTTAATTTACTTTGAGAAGTATCTTCAAAAATATTGGATTAAAAGAATATGCCCAGGCATTATGAACCAGAATTTAGAAATACTAATGGCAAATGGTTGTGGTGAGTAACGTCTTTATATGATAGCGTGTGCAGTCCTATCGCTTCTAATACATCCTTCTTCGTGAATACTTCCAGAACAAATCGTTATAGGATATTTGAAAAATATCAGCTTGGTTGTGTTCGACGCCGTAGCAAACAACACACTGGAGGTATGGAATTTTATCCTAGAAGTAAACGAGGCAGATAATGAATCGGAGGATGATGATACACTACGGAAAAAGCTTCAAAAGCATTTTGGATGCATAAATGCTATAATCTATGGAATACATACGTTAGACACACCATGCGAGATAAAGGTATTCTACCATAAGCATTTATATCCTCCAGACATGACGAGCTGTATCTTATTCCCAAAGCTTAAGGTAGGGCCTGTAAGCCTGACAGTTGAGGCATTTGTTAAGCAGTAATGCTACTAACAACTAACAAGAGCACAAATGGTAACGTACTAAGATTAAAATAAGATCAGGGAAAGCGTAGCTTCTTCAACTTAACGGTTCCTTTAGAGCGTGATAAATCACTCAACAATTTAACGGCTGACTAACAGCATCCCATAGCTCTTAATTTATGTACCAAAACGCATTGTGAAATTTACAGAAATAAAGAGTTTTCATAGTTATCCAAATTTAATCTTTTGTCATTTTTCGCACTCCAGCCTAAGCGTCGGCCGCCATGACACCCATGTTTGTTCAGATAAGTGATATCCGTCCGTACCGTTTCCATTCGATACCGTCGGCTGAAATGCACCGTTTCGCAAAATAGTATTGCTTTTGCAGTTTTCGCATACTTGCCGATCGCCATAACGATCGCCATTTCGTATCTTTTGAACAGATTCTACATTAATCACTGGCGATCATTAGATTCCGATAGGGGTTTTTTTCATTTTTTTTCTATCCCTTGGTGTGGCGGGTACCATGCCAAAGGGAAAAAGGTGCATTGCTATCGGTGTCCTGTGGTACGTGAATTTACCGAGAATCCGCGTTTTGCCTTGTATGCACTAAATCGTCAAACAATTGGCTCGGCGTTTCCGTGTAATACCATTGTGCGACTGTTGTCAAAGTTTCTGCCGTGTGTCGAAAATGGCAGCCACGGCCGTGGGTTGAAGCGAAACAGCAATAGACACGTACGCGTACGGTGCGTGGTTGTGTACGTGTGCGCGTGTCGAGAATCCAAGCATTACACACATAGACGCGCGAACCAGCGGCAGGCCACGGGAGAAGTTCCCCGAAACCAGGCGCAGCCATTCATTCGTTTGTTCAGGTTGTGCGCGCGAGCCTCTTCGGGTTGGGCTCCACAGCGAAATAAAATCAAACGCACCAACGCCAAGAGTGAAATACAGTGTGCAAAGTCGCGAAAAACGCGAATTCGCTGCGTGTACTCCGGGTGCTTCGTTTTTTTTTTTTGCGTACGGCAAGGCCCCGCTTTCGTCTCACCTCTCACGCCCGCCCCTACACACACCCCTTGTGTTCGTGGTTTGATTTTTTGTGTGCATACGTCTTCAGTTTCCCACTCTCATTTGTTTTCGTCACGTCTTTCCCGCATGTGTGTATGTCCTCGTTGTGTGCGGTGATCTCGCGCGTGTTGTGCGTCGTCGGGTGAATCGGTGTGTCGACCACTGGCCGTTTATCGGGTGCGCAAACGGGGCCAGTGAGAAGGCGGAGGAGATCAAAGCAGTCCACGATCAACAACACCACCTGGTATATTCTCCTCTTGGTGACACATCCCGTGGGGCCCGGATTCGTGGGCCTGCTGCTGTCACACCATCACCACCATGCCCGGACAGCTGCTAGCCTAGGGCAGCAGGGGCATTTGACGTGTTGCCGCTGCGTGGTGGTTGTCAAGATGGGGGAAATCGCTAGGCACAGCGTCGCACAGATACACGGAACGTCCCGTACGCAGTTCCTGGAAGCAGCAGCCACACTCGGCGGCCAGTAAAACGGTAGGTAAGCCCGTGATCAAGTAGCGATCGTGTGCGGTGGAGCACCACACGGATGGTGTAATGTAAACGCAAATGTGGCCAAGGCGCACACACACACACACACACTGCTGCAGGCGTCGGTGCCAATCGTCGAAGAAAGTGCACCAGTACACCACACTTTTTGCCTTTTGTCTCTAGCCACCGTCTGCTCTTGGAAGCCAAATTTCGTTCGACGCTTTGTGTGTGTGTGCGTGGGCCTAAAATTAACACACGTGCGTGAAAAAAAATCACTTACCCGTACACCCATTGTGTCCCGCATGTTCTCGTGTGGTGGTGCTGGGAAATGGAATCAATTGTCCATGCCCACCAGCAGCGGCACAGAGCTCTAGCCGTGGCAAGCAAAAGGCTAGCGAGAGGAAGAACGCAGGCGAGAAAGAGAATGGTGACCGAGCGAACGAGCGATGGAGGGCGCAACCGTATGCAGATATATGTGGCTATGTGTGTGCGTGTGTGTGTGTGTGCGCCTTTTGTTCCGATCCGGGAGTCAACAGATCGAAAATTCGGAGAAATGTCACGAAACGTCGTCACGTCGTAAAGCAATACCCTGTCTCGCTCACACTCACGCTACGCTTCGCTTCACCGATCGGGACGCAAACTCAGGATCGAGATCGCTTTCTCCCTCTCTCTCTCTCTCTCAATCTCCTCTTTCTCCTTCGCTCTTGCCTTGCATTTTTGCTGACCGAAAATTTCGCACTTGGCTCGACCGTTCGCAAGCAAGCACGCATACAGCGGCAGAATTTTGTATATTTTTTTTTGTTCCGAAAAGACTTTCTGACACTTTTTTCCTTGTATTTTTGTACCGCGAACGGAACGGGGTAGCGGCTGCAGGCAAAACCGTAGGCAAGGCAATAATTCACGGACACCGCATGGTAAAGCAGCCTTTAAATGCACACTCACACACACACATACACACACACACACACGTGCACACGGAGATGCGGTTTCCGTTTTTCGCCATTTGCAACGACAGGAAAGTACGCCGAAAACGAGTCGGGCACCAAAAAAAAAAAATCACAATTTACATCGATTCCGATGCGAGATCGTACCGGGGTCTGGTGTGTGCGTAAGCGAGATGGCGAACCCGCCCTCACTGCCCCGCCGATAATTGGATCCGCTCCAACTCTGCGCTCGCCTAATCTGCCATTTTCATTGCTGTTTGCAAATATGAGCTTGCAAAGGCGTAAATCACAGATGATCTCTCCGTCGTTCGGGCAACGCACGGCCGATCGGAGAGTTTGGATCGGTGGTGGTGTGTGATGGTCACACACCAGCCGAGATTTCAAACCACCACCAACGCACCAAAAAAAAAAAAAAAATGCCAATAGATTGCGTTCGCACACACCGGCCGTGTTGTTCGTTGTGCGTTGGGTGCATGTATAAGTGATTTCAGATTCGCAAGCGACTAAAGTGCAGGAGGAATATCGCGTGAAAAAAAAAAATAAACTCAAAGTAAATTTTTTTCGCAAAGCCGTCATTTTGTGTCAAAAGGATTAATATAAAAAAAAAATCTACCCAATTTAGCCTTTTTGGCGATTAATTTTTATTTTGAAAAAAGGCGAAAAATGCGTAAAAGATGCTATCGAAAGAGACGAAAATTGTTATCACACGGCTTTTCGAGGCATCGAATGGCGTAAATGTGGTGCACTGGGCTGCTTGAATGTCAGTTTTTTTTTTACTTTTTTTTTAATTCAAATTTGACTTAAAAACTTTAAAAATGCAAAAAAATACAATCAAAAACAATAAAGGATTTTGTCCCAATGAGGCGAAAAGGTGTCCCCTGGTGGAAGGCCCCAACTTCCGCCCATACCCAAGCTGGCCCACCGGTTGTGGCCACATCGCATCTGTTTGTGTGTGTGTATGTTTGGTTTTAGAGCATTGTTATGAGCATTGAAGCTCATGCGTCGCGGGAGGTGGTGGGATGGCGGGAAAACACCGTGGGAAAGCAAAACCCAGCCTCGCTGGCCTCGGAGAATGTGTTGGCCCCGGACGCACGGCAGGGGGAAGGAGAACCACCGCAAAAGGGAAGCCGCCACAGTGGTGCCTAAATAAATGCGCTGCTTTTATAAAGCTTGCGCGAGGTGTCCGGAATGCTGCTAGGCGATCGGGCATCGTTGTGTGCGTGCGTGTGTGTGTGTGTGTGTGTGTGTGTGTGTGTGTAATTTGCGTCCGACTTCCCTCCCCCTGCATTACGTGCGGGTGGATGAAAGGGAAATCTTGGGATGAAGTTTCGGTTCGCCCGTGAGGAGAGTGTTTTAATCGCGCCTGCCTTTGATTTCCCACCCAAACTGTGTGGTCGCCGCTACATATCCACAGACACAGACACACACACACACACGTACGCACACACACATACACTCATGCATGCTTGTGGCTCATCAAAATAGGGCCCGGCTCACGCTAACTAACCCTGCGAACGTCGCAGACGCTTCCTTTTTTTCTGTACGTTTTTATTACTTTCTCCCTCGTCCTGACCCTCGTTCGCTCCTTTTGGACCTCTTGTGCGTGTGGGTGTGTGTGTGTGGGTGGTAGCGATCCCTCTTCTGCTTCATCATCACCGCGTCATCAGCAGCGGCGGTGGCGGTGACGGTGGCGGCGGGGTTCTTGTTCCGAGGGTGCTTCTCTTCATCATTCTTCCCAATTTGGCCACTTCCTTCCTTTTTCGCCTCCCTCCCCCTCATCCCCTCGGGGATGGGGAGAAAAATACTCGACCCGAAAAATGCCACACACACACACGCTCGCAGCGGGGTCGTGGAGATGTGCAACCAGCGGCAGCAACAGTCTAAATAATGCTCTGAAAAAATATAAGAAATCGACAAAAAAAGTAAAAAAAAATGGGGTGATAATTGCTCCCTCGGTCGGTGGTGGTGGTTCCCATGCCGTTTTTTTAACCTCCGAATTGAGCCATTGGCTTTTGCTCTTCCCGAAAACCACGCGAAGGAGAAGATGGTGGGAGGTGGAGGGGAAGGGGGGGGGGACGGTGCAGCCTGAAAGTGATTTAAACTTGTATCGCGCCGCTGCGGCCGCCGCCTCTTCCGCACGCGGGGGCGCTAGTTAGCGTAATTAGGTTGATTGTGATCGATTTTGTCCGTGCTGGCGGCATTCCCTTGATTGTGTTGCTGGTGATGGGGTGCTGCAAACACACACACACACACACACACACACACACACACACACACACACACACGCGCGCGCGTACTTCCCCTTCGTTCGCATCGCACACATAGCTTTCCCAAGATTCCCTCCCGTTCGCCAACCCCCGGCCCCGTTTCTCGCGGGAGGGGCTTTATTTTATTTTTAACCCCTTCTGCTTCATCATCGTCTTCTTGGTGTTTTTTTTGCATCTCCTGCCGCCCCGCGCCGCCGTTTGTACCATGATTAGCGCTGCCTCGGCGTTAAGCTTTTTAAGAAGCCGTTTTGTTGTTGCTGGAGCTGGGTTGGTTGGGCCCTCATTCTCCTTCCCCCCCTCCTCCTCCTCCTCCTCCTCCTCCTCCCCCTCTTCCTCCTTCTCCTCCTCTTCCTCCTCCTCCTCCTCCTCTCTCCCCGTTCCCATCCATCCT
>KI915047.1:2839604-2900348 GCA_000473445.2 Anopheles farauti | reverse complement strand
GGGGTTTGATGCACCCCTTCTTCCGTCGGGCACGGTCTTATTTTTCTCCTGTTATTTTCGGATGTTGTTTCGTTTATTGTTGTTGGTTGCTTCTTGTCGGGCTTTAGTTTTGTTTTATGGGTTTTCATTTCAACTATCATTCTTCTTCGTCGCTCGTCTCTTTTGCCGTTCGTACACACACACACACACACACACGTACGGTTGCGCGCGGGTGTTCTATGCGGGTCTCACGTTCCTGTGCGCTTTGATCTTTTATATTGCTTTCCTTCGAAAAAAAAAACGGAGATGATGGTGGGTCGCCCCCTGTTGGTGCCTTTTTGCCTTCTCGTTAGGCAGGTTGGTGGTGGCGGTGGTGGCGGTGGCGGTGGTGGTGGTTCCCTTTCTTGCCTTCAGTTAATGTGTGTTCCGATGTTTTCTTCCTGCCGTTGCATTCGCGCTCACCTACTCAGTCTTTTCCGCGTTCTTTCTTCCCACACCACAGAGACACGACGCTTGAAAAACCCGCTGAGGACCACCAGAGGAGGAAGGCCAGCAGCAGTAGCAGCCAGCACCATAACCAGCTAAAAACTCGAACCTGTGGAGAAGAGATAGAGAGAGTGGCCGACGAGCCGGGCGAAGGGGAAGCACAAAAGGAGGCGGTAACAAAAGTATAGTAAAGCATTGGCCCGATCATCATCGTGTGCCCTCTCTTGCCACCCGGGGCGACGGAAGAAAGGAAGGAAGGAAGCAAGCAAGCAGGCAACCACGACCGTCGTGGAAGCGTTGCGGGAAGGAAAGAGACGGAGAGGCTAACGGAGGCGGAAGAAGTGGACCATGCCGGTACGACGGGGTGCAACAGCAGCAACAGCAGCAGCAGGTTCATACCACCTCGCCCCGTAAGGCAACATCACAAATCGAGCCCAAAACGGGGCCCGTGGATTCGGTCGGTTCCGGAGGGGCACAGCGGTGTGTGGAAGTTGATTTAACGAGCATGCTCTCCTGCGGGAACGGGTGCGCAAACGAGTGAGAAGCGAATTCGGAGGCCCGGTGCGGAGGGTTGCAAATACATACACACACACACACCGAGAGAGCGCGCACGAGTGAGAGAAACGATCGAAAGTCCGCATACCGGGGCGTCAGTCAGGGAACCTCACGTACGGTCCGGGCCCTTGTTGGGATCCCTCGTTTCGGGGCGTGCGGGCGAGCGTGTTGCCAGGAGGAAGGTGAAAGCAAGACGATTCGGATTTGCTAAGGTGGTGGAACACGGCGAAAACGTCAGTCGAAAGGAAAGCGGCCCGCGGGTGTGGTGTGTGTTATCGTCCTCGTCGTCGTCAACACCGACATCGTTGTGTCGCTCGAG
Source organism: Anopheles farauti (assembly GCA_000473445.2). NCBI lineage: Eukaryota > Metazoa > Arthropoda > Insecta > Diptera > Culicidae > Anopheles > Anopheles farauti. The sequence goes on along the minus strand of KI915047.1, from coordinate 2,899,009 downwards.
AGTCGAAGAGAGGAGTGTGTGAAAGAGAGAGACTGTAACACCGATCGTTACAACAGCAGTGGTGGAAAAAAGGGCGGAAGGCAAGAAGCCACGTTCCGGCTTTGTTCAGGAAGCTTTACCACACACGGGGGTGGACGCGCCTGTCTACCTGTGTGAGTGTGTGGGAGCTCCCCACTCAAGCGTGAGAAACACTACGAAGATTACGATCGTTGTGTTGCGTCTCCTCCGGGTCATTCTTCCGGCCAAACAAGAGGGAAGCAGCAGCAGCAGCAACAGCAGCAGCAGCAAGAAAACGCGCTTGCTTTCGATCCAGAGCAAGCGAACCTATCGACGTGCCGATCCGGCTGAAAAAGGGTACGAAAACCGCCGAAAACAGGCCGCACCGCGCGGTGTGACGTGACAAGCTCGTTTTGACATTCGGTGCACGCTGTGCGTGTTGGTAAACAGTGGAGCTGAGTGGCACCAGAAGCGACGAACCTGTGCAAGTGTGCTTTTTTTTTTCTCCTGTGGTTGGATTGAGCGCGAGTGTTTTTCGTCCGTCAAAGAAACAACGGAACCGCGGAAAGGCAACAAAGAGACAGCAAACGATACAGAGAGAAAGAGAGTGAAAGAGAGAAAACTCCACCCTCGCGCCTGCTGTTGGCGGACCATTTCTTGCTGCGTTTCTTCACCGCCCGTACATCGAACGTCATCTCCCCCAAAAAAAAGCTGGCCACGCGAACTGGTCGCATTGTTTTACGTTTTTAAAGGCCCCAGGGTCCCTGAGCGGCCGCGAGCGAAACAGAGAGAGAGAGAGAGAGAGAGAGAGAGAGAGAGAGAGAGAGAGCGAGTGAGCGGTTGTTTTTTTCCTTTCGTCCCCCGTTCGGTTTCTTCGCTGCCTGCGTTCCCCGGTGTTTGTCATCAGCGTCGGGCCCGGCATCCGGATCGCGTTCTCACGGTCTGAATATGCACCATAAGCCGGAGCGCGAGCCTCTCCCGGCAGCACCAGCACTAGTGGTAGCCTTAGTGACAGTGTGTCCATTTTCGGAAAAGACATAAGCGCGCCGCAGAGATTGTTTCTCGCCGTTTTTTTTTTATACTTTGTTGTTGTTCTTGTTGGATTGTTTGTTGGTGCTTTGTTTGTCCCCGTTTCAACGCCTCAAACTCGACACGGCGAGCCACGAGAAACGGTGCTCGCGTCCGGTTCAGCGTGAGGAACCCGTGGGCCACAGTCGGTCACCGCAGTTGTTGCCGCAGGACGGCAGGACGATTGCATTAACGCGTGTCGTACGTGCCTGTGATATTCGGTGCTGGCGGAGCCAAAGCACAAGCTCGCCTCCCCACACGGAACAACACTCTCTTCCTCCCTTCCCACGGGTTATCGAGCGGGCTACAATTTCACGGTGAAACAAAATGAAAATACAGCGTCGACGATCGAACGAATGTAACGAACGACACCGTCACGATCATCACGACGACAAGCAGCAGCAGCAGCAGCAGCAGCAGCATAAGAAACACCAGAAGCAGCAGCACCGACAGCAGCGGGAACAACAGCGTCATTGTCTAGCCACCAACTGCTGCGGTCGCAGTTGGCAGGACGCCTGCAAGACATACCGGCGCGCCAGCCCACTGCTGCTCCCCATCGGGTGCGAGCACAATAATCAGCGGCTGCACCAGCAGCAGCCAGAGAGCAGCCGCCACCGGACTAAGTGAGAGAGTGGAGCCGAATATCGCCAATTGATTAGTAATTGTTCGCCGCCGCGGACGACGCAAGTGAAACATTTTGTGCGTACCTCCACCAGGTGTGCGTCGTGTGACACCCGGGAATCAACCGCCGCGCCCGGTGCAGGTTGCTCTTCCCCTGTTCCGTCGTTCCCCTCCGTGTGTTCTCCATTCTGTTGTGCATCGTGTATATCTGTACCGTATGTGTGTATGAGTGAGTGAGATGTGAGCGTGTGGTTAATAATCCATCGTCCTCCTCCCGCCCTTGTACGCACCAGGTGGTTTTGTTTACGGCGGCCGCATCAGCTCTCAACCTTCACCGATCAAACAAGAAAAAAAGAAACGAAAAGAAAAAGTCAGCGAAGAGAACGTCGTGTGCCTCTACCACGCGTGTGCCTTACCGTATTTCGTATAACCACCTCCCCCCATTTTGGCCCACCCTTTGGGGGCGACATTCGATCCGCGATCGAGCGTCGCGTCGTGTCCTGTGACCTGCTGCTTATTAGCGAAAGAAATAGTGTGCAAGCAAGCGAGAAGGGAGACGCGCAGTAATCGGGCACTAAAAGGTGGAGCGAGCAAAGCGAGTGTGAACTTTTTTTTTGTGAAGTGACGCGCGGAAGAGTGTGCGTGTGTGTTTGTGCGTGCCTTATTTGGCGCTCGTGTATTTTTTTTTCTTTCTTGTTTTGTGAGCGTCTGTTCTGTCTGTTATTGTGCTGTTGTGTGTACGATCGGCTCCCTCACACGATCAACCCTACCCTCCCGCCGCACCACAGAAAGACATCAATCGGGTCAAACAACCCTCTCGGCCCTTTTCATCGATCAACAGGTGCGCGCCCTTCGCTACGCGCTCGGCACTGAGGACGAAGAGGAGCAGTTGTGAGCATCGTGACAGCCGCGGGCGCGTGCTGCGATCGAATTTCCATCAAACCGGGAAGGGAAAAGCGGTGGGGCGACGATCGAATTCGGCTCCCTTGCAAGAGCCCATTGGCCTGTTTCCTCGCCCACAAAGGTAAGCATCACATCTGCGGCGGGGATTAAAGATGGTGGTGTCACGTTCGCTTGTTGCGGTACGAAAAGAACATACTAAAAGAAAAAAAAAAACGCTAGCTGTCATCAAGTAAAACAACATTTGTTTACCGTCCAGTAGCCGCTTTGACAGGACACTTGCAGGGTTTCCCTGCTTCATTCTAGCTACGAAACTGAACACAAACGAGAGATGAATTTTGAAAAGGAAACAGATTGTAAATCGGCACATGGCAGTTGGCTAACTGTAGGGAGGAAAAAAATCTTGTATATTTAAACAATTTAAAAAACGATACAAATATAAAAAAAAACAATAAGTAGGTGAGAATAAAGCATTGAGTATCGTGCATCGCGTACATGTAAAATGGTAACAAGAATTTTTACTCGGATACATTGTTTTCGTTTGTTTTCATCTGCTTTGCTGAGTGTGCAACGTTTGTAGGTGTGTAGGTGTTTCTCTTAGGTGTCTTAGCTAGGAAAAAGTTGATCACTGGTTTATTATTTAACTATTTCCCAATCGCTTTCTATCAACATCAACACACGCCCTCCATACCATCAAACACGCAAAATTACAACAGCAAAAAATGGCTAACCGTTTTCTCGATTCTCTCCTTTCTGTTTTACAGGGCGTGAGGCAAACCGTATCCCCTACCAGCGAAGGGTGTACGCTTACACACACACCGCCCGACGACGCGAAGGACGGGTGTACCTCCCCGGTCCCTCCTTCCGTGCATGATACCTCCGGCCCCCCAAACAAACACACACACTTGGGAGCAATGAAATCAAGTGCAGTAAAATTTTGTGCTATACTACTAATTATGCTGTCATCAGTTGTGGTCCACACAGGTAAGCTTGGCGCGGGAAGAAAGGGAAGCGACGTTTTCGATTGTGCAAGTTGAGCGACGCTGGTCTGTCTGGCGGTTTCGCGTCGCTAGTGGTGAAATCCACGCGCGACTGATCTGCGGCTGGTTCTTCTGCAACGGGCACTGCCCTCCCTTCTCTCTCTCTCTCTCTCTCTCTTCCCTCCCATCACCTCACCGACCGCAACGAAAAGAAAGGGAGCAATGTTTTAGCTCCGATTGCGCCTCTGCCGACTCCTAATTGGAGTGGGAGCGAGCGTTGTCTTATTAAATTAAAAAAATATATAAATACAAATATTGGTGCTACCAGCGGGAGGGAGAGAGGAAAAGCGAGTGAGTAGTGTGCAATGCTCCATAGTCAGTTTTTCGGTGGGTTCGTGGCGGCAGCGCCTAATAGCGCCCCATTCCAATCGGTTCCGGGGATTTTTATTCTCCGGTGCGCCGCGGTGTGCTTGTTTCCGCCGCCATTGATCTTGCAGATTAATTAATGGTAGAAAGTGAGGGCGCGCAGACCGGCCGGTTGCGAAGGGCCCGCCCCGCACTGGAAACCTTCGCGCAAGTGCAGAAAGATTTTAATTGGAAGAAATTCGGTTCGGTTTTCGGCTGCCAAACACAATGGTCACCAATATTGTTTTGTGGTCCCCTTTCCCCGCGCCGGGAAAAGGGGGAGGGTCACCGGTGAAAGATGAGCTTGCTTTGCGCTGGTGGCAATCTAATTATCCATCTCAAAATTCAGATAAGCGGCGCGCCCGGACGGGGGTGGTGAAAAATTGTCAGGTCAGAAAGAATTACACAAACCCCCCCGGGAATGAAAAGGCGAAAAGGTTTTCGGGTGCCGGTCAACCGATCTACCGGGGGCGGGAGGGGGACCACAATCAACATAATTACCGCTGCACTTGCTACGATTCTTCCACGCAACATCGGAGATTGTGATTTCTTTTCCCTCTTTTGCCGGTGACAACCCCTGCACGGATCGACACAATAATGAAATCGTGGGAATGCAGACGCCTCTGGGAATGTCTGTCGATCGCGTGTGCGGATGTACGGCCGTGATCGTAAAGATGGGGTTGTGATCTCTTCCTTAAAACTGTGCTGAAAATTTTAAAGCAAAAAAAATGATAACATCGATTAAACTCTATCTGTCAAACTATTTGACACGTGGAGTAAAACATTAGAAACGTCCGTTCAAAAAGAAAGCGAAAATTTGAGGAAAAAATATTTAAAAAAAATATCCACTAACTCTTCTCTCTCATTGTTCCTTCTGTTGCAGACTGCTGTTCTAGCAGATCGATGCCAAAATCAAGACCCCGGCCAGTGTCACACTTTCGCGGTGTGATGACATCCGCCACCACCACCTTCACGGTCATCCGGCCGGACGCGTCCTCCTCCTCGTCGGCGACGAACGGCAGGGACTCAGCACCGCCCGACGAAGGCGGCGGCGGCGGCGGTCCGAGTTCGGCGACGACGGGCTCGATGGATGCGCGCGGTGGTACGGGCGGCAGCACCGCCGGCGGTCTCGGCCGTGGTATCAGCACACCCTCCAACACCGGCACCGACGGACAGGCGGTCGCGACCGACGGTGGCCGCGGGCGCGGCAACGAGAAGGACCAGCTGCTGATGCGCATGGGCAAGTGCACGCAGCTGTTCGAGGAGAACTACTGCCTGAACGGTGGCAAGTGCTACAACTTCACGATCGCCAACTCGACCATGCCGACGTGCGAGTGCGCGGACGGCTTCATGGGTGAACGATGTGAGTCAAAGTACCTGGATGGGACCTACCTGAGCATGCGCAAGCCGAAGATACACATCGAGACGGCGAGCATGTATTACGGGGCATTTCTTGCCATGATGGTAGTGCTAGCTGTGTTCTACTATCTGCACTGGCTCAACCATTGCCGCTAGCTGGTGGCGGCCGGGGTGGCGGGTAGTTTTTAGGGCCCTGGTTGCCCCTATACCACCCGCACCCGCTCGCCCGCCCTGCTGCTTCACGCGACGATCGGTTTCGAAGCCAAACCTCGTAATTGGTATGTCCCATCCTACCCAGCAAACAGAGAACAAATCGGCTCGGCGTAGCGCGCCCGCGCGCTCTCGAAACACAGCGGACAGTTCAGCTCGAAATGTCATGTCAGGCGAAGGTTGTTAGGAGATTTTTGGGAGGGTTTTTTTTTTTGGAGGCAGTAGGAAAAGGACGCCCGGGGCGAAACGAAAGTTTCGCCTGCGTATGTTAACGTAACATTCTCAAAAGCAAAGCAAACAAGGAAAACAAGCACTAGAAAATGCTCTGTCATCCGTCACAGGTTAATAGTATTATGTAGCGCTTTACTCAAACACATACACACACAGAGAGAACGAGAGAGTGAGAGAGTATACATAAAACGCAGCTGTGAAATATTAGCGAGTTAAGCCGGAAGTAAGGTGAAAAAGGTCCAGTAAACAGGCAGCGGCACCGACGACGATGGGCACGGTCGGGAGCGTTGTGGAGAATCGAATTAAGGTTCTAACGTAATATTAACACACGCATACACTCGTTTCTATGTAAGATGTAGGCTTAAGCAGTTCAGTGCCTCTACTGTGCGTTGTAGATAGATTGCAGTTTAGCTTAGTAAGTAGCCGACGACCACTTATGACGAATCAATTTCTGTACTCCCACCCCGTTTTGTCCCCCTCTTCTGTTCCCGCCGCCACCACCGCCCTACAACACGATGTTGTAGCGAGCCTCGGAATTGCGAAAAAGCGAGCCAAATTTTTGCAAAGCGATTTTGCACCCGTGTTCAGCAAAGCAAACAAAATACAAACCTTTATATCCTTACGTACAATTGCACTCACGCTTTCTGGATGAGCGCTTTTGCACACTTATCCGGAGATTGTACAGGGGGTGTTCTTTGCAGCAATTGCAGCGAAAAGAGAGAAAGAGAGAGAGAGCAAGACTTCACTCATTTGTTACTCTTTTGTTTTCTATTTTGGCTACAAGTCTTTCGGAATAAAGTTTAAAAAATAATTAGGCAATTAGTCTCATACTCGAGCAAGCAATACTCCATCTCTAATCACCCCCATCCCCGCACTCTTCCCTCACATCGTTTGTGCCCTTGTTTTATAATGCAGCGCCAGTATGAGGATAACGGAGAGCCGGCCGGGAATTGTCCGGATAACATTCCAAATGTGATTGTGATTTTGTCGGACGCGTTTTTTTCTTCCTGGTTTTATTTGTGCGTAACTAAAGTACTCGCGGGATGAGAGAGAGAGAGAGAGAGAGAGAGAGAGAGAGAGAGAGAGAGAGAGAAAGAGAAGGAGCTCCTAGAACACTTTAAAAAAATATTACGCTGCTACAATCGAATGTATGGCGATGGCGATTCTTTTTTAAATGCATGAAGAATTAAAATTATAAAAAGTAGGCTTTAAATATTTACACCCATACACACACACTCGTATAATCGGGAGGAAAAACGCAGCTTGCTTTTTTATGCCTCCATTCCTCTCTCTCTATCACTCTCTCACTCCCTCTTTATATTTTGTTTGGTTCACATTTGGAACTAGAAATTGATTAGTTTTAAATAAGAATGAAAAGGAGCCTTCTGATGGTTGGCTTCTTGTCCTCAGTACATCGATGCAGGTGCGTGGGGGAGCGCGCTAGTATTAGTGGCGGATGCTACTTTCCAGGATTTAATAGAGTACGTTTTAGTACTTGTCGAATGTGCTCTCTCTCACTCTTCCCCCTTTTCCGGGTTTATTCGGCAGTGGGGAGAAAAAACCACAAAATCCACAAATCCACAATCACAATCATTTAGCTGATTACTTTCTCGTCCCCTTAAGACTTTCGGCTCACACATTTAAAACCGTTTTTCTACCTAAGCTCTCTACCACGAGATAATTTAGTTATTTTTAAGAGCGTTTTTTTGTTTCTTCTCTTTTAATTGGCGTCCCAAAACCTGCTCTGACTGCTTCCGGAGTGATGTGGTGTTTGTGGCACTATTTGAGCCTTACATGACAACTAAGAAAGTGACGTACGAGAAAGGGAGGGAAAGAGAGATAGAGAGCGAGAGAAGAAGAGTGTGTTTGTGGGAGTAATAGGTTAGGGAAACGTAATTTGAGAAGCAAAAACAAACACCAGAAGAAGACTTAATGATCTTTTGTGCCACACCATCCCGGTGATGGTGTCAGAGGAACCCCGAAAAGCATCAGTATTATTCTAAACAAAATGGCGCGAGCGCACACTTGAGCCGGAAATCGGGAAGCGAACAAACAAACAAAACAAAAAAGCAGACAGCGAATACTAAAAGAAATACTTAAAATCGTTTGGTTGGTTTGTGCTTTTTTTAATGCAAACTTGCGCCGCGAGCCAGAGAGTGTCGAATTGGGGGAAGTAAAAGCAGCGACAGATAACAGAGCAGCCCGCCCGGACGGAATTAGAATAATGCCATAAAAGATGTGTGCGTTTTTTTCTTGTTGTGGCGGATTATGTTGTTGTTATTGCGCCTTTTGCTGGTGGGCGAAGAGAGAGGCAATCGTGGGTCGATCACTATATGTATCACCTGCTCTAGAAGCGTACGCTTAAGAGGAAGGATAAGCGCTTTAGAGCGAAGGAGAATCTAACGAAAGCTGGCAAGTGACAATTGTGATGGAAGGGAAGGATGCGGGATATTTATTACAGATACATTTACCCTACTGTTGGTGTGCCTTTCGATGCCTTTCCCTGTCCTTCCCGAGAGGGCAGCAGATGATAGAAGAAAAAGAAAACGTTTTATGAACTATATATATAACTTATCGTACATATTATACACCCACACAAACCGCAAATGCGCGCGTAAAAGATTAACTAACGTGTTGTGAAAGCGAACGCGCCCGCGCGCGAGTAAAACAAACGGAGAGCGAAAGGGGAAGAAGGGAAGGGCAGATAGTGAAAAAAAAGAAAGCATACACATGAATTGTCAACGTTTGGTTCCTATCAAATTTAAGTTTAAAGCTAAGATGACTTTAATGTACTATTTCTCTCTCTCTCTCTCTCTCTCACGGCGGCTTAACCCCTTCACTTGTTGTATCGTTGAAGCGAATTCGTGAAATCTAATTTTTATATAATAGCGGCCCCCGTCCCGCTCTCTCACCCTCGTGTATAATGTATATTCGGTATTATGAACTATTTTCACACAAACCAACACAACCCCTCCCCCCCCCCTCCCCCTTCCGGTGGCGACAATAAAGTGTATCGAAAAACGAACCAATATCAAGCAATCGAGCGATATCGCGATGTATCGTAGTTGCAGATGAAAATCGGCGTTTCAGGTGTTTTTTTTCTTTCCCCGTTTTTTCAGACCACTTTTCCGGGCAAGAGGTAAGTTTGTTCTGCACTTGTAGATGAAATGTTGTCGAGCTAGAAAAGAAATTAAATCAGTACTTAATTTTATGCTATATTTTTCTGAAGCATTTCTGCTCGCTCGTAAGAATAATAATATGACACGAAATAACTAGCAGTGTTTTGCGAAACTTTTTGAATCTTTATTGCGGTTCGATCGTTTGTTAACGTTTTCTTTATCTATATGGATATTTCCTTTTCTCGCGTCGACTCCTGGTCATCCCAAACAAACCAAAAAAAATACGGGGACACGAGGTGCGAGGGATTTAGGGAGGGATGAGCGAAAGGAAGAGAGCGTTTCGTACAATTTTCGCCAATCGTACGGACTCCCTGCCGCTTTCTAGCACTCCATGCTCCCGGACAAAAATAAACGATAAATATGTTTAATAATAATAATAATGCCGCTGTGCGCGCAATCTGTCCTAAGCTTTACTCCTTCCGCTCTAATAGAACCATAATAGAGGTAACACATGGCGTTGTTTCTTTTTTTTCTTCACCACCCCTACGCAATTGCAGTTGGGTACTCGGTTCGCAACAACAATCAGTAAACAGGACAACAAACAACTGTTGTGTGTGCTCGTGCGCAACAACGTCCTGTTTCCTTCCTTCTACTATGTTCCCTCCCCCCTATCCGTTGCCCTATTCCTTAACAAATGGTTTAAGTGTAATGAATTTCTGCGGGCGCACGTACGCGCTCTCGCTCACAGTAATGTATCGTCGTCCTTACGTCCTCCTCCGTTGTACAAATCATATTTGTTCGCGCTACATGCCTCGGCACGTACGCGCATCTTCCGTGTTCGAAACGCTTTTTAGTAACAAAAGTGAAAAGCAAATGCAAAGAATAATACCGCCACCCTGGTATATGCAGTCGTCGATGAGAAATGAAACAGAAAAAAACGGTTTAAAAAACGAGTTCACGAGTTCTCTCTAACTAAGTCGAAGTTTTGTTGTTGTTGTTGTTAAGTAGTAATTCCGTTAAAGAGGGTGCAACTCCAACAACCAAAGGTAGCGTTTACGCGTATAAGAGACAAACGAATGTAAAAAAAGTAAGTGGATAAGAAAAAATATATATGTCGCAAGGCGCGTCCTCCGCGACTCAGTTTTCGTAAATGTCGAACACGACGTTGTCGTCGTGCGGTTGCGGTTCCAGCTCGATCTCGTACGGCATCAGTGGCAGCTCATCCTCGCTTTCGGTATCCTCATCCTGCTCCCGTGCAGGCGTCGTACCGCTGGAATGTGGTACGTCGGTCCCGGTGCCGAAGATACGGTTCGCCTGCATCAGAAACACCTCCAGCCCGTGCGAGTTGGGCGCGACCCGGTTGTAGATCAGCTGCAGCAACACCTCGGAGTGCCGGTCGAAGCCGACGTACAGCAGCAGGTCGAGGAGCACGCACCGGAACCGGTACGGCGACTCGAGCTGCAGCTCCTCATCGAGCGGGTAGTACACGGTGATGAGGTCGCGGATCTGGGTCAGCATCTGCTCGCGCGAGTCGATCACGCTCGTGGTGGCGGCTTGAAACTCGGCCGGCGGCACCGGTTCGTTGGCGATGAAGCGCCCGAGCGTGACCTGCTTCTTCAGGCAGTAGGCTACCGCTACGCAGAGCCCGTGGCGGAAGTTTTCGCCCTTCGCGGACGTGAACAGCGACACGACCATGTTCTCGAGCTGGTTCGGTATCTCGCGGCGGAAGTCGTGCAGCTGGGCGTAGCAGCGGGCGGCCATCGTGCGCACCTTCTCGTGCTCGTGCTGGAGCAGTGACCACATGATCGCGCGGAAGTTGAGCACGAGCGAGCGCTCGCACAGCTGGTACGCCCGGTACTCCACCTTGGACAGCAGCTCGAGCACGAGCAGTATGAAGGGGGTCGTCTGGTTGTAGCGGTTATTTTCGCGCCCGCCGTTCACGATGCGCTGCAGCTTGAGCACGGCGTAGCCGAGCGTGGCCGGCAGCTTGCGCAGGATCTCGTCGATAGACACGTACACCGGGGGCCAGTCGCAGTGCGGATCGCGGTACTGCTGCGGCTGGCCGGTCACCTTCGTCACACAGGACGCGTACAGCTGGACGGCCGCGTTCCGCACCTCCCAGTCCGCGTGGTTGAAGTGCGTCAACGCCATCAGCAGCATATCGTCGATCTGCGGCAGTATCGCCTCGCTGAGCAACGTTTCCCGTGCCAGCAGGTTCAGCTGGTGCAGCTCCAGCACCCCGACCAAACCCTCCTCGCAGTCGAACCCGTTCATCCGCTCCGTCAGCTCCTTCTCCACCACCGTGCACGTCTTCGAACCGAGCTGGACGTGCTCGTCGAGGAAGAGCCGCAGCAGCGAACCATCCACCACGCTCCCGCCCTCGATCTCGCTCCGGATGCAGCAGTGTATCGCCCACAGGTAGCCGCGGTACCGCCGGAAATCGTTCCCGGACAGCTTGTGCTCCTTCAGGCAGTTGAGGAAAAACCCCTCGAACATCGCGACAATGTTGCGCGTGCGCGTGAAGCGCTCGCCGCGCGTGATGCACGGGTCATCGTTCGTGCCCGCCGCCGTCAGGACGGTCTGTCGGAGCATCATGATGCGGCGCGCGATCCGCCCGAGACTGGTGCCGGCCGCCTCGACCGCACCCCGATGGCAGCACTGGATCGTGATATTGAACAGGTGCCGCAGATACTCGGCGATCCGGACGAGGTACGGTTTGTCGTTCGCACCGCTCAGATACTGATCTACCATCCACAAGGCGCAGCACTCGAGTGCAGTCGCCGCCGACTGCAAGGGGAAAAATGGGAAAAATTAGTTAATAAAGTTAGTTTGCAAATTTTGCACACGGGATGGGGGAGGCGGAAAAAAAAAGAACGCATGCATTCTTACCCGCACCGCCTTCCACAGTGCTCCCATCAAGCACCGTTTCGCGAGTGCCACCTGGGCGGAGGACGGGCCCGTCTCCTGGTTGTGACATTCGCCGTTCCACATGTCGGACTTATCCAGCAGCATCTGAATGCTTTGCTCCATGACGGCGAAGCTGGTGCCGGTGTAGGGCGACTCGCCCGGGTCTTTGGCGGCGTTCAGCAATCGGAGCGTGAGCTCGACCACCAGCACCACGCAGCGGAGTGCGGGCCATACGTCCAGCTGGTTCATCACCTCCGGCGAATGTTCCGGCTGCCCGAACACGATCTCCGTCACCCGGTCGATCAGCCGGTACAGCTGGGTGTTCGGATCGTTCTCCTCTTCGAGCGTGGCGGCGTAGAAATCCTCTTGGTGGGCCACGATCGCGCCCCGCAGCCGGCGCAACGTGTCGTCCAGCAGCGCGGTCAGCGACTCGCCGAGCTCGGTCGGATCGTTCCGGGAGAACAGCTCACCGAGGCGGGCCTGGAGCGATGGGTCGAAGTTGTAGGCGTTCCCCTTGTTGTAAAGCATTTGCAGCGTGATCGTGCGCACGTCTTCGAAGTCGCAGCGGAACAGATGCTGCAGTCCGTACAACATCGACCGGAACGAGCTCGCCAGATCGTCGATGCCGAGCGATGACGGCAGCAGCTTGACGATCCACTGGATCGAGTTGATCGGGCGCGTTTGCAACACGTGCTGGCTCGACGGTGTGAACTCGAAGAAGACGTTCACGAAGCAGGAGAACATGCGGAGCGCTATGATAGTCGGTTGATAGACGAGTTGCTTGGTTGGGCCGACCGGCAGCAGGTAGCGGTCGTACATTTCGTACGACATGAGCTTCGTAACGACGGCCTGCGCGTCCTTATCGAACGTGGCCTGCGTGCTCACGATGTGCCGGAGCAGCCGCTGGCAAACGACCGCGTTCGCCGTGCAGGTCTTCGTCGCGGCGGGCGTTTCGATCATCTCCAGCACGTGCTGGGCGAGCTTCTTCGTGAACTGCAGCACGTTGATCACATTTTCCGTTCCGGCCGGCTGGTCGGTGGTGATATGGTAACCGAGCGCTTCGATCAGCATCCCGCGCGTGATTGCCGGTATGGGCACGGACGCGTCCGGCGTCCCCGGCTGGCCACCTTCCGCCAGCTCGCACAACATCGTCAGGTACTGTGGTAGCTGCGGGTGACAGTGCAGCTCTCGGCGAAAGAACAACGCCAGGTGGAACAGCTTTTCGTGCCGGTTCGCACGCAGGTAGGCTGGCAGTTGCTTCACCTCACCGTCACCGTCCCGGGTCACCGCCTCCGAGACGATACGCTCCAGTTCGAGCATCTCGTATATGCACCGTAAATCGCGCGGTTCGAACGAGCTGAACCAATACTTGCCCATCGTCAGCAGCTGCTCGACGTCCCACTGGTGCACGACGTGCACCACCATCTCGTACACAAGCTCCGCCATCTGCTGGCCGCGCAGCAGCAAGCGTACGAGCATCTGGCCACCGGTGTTCAGGTGCTTGTAGCGCAGCGACAGCATCACACCCTCCGCGAACATCGCCTGGTTGAGCTTGAGACCTTCCATCAGCGACCCCAGCCGGTACTGGTAGAGCAGCACCCCGAGCATGTGCAGCTTGTTGCGATTCGTCCACGACCAGCAGGACACGTCCGGTAGGATGGAAGTGCGCATGAACTGGTCATCGCGCGCGACCCACTTGATCAGGGCGAACATGTTTTCACGCGTCCCGTGGTACGGCGATTCGAGATTCATAAGCGCGGCCTTCCAGATCAGAAGGTACCGTGTCCGGGTGCCCGCCACGTCCGGATAAATCAGCAGCTTCTCGAGCGCGAGCACGTTCTCCGCGAGTGTGTTGAAGAAGCGACTGTAGTTGCAGGTAGCGAGAAACATGCCTAGGTTCCGGTTCGCCAGCCTGGTGGCAAGCCCCGGATCGGACCGTATGTATCGAAAGAAGCACGAATTGAGCATGCCAAATATGGCTACGCTGTTGAGATCCGCATCGTCCAGATCGTCCATACCGCTGATCGCATCCGGCTCGATCAGACCGAGCTGCAGGGACTCGTAGCACACGGAATAGTGCGCCTTCGAGACGATCTTCCGCTGGGCGTGGGTTTTCGACGTATCGCACATTGTCGCGCTGAGCGATTGGCGCAACTTTTCCTCGGGTGTTACGTAGTGCTCTTCCACCGGCAGAGGCCTGGGATCGGCCACAGGGACGGCAGTGTCGTCGGTGCCGTTTTGGTCCGTTTCCGTCGACGGCATTTCGTCTGTTTTCGGGGCGTTGTGAGACATCCTTCCACTACTGCTCGACCGTCCGACGCCCGAGCAAATGTTCTGTGTGGGGCGAAACAAAAGAGAAAACGATGTGGTTGGTCTGGAAGAATGCAAGCCGCAGAGTGTGCACAATTCTCCGAATGCCGGCAAACGCGCTCCAAAACTACGCACGTACGCACTCCTACCTGATAAACCGATACTAGGCACGAAAATGCGTCCGCTTCGACCAGCCGTTCGTTCCATTGTCGGCACTTCTCGCGAAATGCATAATGGCCGCCACCACCAACGACGCTCGGTCGCTGTTGCTCCCCGGTGGACGCCATGCTGCTTTTGAGGATCTATTATTTTTACCACTACAAGGTCTTTTGTTCACAATTGCACGAATCGTATCACGGTAAAAAGGCAACACCACACCGCACCCGGTGATACAAACATTTAAGCACGAAAACGAGAGTGCGCCACCCACGACGATTGTGTTTTGTATTGTGTTAGCGGCGTTTTTTTGTGTTCTTTACTTTCCGCCCGTGCTACACTTCCCCCGCTTTACAAAAGAACTGACACCAAACGTGTTTGAACGTGATAACATGTTATGACACACTGGGACGCACCGTCGGTCATTTCGTTTATAATTTAGCGTTGGTGTCGTAATGGTGCTTTTGGAGCGGCTTATTTGACCAATTCAAAATTCAAATCATGCGTTTGATTTTGGCTAAAGCCAAACTGTTTTTTGTTCTTTTTTTGTTATTCTCATGATTTTAAACATCATTGTGAACGAGGAATTCCGTATAAAAAATATATTTAACTGGCATTTGACGTGGGAAATGTTGTAATTTCATACTGAATATTGTTTGGGATGGTTACAACCAACAAATTATAATTATAATATTACAAAAATTGAATCATGATCATGATAAAAAGCAGAGTTATTTTTTGTAGTTAGTATTTTTTTAACGTTTTGATCCCCAATAAAGGAAATGTATTAATTTATCATGTAAATTACAAACCACGAAGCTTATTTGAGCAATAACTGATCCAGATTAGACCAAAGTTAGGTATCAGGCCGTGTAGAGCAAAGCGAAAGTACGTCGTTTAACTCACCTTATTTGCTGTCCGGTGGCCCGAATGAGTGAAAAAGAGTGAGAGTAATCCGAAACCGACTGAGAAGACCGACGTAGCGCTACAGTTGCGCCCTCCAGCGGTGGGGATGTGTAGTATCCGTGCAGTGCGAGAGACGATCAGAATAACTCCCTGCATGCAAAGAATTGTTTTATTAACTTAAAACAGATTTGTATGAATTATTTACGCATTACAACGGGTGCCGAAGGTTTGCAGTGTGTGCACCGTTTCAGATTGTTCATTTGAACATTTACAATAAGATATGTGCCGATGAAAATTTCACCTTCAACGGCCACCGCACACAATCTTACCCTCAAAAGCGGACCGTTTCTTATTGGTGAACTGACTGCAGCTTCGAATGTTTCCCCCGCCGAGCGAAACATCATTGCTGGTACGCATGGCAGCGTACCAAACCGTTCGCCATCTCCAGCACAATAACAAACTAAAGCTGCTCGAAGACGGTTGTACGGTTGCTGACAGCGTACGTTTTCGTTTTGTTTTACTAACCGCTCGCGTGTTCTTGTACGTTTTCGGAAAGCTACCACTGGTAACGTTAAACGTTTGTAATTACGTGAATTTTCTAAATCAATACAACCAGCACCCGGATCGGATCCAATCAGTTCCTTCGTAGGATCAGATCCTGCCGCAGCCTCATCTTACAAGGCAACACAATACACAAACAACACCACTCGAATACAGCCAACCGGCCCCGGTTCGGTTACCGTTCTTACGTTTGGTTCTAGTGCGTAACGAAATAACGTCCTGCGTGCGCTTTTGCCACAGGCGCGTGTTGAAAACAATCAGATAATCAATAATGGTGTAAAAGTGAGTGCCGCACGTGTTCCCGTGTTCGCGCGTGTCAGTGCGATTGACCCCGAAGTTGGAAGATTTTCATTTGCGAGAACAACACAAAACCAAACAAGCAAAAAAAAAAACTTCAAATTTCGCCGCCACACTATCAAACCGACCCGCAACACCTTCGCCTCTACACGACCCGCAACACCACCCGTCAACCTTTCGGGTGCTTTCTTCCGTGCCTGCCCGCGAGCAGAAAACTGCGTGGAATGTGCGTGCCGCCGCACCAGAAGCGAACCTGAACGTGTGCTGCTGGATAAAAGTGCTCGGTTCAGAGAACGACGGCAGAGCGAAACGAAAACCGGATTTTGGGCCGCGAAGCGCAGCCAACGCGAGCAGGCAAAACATAAACAACTGGTCCCGTTCGCAGTTCGCAGCAGCGGCAATAAAGCAACAGCATCAGAAACCAGCATCGGATCAACCGTAAATATGCATTTGATTTCTATTCTACACCCCCCCCCCCCCCCCCCCCCCCCCCGGTGCTCGCCGTTTTCGCCTGTTTCGATACTGCGAATTTGTGGTCGAGCGTTCTTTTGCGCTGCATAATTTCTTTGTTTTCGTTCCACGCGTTGCGATGTGTCCTTGCGCATGTCGAGGACACGCGCACGCACACCCACGAAAAAAAAGGGTCAAAATCACCGGTGAAACATTGGCCGACCAAGCACGCCACACCACGGTTCACCAACTTCTCGGAGCGCCGTGTTTTTGGTTTGTGTTACGCGCGACCCCCGCGGAAGTCGATGCTCGTACGCACGCGTTCACGGACACGTGTGGGGCGATATACACCTTCAAATGTTTGTATGTGTTTTCCGATGCCGTGCGGCTTGGCGGTCAGGTGCAACGAATGCGGCCGTGGGAAATATCAAAATCCTATCGAAACTATATCCTTACCAGCGTCCTCTTTGTGTTCCGTCGCTTCGCTGCTGCTGCTGCTGTTGTAACTCTGTCAGCTTCGCGTTGGCCATCGGCATCAACTGTCAAGTGTTTGTCTGTGTCTGTGTGCAAGAGGAAACGAGAGAAGGAAATGAAAAGCCAAGCGTACGACGCAGAACCGGTCCCACGGCACAGCATCACATCATCATCATCATCATCATCATGCACATGTTACAAACATCCATGCGCTTTGTGCATCGCGTCTTATGCCTTTTTTGGTAGAAGAAAACAAAAACCGGCCGCTTGGCTCAAGCGAGATAAGCTTAGCGTCGCCGTGCTGGTGGTGGTATTTTTACTTGTTTTCAGCTTGCGTTTTTCTCTCCTTCTTCTCATATTTGCTTGATGCCTGTCGTTTGCTACCTTACGCTCGCTTCCATTCGTGCGAAACGGGGCACACAAGGAAGGATGCCGAGCAAGTAGCTTCGAACCGGTGCCGTGTGCGCTACAGGACAATGCCTTTTTAATCGTCCTTGAAAGCCACCCCGGTAAGGTCATTGGTTCAAATCCCGCGCACACCACCACAACGGGTGCGTTTTGCAAAATGTCGATTTACAAAGGAGGTATTTTTGATTTGTTTTCTTTTTTTTTTGGATAATTTACGCTCGCTTTATC
Source organism: Anopheles farauti (assembly GCA_000473445.2). Taxonomy (NCBI): domain Eukaryota; kingdom Metazoa; phylum Arthropoda; class Insecta; order Diptera; family Culicidae; genus Anopheles; species Anopheles farauti. Next base: position 2,881,422 of record KI915047.1, on the reverse strand, counting down.
TCGCGTGCTCCAAACCGCACCGTAAGGGGGATTTGTCTCCTGCCCTGGCGGCTCACCATGGTCGCATGTGGAATTCACCACAAAATGGGGTCTCGTTCGGGTCGTGCACGCTCTCTCTCTCTCTCTCTCTCTCTCCCTCCCGCTGCCGTACGCTCGCCGCGTCCGGGGCCAGGGATGAGCAAACTAATTTCCGTTCTGGTCATAATTGAAAATTGCATTTTACCCGTCGTCGTTGGTGCGACACGGCCACACCAGGCGCCAGGTGAGACGAATGGTTCCGGCGCCGTTGAAGACGAGGGCGATAATAGCAATGCTAATAGCAGCAGAATCTAATCATAATTGAAATGGTGGCAGGAGGGTGCACACAATTCCAAGCGCGACCGAATAGAAAGCTTCTTCGTGCGAGCGAATGCGCTCCGGGCTGCAAGTTTCCGCCCGAAACCGGAGCAAATCTCCACCAACAACTAAAAACCCCACCTTGGGGTGGTCGGTTCGGTGGCTCCCAAGATGTCCCTTGTGTTGCCGAAACAAATCAACAAATAAAAAAAAAAAAGTGTAGCATCAACCGTATAATCGTTCTTCCATGCGCGCTCAAAATTGTACTCTAATTGTCTTTCCATGCCAACCCCCGAAAGTAAACGCGCGGTGGCTGCGGAGGTTTTTTTCTGTGACGATTATGGCATCCGACAATTATTTCAATTGTGGGCCGAGCGTCGTGTTGTGCAAGCCGAGCCACGCTGCAAAATAAAAACGCAGCCTGTTAACACAATGTAACATTTCGGAGCCCTGGCGCAAGCAGCGCGAAAGATGGTTTTGTGTTGGGTGGCTCTATTTTTCCCTTATTTTTCTCGCCCGACGCGTTGTGTACCAGCGAGGGTTTTGATCGGTGGGCTGTCTATCGTACCATTCTTCTTCGGTGGTTCGGGCGCGATCGAAAGCGAGTGAACGGCAAATCGATATCACCCCGGCCCTATCGGAGCGCACCAAATCGGGGCAGGGAAATTAGGCAGCTTTAAGTACAATTTCAGCGTTTTGATTGACATTTTTACTGCGCTGGAAACTGGAGCAGCGCAGTAAAACAAAAAATAGTGTTTTTTTTTTCTTTCGCCCGTTTCTTCTCGCTCGCCTGCTAATGTTTTCTCCTAACGCCGCAACACATGTGCGGCGCTGCCGTTTGTGTGTGAGCGCGCGCGCGAAAGTAACAAGCTGAGAAGCAGATGACATAATGCGACGACGCTCTTGGCGTACCCTGGCTCGGCCATGATGTTTGCATCGCTTTGTGCCTCCTCGCTGCCGCTGCCACACACGCCGCTGCTGCTCATTTTGTTTTACGTACGCTTACGGAATCAGAAACACAACATACACACTCACACACCAGCGCAGGCCCTGGCCAATTGTTTTTCGTGACACGACCAGGCAGATGCTGTTTTTCTCAATTTCCCCTCCCGCGGGCACTGCCATTGTGCGGCACGGGCAGTTACAAAACCATCCGCGGACAGTTTTTCCACACCGAGCAAATGAAAACCTCCGCCCGGTTTGTTTGACTTTTCTTTTCATGTTTTTTTTTTTTGCGTTTTGACTAAAACCACTTTCGCTCAACTGATTGTCAGTTTGGCGCGCGCGGGATGTCCCCCGTTTAACAACGCACGCAAACGCCAGCGCTCAACGGACCAGACGCTTGCGAATCCGGCACGAAGGACCAAACGTTGAATCGCACGCTCAGGAGCTGGCGCACGGTTTGACATATTTCGCCCGCCCCCTGCTCCATCCGTAGAGCTTTTCCAGCGCGGGATTTTTTTTTTCGCATTAAAATACCCACGGTTCAATTTGCTTCTCCCGGCCACACGTCGCGCCTCCTCCACCGCACCGCAAAACGAAATTGCGGTTCCGGCAAGCCGTCACCGGATGGACGTTCGCAACGTTCGGACGGAGGAGACCGTGTAATTTGCTCGCCGCAGGGCTAACGGCTCCACTCTCGCTTCTCGGTGAGCGTGTAATGAAATTTCGCTGCTCCTTTCCGGGCGGGCGCCCAGAATAGCACCGCCAGACGTTAGGTTAGTGCCTAAAGATATTGCCGATTTGTGCGCGCTTCGTCGTCCTCCAATCGGGCGGGATTAGCACGGTAGAGCCCGCTCATCAGCGGGCATTAGTGGGTGCCTATGAGCGAATCGATATTCTACCATCGCCAGGGGCGGCCTTTTTGCCCACGGTTTCAATCTTGTTTGGGCGAGCACCATTACACAATCGTTGGCCTGGCGGTGCCGGCCGCGTAATGCAATAAAGGAAATCTTCGACCCAGGACTTGCGGCCACCTGCACTTGCTGCACGTCCTCGCGACGTCCCGCGCCTCCTTCGCCCGGCTAATTGCCTCCATATTAGCCCGACGATTAGACCTTGGTTCTTCCTTTCACCGCCCAGAAGGCCGTCGAATTTCGGCACGGATTTCGGCACCCGGCCGCACCGATTGGTTGGCCGGCCAGGCTGGCTGGCCGATCGGAAGAGAAAGTGCCGCAAACCCACCTCCGGCGGGCGGGGAGGGCCTTGAAAAATCTCGGCCCGCACTCGACTTGCGAACCGCGCTCGAATTAGACCGATCGTTTGTTTCTCGTTCGCTTCTCCCCCACGGTCGCGTCGCGTTTTCCATTCGCCTTTCGGTCCCATTTTCCCAACAGAAGAGAGAGAGAGGGGTGGGGGGGGGGGGGGGGGAGGAAATATCCAAAAAAAAAACAACTAACAAGACTCACATTCACACTCACATCACCCGCCATTGACCAATTTCGTACACTATTTTGCCATATTTCCCCTCGCTGCCGGCTCCACCGCGCGTTGCTTAGCTGCTTTTTTTTCATTGCTTTCGGTAATTCCCATTTTACGCGGAGCAAGTAAAAGTGATCGCGAGACCACGCTTGGAAGCTTGGATCTTCTGCGAAGGGAGACTCTGGGGTGTCGACAGGTGCGAAGGCAAAAAAAAAACTCCGATATAAAACAATTCGCGCCGCGTTAAGGGTGGGCAAGGTAACCAAGAAGAGAAAAAAAAAAACTACGCATAATTATTTGGAGGCCGATTCGCTTCTGTGGTCTTGGAGTCGCAAGTTGAGTTGAGATATATTGGAGCCGAAGCTTGGGGGAGGATATATGTTCAGTGAGGCGCGTAAATCTCATTTCGGTGGTTCATTGATTAGTATGTTTTTTTTTCTTCTTCTTCATCGTAACGTTACATCCTGTGTACGTGTTTCGGCGGATTTAGGCAGTGCCGGTTTTCTCTCCCAAAAAAAAAAAAAAAAACATACGTGTGCACGAAATCTGGACGAGAAGCGAAATCGGTAACCTGAAACGGAGTCGTTGGATGAGCTTGGATTTCTCGTACTAATGCCAGAAGGGTTTTTTTTCCCCGTCTGCCTGTGCCGTTGTACTATGTGTCAGCGCGTGGAAAAAACGCAACTGTCACCCGCTGACAGCGCCGGGCCCTGATCTGTCAGGTCTCCGGAGCTTTGACCTCGTTCCGTGAGAACATTTCACTTGGCAGGCGGGCACGCAATCCATCATCTGGGCATTGTGTGTTTGTGGGGTTGCGAGCGACCGCTTTCTCACACCGGGCCCATTCTTCAGCGCCCGTGCCCGTTGTCTAGGTCATCTCGTGCTTTCGCGACCTGTCTCCGCAAGGTTTGCTCCCGGCGGCGGCGGAGCTGATGGGGTCGCATTTTGCATTCTCTTGGAATGTTGCGGTTCGAGCGACGACGACCGGGAGTCCGGGAGTTTGGCGGAGATTCCAAGAAACCACTCGCCAGTGGAATGTTCCTGCTTGGTGGAGGAATTTCTCACTCCACCGATTCCAGACTTCGATGCGATGATCTCACCGCGTTGGAATACAAGACCGCCACCATCTGGAGCTCAGCCGCTGGGACGTCGGACTTCACGCAGACCACTAGCCAATGATACCATGCCCAAAAATAAACGCCACCGAGCGTGCATAACTTTCTATTGTTTGACGCTCGAGCACGCTCAGCCCCGGCGCGCTATTCTGTGCTGCCTAGTGGTCGGTTCTGTTGCGCTCCGTCCACCATATGGGCCTCCTCAGCGTGGAGAGGGTGGATATTAATTTCCCTCCCGGCCAGGCGGACCATTTCGCGGGGTTTGTTTTTATTAAATATTTCCTTTTGCGGCCCCCCCAGCTCGCCAGGAGGGCGAGAGAGGGGGCCGAAAAAGCGTTACGATGACTCTCGGATGGTCTCTCCGACCACGGCGTGGTGCGTGTGCTCGATTGTGCTCGTTGGCATGTAATCTCCGAATTGTCCGAATCATGCGCTGCGCGATGGGGTTTCGCTGTTACCACTTGAGGTTGCGAGTTGTGTTTTTTCTTCCTCTTTCTCTTCTTCCTCTTCTTCTTCGTTCCAAACCCGCTCCACGGCCGCGTGTTTGGCGTGCTTCGCGGTCGGAAAAAGCTCTCGAGATCAGGCGAGACGCACGAAGTCCGTGTTTGGAGAGATGCCGGCGCATCGGCGCTTGTTTGTTCCAAATCTTCCCCTCCGCCGGCGGCAACCACTTCCTGGATATTTCCCATCGCCACGGTTTGGAAGAAAGCTCCTCTTACGCCAACCCGCCCGTCCGCGGGGGTGTGGGAGTCCGCAAAACGAACGCATGCCCGCCCGCCCGCCCCAAACACCCACCCGCGCTAGGGTTGTACGAATCTAATCGCGGCTGGGGTTGCGCCCCAAGTCTCGCGGGAAGGCGATGCGGAAAGCCGATACGTCGATACATCGATATCGTATCTAATTAGGCTCAACACGCGGAATAACGCTCCTGCTCGTTGGGTAACGCGCCAACGCGGCATCACGTCACATGTTTGGGGAGGCGCCTGCTCGCCGGGTGACTCTACGGTGGGCTAGAACAAAAAGAAGCAATCCGTTTCCGGACGAGCCATGCTCGCCGTCACGGAGTTCAACATCCGCGCAACTTGCCACATGTGGGCCGCAGCGCAACTAGGCATCTTTCATGTTTTCTCCTCCCATCTACCATCGAATCGAATCCCGGCTGGCTTTGATAATAATAACCTGTTTTTTTTTCCGATGGCAAACGCGTGTGATGTGGGTGTGTGGGATGCAGATGCACTTGGAAATAGCGTCCTCGCCGCGGGTGGTGTACGAGGGCGAACCTGCCTCAACCAGCAGGCCGGATGAGGGGGAGAAAAAAACGCACCGCAAAACATCTGGGAGCACTGGCGAAGCGTCTGGACTTTGGTTGGAATCGGGAATAGGAATAGACTTTGATGTACTGACATCCAGCTCACATTCCCGGATGCAAGCCGTTCTGGGTCGAGCACATGCATTCTGGAGAGCTGGTTAACAGAGCCGGTTTTTTTTTGTTTTTTTTGTTTTTGGGTCGTCCATACAGCACATGCTCCAAGCAGCCTCTATCTCCAGACGCGCTCGGTACGACCCTAAATCGTCTTTATCGGTCTTTATTTTCCTCCGTATCGCGTCCGTCACGTCACCGAGCTTGGGCTCGCCCAGAGCTTGGAAGCGTTCGCCAGCTGCAATCCCGCAACCTTCCCCGCGTGGACGTCAGCAAGTCAGGCGTGGCGGAGTGTCCCGCGGGTTATCGTGATTGATGTCCACTTTATCTGTACAGATTTGTTTGCGGTCCGAATCCCGCTCGGTCTCGGGGCCGGCCCTGCTTTCGTGAGCTCCAGAACGGGTGGGGTTGGCAGAGAACGGCCATGTTTATGCAAGTGGGCCATCCGGTTTGCCGCGGCGGCGACGGCGGCGGTACAATTGCGGAAACGATTTGGCACCAATTTGGGTAGCATTGTGGAGCACAATGTCGCGTTTTTGTTTGGCCATATTTCCGTCACGTGCGAGCGCGCCGTTTGCGCTGTATGGCTTCCAGGTGTAGAGGCTAGAAGGTTAGGAGCGGTGTGTGTGTTTGTGTGTGTGCCCCCGCAATGGAAAGTGTGAAAGTGTAGCCAGTCACTGCTGTCGTGGGGTTAGACATTCGGCAAACAGGGTTGACATGCACTGGTTTGCTGCGTTGCGACTGTTTGCAGCTTGGTATCAAGGTCACGCGGCCTCTCCGGCGTTGCTCTCTGTACTTCGGAGTAGACACGAGCTGCTAGAACTGCTATTTCTGTTTGCTACACAGGTGTACACACGTTAGCTCAACTGTTCTGTCTGGCTCTAGTTTGGACAGCCGCGGCCTCCCTTCCAACCAGGTCCAATTGCGTATGCAGCTTCGAGTCGCCCCAAACGCAATTTCCAAAACCGGGACAGAGTTGTCCAATAAGTTTGTACTTCCCATGCACTAGCCAGCCAAAACTTGCGCCCGCGACACCTGCAAAGTCGGTTATCAGCTAGGTTTACAGCACACACACCCTCGCCGGTTTCTGGTGGAATAAGGCCAAAACTAACCCCCTTTTGCGGGCGCGATTACCAATTCCAAGCTTATGCAACCCATCAACTGCACCCAACGTTGGGCGTGCATGCTAATTGCGCACCCGACCGCGCGGCCACTCCACCCAACAGGTCTGGAAGGGAGTTTCGGGAACGCTCGGGCTTTGCACACTTGTCCACGTACACCGCGAGCACCCCGTACGTGCCTTTTGGGGCCGCACATGGTGGCCGTGGATAAGGAAACGGGGCTGGTAACGCCTGGTGGGGGATTAATGAGGTCTGGCATGGGGACGTGCAGAAATAGGTTCTAGACACCGAGGTTCGCTCGCTCCAACCCTCGACACCGGGGTATGCAAAATCTGTACCACAAACACATCCGCCCATTACAGCATCCTACCCGATTGGGTGTGAAGAAAAGCAAACACGCCGATCAAGAGTGCGTGACTGCAGCCAATGCATGAGTGTGCGATAGGCAGCGGCATGAGCGAAATTCCGATCCGGTTATGTAAACGCCGCAGACGCTGACGGCGAGCTAAAGTAGGCTACTGGAGGCTGGCACTAACGCTTCGCGATTCGATAACACAGACACACACACACACACACACACACACATCACCTTCTAGGACGTCCGGCGCTTCTAGGCAGGACGGCGCGGCGAAAACCCCGGCATGTATCGTCCGCACTTCATACCGACGAAAACCATCCGCGAGAAAATGCGTATCTTCGAGCAAGGTTAGGTGGCGATTGTGCTTCGGTGCGTTCGTACCATGTGTTTGCTAGATGGATATCGTTGAAATATCATGTCTCGGGGAGGTGCCTCACCAGCTGGAGTATGTTGGTTAGGTTTTAGTCCGTGTCGTTCATCGCATTGTATCGCTCGGTAGTGGCTCGGAAGTTGGTCATCGTTGAAATATAATGTCTGGAGAGTTACCTCACCAGCTGGAGTATGTTGGTTAGGTTTTAGTCCATGCCGTTCATCACCTTGTATCGCTCGGTAGTTTGCTCGGAAGTTCGTGTCTATCAGGCGGATTTCAAGACCTCGAACTAACGCTCTTACTTACTTGCCCGCTCGTACTCCAGATGAAACAACCCTAGACGATAGTATCGTCGCCACCGGACATATCACCCTCGCGCACCAGCAAACACTACAGCAACAGCGCCGCGTGTCGTTGGGTGACGGACGGGTCGCCCCAGCCAGCAGTCTCGCCGGACCACCCGGACCAGCCGTGGCGATGATGCGCCCGATGAACAACGCCCAGAGCGTCATGACCGACGCGCAGGGTCTGATCGTGCCGAAGAAGCTGGTCAATCCGGTGCTGGAGTCGATCGACCGCCAGAATCTGCACCGCGAGATGATGTTCAACCAGAAGATGTAAGTATCAAGTGCGTCCCTACGGTAGGATGCCCATGATGTTGATCCTGTTTATCCTGTTTCCAGCGGCAAGAGTGTGCTGAACCAGAAGTCGGAGCTGCAGCGCGCCCTGGAGAAGCAGAAGGAGCGCCAGGTCCTGGCAGCCCAGACGCTCACCAAGCAGACGGAGCAGACGATTGCCAACGAGCTCGGCCGTGTCATCATGCAGCGGGCCCAGCGGTTGGAGCAGCAGAAGGGTGGGAGTGGGACGGGCGGCACCGATCCCACCGCCGGCTCGATCAACCCGGAGTACTTGAACGCGCGCGCCAAACTCCGGGCCACGGTCGACACGAAGTGAGGGCCGAGGGAGGATTTTTACGAATTTAAGTTTACGCTCCATGTTCTACGTTCTACCGTTCTCCTACTCAAGCAAAACCGCAGCGGCAACGAGCAGTAGCAGGCCATAGCAGTTAGGTTCAGTTTTTGGTGTTTGCGAGCTAGCGAGGATGCTTTTCTTTTATCGATGTGATTTCAGCAAACAAATGGCGCCCCCTCCCCCATGTTGGTGGGCGCCATTTGCTTTGTACTGGAGATGCGACGCGTGATTGAGTAACTTGGGAATGTGTGCATGTTTTTACCGCCAGTGATAAGCGACGTGTGCCCGTGTGTATGTATGTGTGATTTAGTGTGTGAAGAAGCAAACAACTGATAGGCTTTAAATAGGTTTAGTGTGCATTGCTCTGCTGGTTGCCTAACTTTTGTGTGTTTTTTTTTTGGTTTTGTTTTAAATGTATAATGTGTCTACAATACTGCTCGTCTTCATTTCATGTCCTCGATACGGCTAGCAGTGCGATGGAAAAAAAACCAAGCTCGATTTTTATCCCAACATCTTGCCGCATTGAAGTTTTCGCTACCATTACGGTTTTTTGTTAGCTCCCAGTTCCGTTCGGGTGCGTCCTAAACCCGGACGGGCTTTTCTATTTGAGATGCTATGCATGTGTGTGTGTGCGCGTGTGTATGTACTGATATTGAAACTGTCACGAACTGAGAATGCACCTGAAAAGAGGTAGCAGCATTGAATCCATACAATAGATATTGATAGCTCTTCCAACTTTTATATAGTCTTTCGACCGATTCCCTTACCATCCCGATATCCCACATTAGAGACTGTATGTACACGATTGAGAGATTTATTTATACAATCGATTTAGATCGTTGATTGGAGAGTAGATAATAAAATAGTGTAAAGCAATCGAAAAAAAAACATTACAAAATTTAATAAAACACACACACACCCACAACGGCAGAACACATGCACCTGGCAACCAAAAGAACTCCAACGAGATAATAATAGTAGGACACCTGTCCTCTCCCGAATTGGTGTACAAATGTAGTGCGATCAACAGAGAGCAAATTGACTTAGGGAATCCCGATGTGTGCGTACCAACACGTACAAACGAACAGACAAACAAAAGCCTATAAGTATTAGAAACAAAAACTACGCAAACTAGTATTCTCATGGCGGCCGATATTTCAGTACGCAGCTCAAGCATTTCTACAGCATTCTAGAAGCAATAGGTGAGACTCAACCCAAGCATGCATTTGACCATTCCCGATGTGTGTGTTTGTGAATGGGACAGCTCAAGCCCCGTGTATACCGTAGTGTGGGACAAAGGTGTCGAATGCCATTCCGAAAACGACTACAGGAAGCAGAAATCTTTAGGTGTATGTGTTTTGTATCGCAATCACAGTTGCTCATGAGCCGTACATTCGGCACAGATTTTAGAAAAAAACTCACTAAAGCATTAAATGATCGGCAGATAGATTAGGGTTCGATTGGGTTTAGTGAACGACAACAGTTTGCTACCGATTGGCGATATTATTGTAGTTGTGATATAGCATCAAACAAAAACCACATTAAATACACCTGTGCACGAGTGTGAACGTGAAGTTAACATGTATTCGGGACTGAAGCCGGACTGACTGCGAACGTTTTCGAGTGTGTGTTTGTGTAGCAACTCCAACTCAGTATGTCGACTTTTTTCTCTCTGTTTCACCAAGGGGTCTGAAACGATACCGAAAAAAACTGAACGAGGGGAAGCGAAACGATGCCAATACAAACGACGACAGGAAGCAAGCTGTTAGTAGACAGGCTTAACACATACCTTTACTGAAAACATATGGGCCTTAGCGTGTAACATCTAGGAGACTTCAAAGCGGCAAACGAGGAAAAAACTTACCTAATGAACAAAACAATAGTAATACAAACGCTGAACAACACACAAAAGAAACATACAATCATTACCAATCATATGAATACCACCGTACGAACAGTAGGGCCTTTAGTTTTGATTCGACGTAAGATGGACACATTTTAAAATATACTGTGGATCGATAAAGCGAGAAAGAGAGAAAGAGAGAGAGAGAGAGAGAGAGAAAGAGAGAAAAGCGAAGGAAATGCGTTGATTATTGTGATTATTGGTGATTTGACATTTTAATTCAATAATTTAGGCTCTTGCTAAGCTTTATAGGTCCATTTGCTTCTTCGTTAACGCAAACAGGTACACTTGTACAAAATCGAAATCTCATCGTTTAGGAAATGTGTTTTTGGTGGAAACGATCGTGGACGTTTTGTTTTACTTGTAGTGTTTTGTTCCATGCAGCAGCAGTAGAGTGCTGCAATCAGTTACGAATTGCAACGACACAATCCCGAATTCGAACACAAAACTATTACAAAATCGCCATTAGGAACCAGCTAGTGCAGCAACGTGTAAGTGTCTTAAGAAGGGAAAGAAAATTAAACAAATGTAACCAAACGAAAGTGCGTATGGCGTTACCTAACCGTATATATACAGAAAAAAAAACGACAAACAGGACAACATAATCCAAACAATGCAACACAATCCTCTGGAGTGTCTGGAAAAGTGGACGTGGGGGTTGTGGGGGAAATGAAACATTTTCTATATTATCATACAGTTCTGTCGTTTGCATCACATAGTATTTACATTTTACATATGTAACCATGCAACAGTAATAAAGCAAAATGCAGGACAGCAAATAGGACAGTGACGGTGTATCAAATAGGATAGTTAATAGTGCAAGGCGATCCGACAGATTGTATTGGCAACAGCAAGTGCATCAAAGTTCGTGTATGAGTTTACCAAAATCGGAGGTAGCACACCGATTTTCGCTACCACCTGATATGAGCTATCCTTTTTCGTAACCACCGAGTGCTGCAAAATGCCAACGTTTTTGCTCAGTGTGATTGGGCCGAAGAGAATGATCGGAAAGAGGAAACATTAGAAACATAATAAGCACACAATATAAGCAAATATGCAGAGGGAAAATGCAAAACAAAACATGTAGAGTTGTTTATTACGTGTAAGCATTATTAATAGATTTAAATAAGAACCATTCTTCCCGTAAAAACAAACCCCGGCTCGTTTTTTTTTTTTCTATTACAATGTCAGCTGCTTGTTTCTTTGCTTTTTTATTTTCCCAGCCATCTGAACTAATGCGTGTTATTTTTGGAAGGCACTGTGAACGGTTCGCAACTGCTCGACGTAACGTCAAGCGGCGGTAAGCAAACTACTCGAACCACTTATTCGACTATCATCCGCTAGGTGGCGTTATCGTTGTATTTAAACTTTTGAAAGTTCATTCCACAGCTTACCGCAAATCCAGCGCTGCATCACACCTTTCGTTGGCTAGCTTTATTGCATTCCTTCACGATATCTGAAAATCCAAACCATTTTTGGATTTTTCAGAAGGGCAGCAAACAACCATCGGAATACCCACACCGTCATCCCGCAGCTGGAAGGAAGGATGAAACCGCTCGGAAATTGGATTAGTGGCTTACAGAGCCGCTTTACATCACCGTCGGTCCGTTCAGGTTCACGCGAGGATTTCCCTGCCGTCCCTTTCAAGCCGCCCGTACCGCATATTAGCATCTTCTTCTCCGCTCGCACTGCCCGGGCGAACCCGGGGGTAGCGATATGGGCAAAAATCCATAATTTACAACGGCTTAAGTTGCGCCGGATTTTCGGACCCGGGCGGTGACGGGAGGGGGAGCTGCCCGAAAGTTAATCTGTTTCATGTCCCTTCGTGTCTGCCCGGGACCGCAACCGGAGAGCGTTTGGGACTGATATCGTTCGATTGCCTTATCCGCCGAGCGGCGAAGGCAGGCAACTTCTTGATTCCGTTTGCAGGAACTTCCCCGCACTTCGATACGGTTTGTTGGTTTTACGCACACGGTAATTGGATTAGCAAGATTTAACTTGCAGCTTATCCGGTGGCTTTTCGGGCTTTAAACCAGCGACCGGGCAACTCTTTCGGCTGGGAGAGGCCTGTATCTGTATTCTCACTCGAAGAAATGCGAGCTCGAGTGGATCTCCTCTGAGCATGTTGCGAACCCCGGCTAAGTACGGACATTACGTTGTCTGGACGTCCGATTGAAATTTGACTTTTCTCGCTAGGATGTCGAAAGGACCCAAAAGTCTCGACGCTCCAGCCTACACCAACGACTCCCCGTACATCCCGCCTAAACATAGTATCATTTTGCAATGACGATGGCCGCGCGTACTAGCGCGCTGTCCGGACACGAAATCCGACCTTTTCCCCCAGGACCCTCCACCCGTGGATGTCCCGGCACCGGTGAAACTTTACAACACCGCCAGCGCATCCCTTTCACGCGCATCCCACGCTCCAGGCTTCGGGACTCGCAAGGATAATGCCCGACCGAGCACAATAACCATCCCCGGGGTGGCTCTCCGGTTTCGTTTCAGGCAGGCATTGCGGACAGCAGACGCATCACCCACCGAACGATAAGGGAGTCCCGGGTGCGCGAAATCGGAAACTTCGCTCCATCTTGCGCTCCGCTTCGGTTCGAACAAAAAGAAGCGTATGCGCGCAAGGACCCAGTGGGAACACGGGCGAAGGTGGGAAACACCTAGCCTTTCCCTTCGCCGGCTAGGTGCACCCGACCGAAAGGACGAGAAAAAAAGGACCTTTGCTTCCGAAACCGTATCAGATTACGCTAATTTTTCTCACCAGCTTCGCTTCCACGCCGGCACCCACTTCCTGTCGTCGGCTTTCCGTGCCTCCGCGCCCTGCTCACTTGCTCCGATCGACTTCGGGACGTCCATATTACGTGCGTCTAGGTAAGGTTACGCTTTTGTACACCTTTTCGTACGGCTCGTTTCCAATTCGGCCGGAAGCTGGTGCTAAATCTACGACAAATCGAGAACTTGAGAACGTACCCGGCTCGTATCGGGGATCTTCCCGCGGAGGATGTGTTCTAGCGCGTACAGGAACGGTTCCAAACGTTCGATTGGAACATGTGGATTTGTCCGTTACAAGCAGCTGAGGGATGTGAATTGTTCCATTATTCGGAATCTTCCTTCCAGCGGACAAACAAAAAACCAATACACAAAACACACACACTTATTACGTCCTGCTGCACTCGGGCGCGTGATAATTGACGTTTGTATCGCTCGCCTCAGCGCTGGGTTGCATCTTCGCTGTCAGCGTGTTCTTCCCGGCAAATTACAACAAACAAACGCTCCAACCGCAAACAATCCACCAAACTCCCGATCGGTTTTGCTCGATGTTCGGACACCTACCGGCAGCCCGCAGCTGGAGGCATACGAACGCTCGCCAAAGACAGCGAGAAACGGGTGAGCGATCGATGCCACCAGCGGCGTTCCAAAAGGATTGACGTAACAATGCGAAGCAAGGACCATGCTGGAGCACAAGAAAACGGTCTCGCACGCGCGACAACCGCCGGTTCTTGCGTTGTGCGTAATTTGGTTAGCTCGACGCCCCGCTCGCTCCGATTGCCGATTGTTTGTCAATAAATCCGGCCCCCCGGGAGGGGAACTTCCCCGTGGAGCCGACCGTGTTTGGCAAACATGCTGACTTCCGCTTCCGAAGGGTTGCACTTCGGGCGGGAACAGGGGTTTTGTGGTTTGTGGTCCAGCGCGGCACAGTACGGAAGTACGCTCGAATGGTTCGCCCGGACACAGCTCGCGTCGGACACTCCTCTCCAAGACTTCAAGGCCCGTACTTCGAAACTCTCTCACGCCAAACGCACCGAACTACACTCCAACTCTAACGGTTGCCGAAAGATACCGGTGCAATCGTTTCGTCACGCCTTCCACCCTCGTCCCGGCTAGTTTATTGGACCATTCCCGGGAACGAGATCGGAACGGATAAGCAAGGTGCAAGCGGTACCTGCGGATTTCGCCCGGGAAATGGCGGCATGTCGGTCTGTGATCTTTTGCGCCGCCAACGCAAACGTCGCTCGTGTGTGACAACTGTTGTTTTCGCGCGAGGACGAGCAGATATTCTCACGCATTATCAGCGCGCAGGAGTCAAAGTCTATCGGGAGTCCCCTGATAGCGGTCTCCTTTTCGGTGTTCGGTGTGTTTTTTCTTGTACTCTCTCTCTCTCTCTCTCTCTCTCTCTCTCTCTCTCTCTCTCTCTCTGTTTTCTGCCCTTAGCGCCCGGTGTGGGATTGCGTAACCGGGCAATGGCAACGCAACGCCCGAGGGGTAGGCGTTGGCGTGGGCATTAATTTATTGTGGGCTGCGATTTATGATGCGGCCGGCGTCCCTTTTTGATTCTCCAGTGCTGTGTGGGAAACGAGCGTCGCTTTTATTTTTTTATTTTTTGGCTTCTTTCGTTGGGACAATTGGTTGGGTTAGCGCCGGGATGCGGGATGCTGCTTTGGGAGATCTCGATCCGTGGTTGGCTTTAATTTATTTAATGTCTGATTATGTGTTGTTCGAGCCGGGAGGAGAGCTACCGCGCCTTGCGGATGTCGGTCAGTAGTGCCGGACGAGGATTTCAAGGGCAGCGGGTGAAACAACCCGAGTATAGGAGACGCTTGTGCGCATACGGGACCTGGTTTGGAGTTGGCGGACCTGCGGACGCTACGTTTTGTAACCTGAACTTACGCCAAGTTCCAGCACCAAACATACATGCGCAAGACCTAACGTTCCACACGCATCATTTAGTGCGAGAAAACAAGTGCGACCCGGCTCACACGTGCAGTCGCGGGCATCTCTCCAGCTCCTTGCTCTTTTTGCGCACAGTTTGCGCTGCTCCTTTCCCCGCACCTAAACCTCCGCCCAAACGGAGATACAGAATGCACCGAAAAAAAAAAACATAAGCAAGAAAGAAAAATAAATAAACCGAGCAGCCCCGTAAATCGCAACAAGGGACACGTCGTCGTCGTCGTCGTCGTCGTCTTCCGAGCTCAACTTTCATGTTTGTCGGCACCCAGCGGGCGGCCCCTATCGGGGTCAATTGCGTAAGCGTAGTGAGCGACCCGGGACCTACCGAAAAAAAAAAACCTTCCACGAAGAGCATCGGCTGGGCGTACAAAAGGACGATTCGTTTGCGAACGCGAAGGGTCAAGTTGCTTTCGTTTTTGTTTTTTTTTTTCCCCCGTTCGAAATGGTCCTAACGCTCGAAACTGGAGATGCGTTGCCGACGGGAGGACACGGTGTCTGTGCACTTGTTCGAGCCGAGCCGACCAGCGATGAAGATACCAAGCCACGGTCGAGCCGATTTTCGGCCAACGACTCGGCCGGATTGGCGAAATTAGCAAGCGTAACTGACACGCGACTTTTGCGGTTTTTGCGGCACTGATTGCTTTATGAGCCCGAATTGGGGTTATGCTTTTATTGCCCGGTCCCTGGTGTGATTAATTTATTGCAACGCAGGATCCTGCTGTTCAACGGGGGTACGTAACGCGGCTTTACAGCTTCGCTTGTACTTGAGCGTACTTCGTTGGCTATAGGAATATTGTCTTCTGGAAAGAAGGCTCCAGTTTGGGTAGAGAAATAAAGGGACCATCAGCTAATGGAAAGCAAACAACTTACCCAAACCAACCATTACCGGAGCTCCTGAGAACGTAGCCGTGTACCCAGCGCCCTGTCCTTGTGGCTTTTTAATGCTACTGTCAAAACTGTCATTGCCATAAAAAAATCCACGTTGTCAAACTTTATTCTCCACGCTTGTTTTTGTTTTAGTCAACTTTTGTGTTGCTACCCCAGGTGCTGCTGGTCTGGGTTTATCGTTTTTCATTAAGAAACCTCTCCATCGTGTGCGTTATTGCAGCTGCACCCGCACAAAAAGCAAACAAACTATCACAGGCAAGGGCGTTGACGATCTAATTATGCTCCAGTGCCCGTTGGGACATTTACGGGTAGAGGCTCACCGGGGTACGTTGCCAGCTCAGCAACGCACCAGTCCCATTCGGGGTAGCAAACACAGGCCAATTTCTCCAGCGATGTCCTTGAAAGGAAAGCCCGGCCAACGGAGACGTTTCCTCGGCCCAGCAACCCAGCTACCATTGTGGAGGTGTCACCCGGTGGGCATTACGGATCGCTGATAGAGTTGTCATAATATTTCGCCTCGCCTCCGCTGCAAGAAGGGCCGGACCGAAGGGAGGCGCGGCCGGCCTCCCCGTTACGGCCCCCAGGTTTAACCCTTCTTTTCACGGATACACGCTTGTTGCTTCGCACAATACCCTTTTTCCGTTTCGTATTGAACGTTTTGTTCGACTTTCGAGGCGGGGTGAGCGTGTGAAAATACACACACACACACACTCGCACACTCGCACACTCACTTACCCATAACGAAAGCAAGGCGATATTTGTGTGCTGCCTGATTGTGCGCTCGTAAAGTCGTTAAAAAATGGCTATAAAAATAATAATAAGATTGCCACTTTTCCGCACCATTCTGTCAACGACATTTCAGGCACCTCCGGGCATTAAAATGAGCTTTCTTTCTGCGATGCTAGTACTTCTTTTGTTTGCTACACTTTCTGCTTGTCGACCCCGACAGATGCAGGCAAACAAAACAGAGCAAGCACCAAAACCGTTCGCAATTACTCGATATAGTATTTTGCTGCCGTTTGCGTCTTTGTCACTGTAAATGTTGCCAAACTGGTGGCAAACTCATTTGCTCATTTTTATTCTAAGATTGCATTCTAAATTTTCTACATTTGTCATTGTTGGATGACGGCGCAATGATTTGTTTACGCTCTCGCTGGCCCATGTTGTTTGGGTCCAATATTTCCAACTGACAGATGCGTACGCCAACGAGAAGGTTGCGCATTTCTACTGTAAACAAACGATATAAACATTGAACTATTTGCGCATGAGAAAACGTTCCACAACTTCCTACCGGCAACATTAGCAACAAGCCAACCGAAGGAAATCCAGGAACGAAGCAAAGCGTGTACTTTGTCCGTTACGCTCGCAGGATCCGCGGCCCTTCCCCGTTCCCTCGTTCGCGTCCCGGGTTCTAATCCGTCATCCATATAATTATCGCTCATTCGCTCGTTCGGAACCGTATCATTTGACCCGCACCCGGGTGTCTGTGTGTGTGTGTGTGTGTGTGTGTTGTGGTGCGTCATTATGCTTTCATGTACGACGACATCTCATTTGTCAGCGGGAGAAATGGCCTCCCCAAAAAATGTGGAGGTTAGTAGCAGCCACCGTGACGTGTTATCCTGCGCGCGCGATCCGTCTGCTCGTGTAAGTGTCCCTGGGGGCTAATGGGTGCTTGTGTGCGTACATGTGCGTGTGTGTGTGTGTGTGTGTGTGTGTGTGTGTAGAGTAATATGATGTTTGGTGGTGTCGGCTCCGCCTTCTTAAATACAGAGATTTGCGCGATTGGGTCCGTGTATTAGCGCACGCACGCACGCGGATCTCTGCAAGGCCATCTCTCCGGCGGAGGAGCTCCCCCAGCTCGGTAAGGATGCTGATCCCGAGTGAATGCGTGTGTGTGTGTGTGTGTGCGTGTGCAGAAGCAGGAGGGCAGCATTCGGGCCCGGTTTAATCCTGCAGCCTGGCAGCACTCTTTCTGGATTTCTAGCGGGGCACCTCGCGTGAGATTTAGATACGTGGAGTGTGGGGGCGAGGGAGCGAGATGGCACGATCGCGCGTTTCCCACCGCCTGCTTTGACGCACGTCCACGAGCAGGAGAGTGTGCTCGGTTCGGGTTAGTAGTAGCCTTTTGTGTGCGTGTGTTTTTTTTCCTTTCGCCCCTTCGGATTTTAGAAAAATTAGCTGCGACGGCACGTTCGCTCTCATTCTCGCATAGACACGCACACACAGGAGCGCACACCTCCTTAGCCTAGTTTCTCGGGGGGGGGGCGCAAAGCAGATAATTGCCGTCCCTTTTAACCGCGCCGAGGCGTGTGCGAGAGCAGCCGGGATTGAGATGCGAGAGATGCGCGCCCTGCCTCCTGTCCCGTTCGCTCGTTCGCAGCACGCACGCACACACACACACACGCACACCGGGACGGTCGTCGCCCGGCCCCTGGACAGGGCCGCATATCTCACTGAGGGCGTTGCGCCGTCCCGTTCCCGCACGCTCAACCCAACCAAAACACGATCCGAAAATCCCGAATCCCCGAATTCCCGAACCGCTCGCGTTCTCTCGCTCGCTCGCCCTCCTGCTCTCTCACTCGCTCGCTCGGTCGCACTCCAGCCCGGGCCCGAAATCGTCGTATGGTACCGGATGGTAGGGAAAGCGTTTTAACGCTGGCAAACCTATAATTATTATTAGTCGAAACGTCGTTCGTGCCCGTCGGTTTTTCGGTTAGCCCGTTTTTCGCGTTTGTTTTCCTCGTCCTTGCGAGGCACAGAAGGTTTTTTTTTCTTCCTTTACGCTCGCGCGCGCGTGTGTGTGTGTGTGTGCGCTAGTTGGCTTGGTTTTTGGGGGTGCCCCCAATTGCCGTGCAACTACTGGAAATTCCCCCGCCGTTTACTCCGGCGCGTAATGATAAATGCTAAAAGAGTGGAGCAAGCGCGAAGTGAAGACACTCCGGGAGTCCGAAAGCTGGTCCCAGAAGTGCCAGGAGTGAAGGCGGACAGCAAAGTGAGCGGAAAAAAATTGATTCCCCCCCCCCCCCCCTCGGGAGAATCGGTGTCACGCGTGGAAACTCCCGGCCGCACTAGTGACACTCGACGTACTTCAGGATCTCGTGCGGATGGCAACTTCCTCCTGCCGCACCTGAGCAACTGCCCGAAAAGGAGAACACCGATCAGCGATCAGCACACTCAAACCAGCGCCCAAACTACCTATCAAAACCCGCTTCCCGCCCGCGGTTCGCCCGTTTCGGCGGCTACTAAGTGTTGCCGTGTGTAAGTGTGCAAGGCTCGATCGGCTCGACGACACTACTCCGCCAGCGCTTGTCGATCAGCTTAGCAAGTGAGAGGCCCACCACACCACCAACGGATCAACGGCAATCAAAGTGAAGGCTGCCTCACCCGGGGCTGCTCCACTTGTGCGACTGAGACACACTGACACACAACACACACACACAGTCGTCGTCCCCTTGCTCTCCATTCGCCAAAAGAAGGAGGTGTTGATTTTTGTTTTGGAGCTGAAGCTGAAGATCTCGTTTCCTGCGTGTGGAGGTGTGCCCCGCGGTTGTGTGCGCGTTCACGGGGCCACGCGTGCCCGCCCGTGTGTGTGTGTGTGACCGTGCGCGAAAGAGAGCGATAGTATGCGGCGCTGAGCGTACCAGGCAGGCAGGCAGGACAGGCAAGCAGGGCTGGGCAGGGCAGAGCAGGAGGACGACGACGACGGCTTGCAGCAGCACGCACGAAGCGATCCCGAAGCGGGTTTTGCCGAAGCGGAGATTGCAAAGGGGCCCGTCGGCGAGAGCGAGACAGCGCGATAGCGGGCCCGGTGTGAGCGAGAGCGTTGCGCAGCGTGCTGCCGCATCGAGCGGGCGAGGAACGAAGCGAGGGGTGGGGCGGCGGGTGCGGACCCCGCGGATGAGCACACAAGGGGTACCGGCAGCAGCAACTAATGAACGCCCGTTCAGTGAGGCTTTAATAATAGTGTTTAGAAGTGGTTAATTTCGGCTTCAGCCGCTCCGCGAGGCAGGTCACAAAAATATCGCACGCCCGGCCGTGCGCGGCTTCGCTGCCAAAACCACCCAACGCCCACGGTGTGGAGAATTCCGTGCAACATTTTCACCCACGTGGGGCCCGTGTGTGCGCGTGTGTGTGTGTGTGTGTGTGTGTGTGCGGACCGAGAGGGGCAGAGTGAGGAAGAGCCCCGTCGTCACTTCGGTCCGGTGTCCGGTTAAAAATTCGGTCAACGGTTTCGAGTGCGTTGTTCCGACCGCTGCAAAAGGACCTACTCAAGCATCCTTCATGTCCCGCGCGAGTGGACACTGACGCGACGAGTGCGAGAAAAACGCGCGCCCACACGATCAAACACTCTCAACCGCAGGAAGTCCGAGGAAGTCCGCCCCGGGGTCTGGTGCGTCGGTTGTATGCGCGGCGCTAGCTGGAAACTAGCTCGTACCCGGGGGACAGTGCGAGACAGGCGGCGGACGGATCCTGGGCAAGGATAGCGTGCGACGGCCGGAAAATGATGGCATCACCAAGCTTCATGACCCAGTATCACAATCACCAGTGGAACAATAGTACAACACAGAGCCAGGTTAGTAGGCAGCGATGCTTTACGTCTCCGGGAGATATCTCCGGATCTTTACGTCTCCAGGAGATATCTCCGAAACTTTACGTCTCCAGAGGAAGATCTCCGGATCTTTACGTCTCCAGAGGAAGATCTCCCAATGTCTAACGATTCCGACGTACCTTGTTCTTCCCCCAAACCTCTCTTCCAGCTGTCATCGTTGAACATACTGCCGTATCAGTATCCACCTCAGCCACCGTCGGTGAGCAGCCTCGGTTCGGTGGCATCCGTCGGCTCGGCCGGCCTGTCGCCGACGCAGTCGATCGCCTCGTCGAGCGGTGCGGCCAGCAACAGTAGCAGCTTCAGTGCCGTCGGCGGTACCGGCGGACACGGCGGTCCAGCCGCCGCATCCCTGGCCGCGGCGGCCGCCGTAGCCTGCGGTGCGATGGGTGGCGGTGGCGGTGGTTCCAACACCGCCAGCCCGGACGTGACGGCGGCGGCTGCGGCGGCCGCGGCCGCCTCCAGCGCAGCCGCTTCGTACGGCTTCGGCATGGTGCAGCAAACCGGGGCGCTTGAGATGACCACAAGGTAAGGCGTTCGGGTATCACACACAAGCACACGTTTTGTTGGAACATTGCGAGTTGGACCTTTTAGTTGGGGTTGGATTTTAACGTTTTGTTCCCTTTGCTTTTTTCGTTCGTTTTCGTTTGGTCCTGATGTTTAGACCGCAAGCGATGCACTACCCGTCGTACGCGTCGTACAGCCCGGCCAGCTACTACAACAACGTCAGCATGGCGACCAGCCCGTGGTTCGCGCAGGAGACGATGTACGGGACGGCGGCCAGCTGGCACGCCGGGGCGGACGCGTACGGGCTGAAGCTGGAGGAGTACTCGCACCAGACGCAGGCCCAGCGCCGGTGCGCCCGCTGCACGTGCCCGAACTGCATCAACGAGCTGTCCGGCCTGCCGCCGGTCGTCGGCCCGGACGAGAAGGGCAAGCGGCAGCACATCTGCCACATCCCCGGGTGCGAGAAAATCTACGGCAAAACGAGCCACCTGAAGGCGCACCTCCGGTGGCACACGGGCGAGCGGCCGTTCCAGTGCAAGTGGCTGTTCTGCGGCAAGCGCTTCACGCGCTCCGACGAGCTGCAGCGCCACTTCCGCACGCACACCGGCGAGAAGCGGTTCACCTGCACGATCTGCAGCAAGAAGTTCATGCGCAGCGACCACCTGGCCAAGCACGTGAAGACGCACGAGAACAAGGCGAAGAAGATCGCCAAGCGGTCGGAGAAGCTGGAGGAGGCGAAGCAGCGCCGGGAGGAGACGAAGCTGAGCAAATCGCTCGATCCGACGGGATCGGCGGTCCCGTCGCGGAAGGTCGCACCCGGTGCGGCGTCCCTCGGCAAGATGGTGCCGGCGGCCAAGCGGCCGAAGCTGGCGCGGGAGGACGCGCGGCGGGAGGAGCCCGACACCGACAGCAGTCTCGAGCAGAAGCAGCAGCAGCAGCAGCAGCAGCAGCAGCAGCAGCAGCAGCAGCAACATCACCTCCACCACCACCAGCACCACCACCACCACCACCACAGTCAGCCGTCCGCCACGATGCTGGAGGACATCAACGCCAACATTCGGGTACCTGAGATCAAGTCGGAGTATGCGTCCGGTGCGCTGAACGTGCTGACTCCGCCACCGACCGGCAATTCGCCGACGACGGCGTCGTCGGCGGCGGCGGCGGCGGCCGCTGCTGCAGCGGCGGCCGCAGCAGCCGCTGCCGCCTACCAGAACTACCACCACCATCACGTGGCGGCGGCTCACCATCACCACCACGCGTCCTACTTCCAGAGTCCCTTCTTCCAGCCGGGTGCGGACGTCGGCCCGTCGGCGGCGCCACCATCGGGTAAAAGTCATTTCGCCAGCTACGGTGACGTGGCGGGCGGTGGTGGTAACTTCACCGGAAGCGCCGGAACCGGGCTTCCGCGAACGGCGGCGGCTCTTAGCTGCGCGAAATCATCCTCCACCGCGGGCTCCAACAGCAACACGACCAACAGCAGCAGCAGCAGCAGCAGCAGCAACAACACGAGCAGTAGTAGCAGCAGCAGCAGCAGCAGCACCAGTGCCATCGCCGAGCTCAGCAACAGTCTGGTGAAGCTCGAGGAGTACGCCAACGGCCACGGGCTGGGTGGAAGCCGAGCGGAAAGTGGGGCGGGCGGGACCGCGGCCGCCATCGTTCAACCTGCCCGAACGGCGCACGACAGTGGAGGCTCCACCAACACCACCACCAACAGTAGCAGCAGTAGCAGCAGTAGTAGTAGTGCCAGCAACAACCACATACTACCTCACGGTGCCCAGCTATATCACTCGCTGGCCAGCGAAACGTCAACCCATCACCCGTACCACTCATACGCGGCCATGAAGGCGAGCGGCGGCATGTCGTCCGCCGCGTACGGCAGCCTCTCCCCGTACGAGCAGGAGTCGGCTGGACCAGGCGCGCAGCACCATCCGACCAACACCGCTACGTCCCATCTCGCCTCGACCTACAACATGATGATGAGCAACTACTCGCTGCATCAACACCACCAGCAACATCACCACCACCACCAACAGCAGCAGCAGCAACAGCAGCAGCAGCAGCAGCAGCAACAGCAGCATCATCACCCTCAGCAACACCAGCAGCAGCAACAGCTCCTCAATCAACAACAGCATCACCAACACCAGCACCAGCTGCAACATCAACTTCAGCTCAATCTCACCGCGCAACAGGCGCCCGGGGCCGCCAACGCCAACGTGTTGTTCAAGTAAGTTCGCCCTGGATGACGTGTGTAGCGCAACCCGACGTAGCGCTTCAACTCCAGCCAGTGATATTCACGGTCGGCGGAGCTGCGTGTTCGCACCAATACTCACCGCAAACCGGACTCTTTAGTATCGCGTTCGTTCGAAACTCGTTTTGATTTGGGCGCTTGGGATGTGCTCCGAATTGGGAAATAAACCGAACGTTACTGGACATATCATTGATGCGTACGATTGATGATCTTCCGGCAGCTTCCAGCACCCCCCCCCAAAAAAAAAAAAAAACACCTCCCGCGCACGGGCGCCAATTAATACGTGAAAAACAAAACTCCTCATTACCTGTGATTTCCGAGCGTAATTCTCCAATTAACGAACCCCGGCGGGCAAGTGCGTATCATTTTGTTTTTCTTCGGGTTCTATTGTGCCGGTTTTCTTCATTATTCTTGAAAGCCCGTTACCGAAGAGCAGGAGCAGCAGGAGAGGTGTAATAATCGCTGGCCGAGCATCGAGGAATACAAAAAAAAAAAAAACAAAAACGGCGGTACCAAGATCGGGTTCAGGCCAGATGGCGATGGAGAGTTCTTAACCGATTGCGGTGAAAATGTCACTTGTAAATAACGCGAGTACAGTGGGTTCCCGGTTCGTAACCGGCGGCCAAATGGAACAAAAGTCTAAAACGAAGAAAAATTCTCAGTGCAAATTTTATACATTACTCTACTTAGTTCAAACGTGTTAGGCGGGGCGGGAGGGGGGAGAGACGGTGCGAAGCGTACGAGGACGCGAGAAGGGAAGATACATTTTCGGGGGGGGGGGGGGGGAACGTAATCGGAGCAGTGGTGAATAACACAGAAAGTCTCAACTCTAATACGACGTTTTCCAAAGATGGTGAAAAGAATCTGCTGCCGGTTGCGGAGGGATAGGGCAGACAAACGAAACATGAACCGCACTCGTTCGCATCATGTGCTGTACAGAGCAGGAAAGCTATATTTAGATAAGAGCGTATTAATGCAAAATATATATATTTATGGACTCCCGACATCCTCGTAGACGTAAGTTTATTTGGCGTTTAAGTAAAGCTAACTTTTACGATGATTATATCTCGATGAAAATAAACGACAACAGAATCCAAACCGAACCCTTTCGGGGTCTGCCTGTGAAGCTTTTGCACCGCCCCGAAGGTGCGCCTCGCTGAATGTGTCCGAAAATAGTGTGTCCCGGTCGCGGCGCGTGAGATCAATGGGTCGAGTAATGGGCCCGGCGTAAGGTTGAAGATCACCTTACCGACGTGTCGCCGGCGTTCGGTGGCGGTCCGTTCTTCGCTCAACTGGCGCCGAAGTTGATGAAGATGCGCCGCCGCGGGTGGTTTGATTTTGGGCAACGTTGATTAATTTTTCATGATGCGAACGCAAAGTCCCCGATCGGCGAGTTACCGGTATTACCATTTCAAATCGCGGCCCATCGACGGCTGGCGACGGTTGTTTGGGTGCGGTACGGTTGCGAGATCTCCCGGGTGCGGATATGATGCGCTACGCTTTTGTTAATATTTATTTGTTTACTTATGCGAATGGGAGCGGGAATCTCGAGGAGCGAAGATCTCGAGCTGGGGAGCTGTCGGTTTGGTGCCCGGCGAAAACAAACACCCAGCTCATTATGCTCGCGCGGTTTCAATTGTCGATCCGGGTGCTTCTGGGTTTTTGGAGTTCCGTCTGAGCATCCGTTCGGCGAGCGCGGAGCGCCCTCTACCACGCCTACACGCGTTCGGGAGCGCTGCTCGCGTCACGGACTACGGGGTAGGCCCGGCAGTGGCGAAACAAAGCGCCATTAGTTCGTGCTTGGATACAAAATCCATCGGGCGTGCGCAACCGCGGCACAGTGGCGCATCGAGTTATCAGGCGCTCAGGTCCAGGCTGGAGTCCGCACGCGTGCGATCCTGCTGCCCTCTATCGACAACAATCAACCCATCGGCAAACGTCCATCAAGGAGAGTTAGAGAGAGAGAGAGAGAGGGAAAGCCCCTTCCCAGAGCCAGTGCCCAAGCGTGAGATCCGCTTTTGAAGACTCATGCTGCTAAATAAGCGGACCCGCGCCGGCCCGAGCACGAAGTACAAAGGAAGTTTCGGAACGGCTACTACCACCACCACCACCACCACTACCACCGAACGGGCTGCTGACGGGCCGGTGTCCGCCCGGTGTCGGTGTGCCTGCTAATGATGCCGGCGAATGCACATTTGAATAGTAATGACCGGCTCGGTGCGGGAATATGAGTCTGGACCTGGTGCCGGAGTTGTCCTAGGTGCGTGTCCTGTTGAACTTTGCGTGCAGCCGTCCCGCTGGCTGGACTTGACTTGTTGTGGTTCGTTCAGTTTTTCGGTGGTGTTTTAAGTGACTTTCCAGCCCTGCTTTCTGATGGAGCGGCACGATCCACGCCATCTCTTCTACAGCGAGGAGATGCTGACGGTAAGTGAGCTAAGCAACACTATATCCCACCTAGACACCTCTTTAGGACCACACGCACACCCGGTGTGGTGATGCGTAATCTGTGGCTTCCTGCGAGCGGTTCCACCCACGGCGGTAAGAGATCTTCGCCAAACCCCCAAAACACCGGATGTGCCGCTGTCAGCGTTCCAAACACTCTACACCGGCCCTCCGGAGATGTTCCGGGAGATGTGTGACTTCCCGCACAGGGCGCGCCGGTGGTCGAAATGTGATTCCTCACCGACGTCGCTTCCGTCCAAGATGGGCGAACTATCGTTCGATGAAGTGTCGTCGTCGGCACTGGGAAGCCAATGAAGCCGCTGTTTTCATTAACGCAGCCATGGCGGAAAGTGCAGTAACAGGGGAAGTGAAAATTGGTTGATCATCTCGATCGAGAAACGTGCAAATCTTTCAAGCTGCTGATGGGTAGCGTGGATGTTGAAAACCCGCGCAAACTCCATTACAAGACGACATCATCCCATCGTTTAGGTCTCAAATTGCGCGATGCTTTATTTTGTATCCCCGTTCCGCCACGTCCCAAACCTTCCACCGAACCAAGTCTTCCAAGTCCCCGGTCGTAAACTTCACACCGCACCACCGCGGGAAATGGGGAGATAAAAAATCCATAAAAATGGAAACCGTGTACCGAATGAAATTAAATTCACTCCCTGTTTTCTTGACCGCTTTGTTTTTGTTGTGTTGCGTTGCGCCCCTGCTGCCCGGCCACGGTTGGCCGGCTGCACGGCGAATGGGTCGTGTATTTAAAGGTAGTGCGCGACCCGCGGACTTTGTGAAAATTATGGCTACGCATTTTATGATGGCGGTCAATGGCGCTGCGCTGGATGAATGCGGCGACGGAATGGATGATTGGAAAAGGGAAACAGATTGTTATCGCGGTTAAAAGCACTGTCGTACGCAGGATTGGAATTGGTGGCTTCTGTTTGCCGGTGGTTAGCAGCGGTTTTGCCCTGCACGGGTCACTTTACGGGCAAGCAGAACGCGCGGAGCTCGCTAACAGCTAATGCGCAGATAATGCACAAGATAAACTAAATCATCCGCACACGATTGACAGCTCGGTGGTGCGTTTAAACGCGGCGGTTGACTTATCTCCCACCGTTCGAGCGGATAATCCTTTCGTGATAAAAGCCGGCGATAAACAGCGGACGGCTAAGAAGCGGAGGAATGAAACCGCCACCAGTTAGCGATTAGTTCGAACAGCAATTACACTCTAAGCGACGCTAGCGTGATTGCCGGAAGATGGATGGCTTGATTAAAAGCTCTTGTACTTGCCCGATGGGTATAATAAGGAGGCTAAACTTTGTAGGAGAGCAAAGAAAACAGAAAACAAAAAACACAGCCGCGAAACGAAGGAAAGCATCAAAAGTGAAACAAAAAAGTGAGAAAAAACATAAACGAAATAAAAAGAAAACAATATAATATATAAAAACCACACCACCCCGTTCGGAGGGGGAGCGGCGAACGGCAAGTGCAAGGAAAGGGCAAGCCGCGTGTGCGCTTTTCATTCATATTTGCGCCCCGGCAATGGCTCACACCCCTCCATCGCCACCTTTCGTCAGTGCAGCTTTACGGGGCGAGCGTTCGCGAGAAAGCGTTTATGGTTTATTTTGTTTTACTTTATGTTGTGGAAAACATAACAATCATCCCGTCAGTATCACTATCATCAGCGTGATCATCATCATCATCAATAACATGATCGGCATGGCGGGGCCGGCGGCAGGGTGCGGCAGAGGGGACGAAACGAGTGCGCCCGTGTATAATAATCAACATCTTCAGCCGCATCATTCAATAGGGTACAATTTCGTCTGAAGTGACGAAATGAAAGTGATGATAAAAATTAAGTGGTTGCAGGCGAAATGCTAACTTACCGGGCAATACGGGCAATGCACACAGGCGGCAGCAGCAGCAGCAGCAGCAGTAGAAAATGTAATAAATAAAAAAGGGAAGTAAGAGATTGCTTGCCGGCCGTGCGAAGGGCCGGGCTAAGTAGATCGCGTTGCGTGTTGCGACGACATGCTGCTAAACAGTTCGCCTCTGCCCGCGAGGCAAGTTACGGGCTGCAGCCACGATCGATTCACCTAATTTGGAAAGCTTTTAATTCAATTTTAATTCAACTACAATGCATTTATAATGCGCCGCACCTGGGCATGCCCGGTGCGCGTCCGCCAATTAGAGTGAACGCCGTTTGCCGTGAGCCTTCGTACGCATTGAAGTCGGTATAGTAAACACTGTTGTTTTTTTTTTGTGCTTGATCGATGTAAATATTAATTGTTTGGATTAGATTTTCGCGCACTTATTGAACGGGCACCGAAATGTTGTTTGGGCGCACTAGCGCACTGACAGGAGCAGAATGGGTGACGAGAAGCACACAAAGGTAAACAATACGCCTATGTAAACAGTGCCGTGCTCAAGATGGTGCAAACTATGGCAAAATTCGCACCGTTTCGGATGCCGAACGGTGTTGGCGCCAGCTCAGTACAAAGTGCGTCTCGTCGAGAAACCGCCTCCCTTCTTCTTCTTCCTGTTGCCCGCCCATTAAGCACCGAAGATCCAGTTACGAATCCGTGCTACCCAGTTATGGCAGCAGCAAAGGCAGCAATCCTCTATTTTCTCCCTGCCGAAAGCGCAGCAGCGATATGGGTTTAATGGTGCGCCGGTTAGAAGATTCCCCCATACCCCAGAGCCAAACCGGGGCGACGAACTTTGCACGCGAGCACGAAGAGGGAGGAGGAAAGATAGTATCGGCCGGTCCGGTAGCGACGGCCACCACACGCTGGTGCCCGGGTGGAGCCGCGGCCTGGCCAGAGCAGCGCTTAAGTGGGTCCCAAAGTGCACGGACCAGGGCAGGAGCGAGCCAAATGGATCCGATCAAACGATCGATAGTCGATTGCTATCTAGGCTCCGCCGATGTGGAGCACTTAAACAATCCGACCGCCGGAGTCCGGGGCCCCGGAGCTCCCGCGAGAGCGCGCGCGCAGGTAAACTTTCAAAAGCCGCCCGGGCCTCCACCAAAGCGGTCACGACTCGCATCCCCCCGGACTCGCGGTCAATAAGCCCGTAATTAGGATAGAAATGCGAACGCCAGGTCTCGCTCGCCGCACCCCAGGATGGTCGCTTGTACGGTGCGAGGAAGGAAGGTAGAAGGAAAAAAAAAATATACAACGCGCCCAAAACAAGCACAAGGGAAAAGATGCGATGGAAAAACTGCCAGTTCATCGTGGTTGCCCGAGAATGGTGCTGACGCGGCTGCTTTCCCAAAGGTTTCGGGGTTTCGGTCCGAAAAATCCGGAGCACAGCACCGTACCGTCGCGAAGGACTCCGAAAGCGAAGCGGCAGCGGCGGCGGCGGCGGTGGCCGCCGAAAATGCGAGGGTCTGTGGGATCTAGGTCTAGCAAATTGATAAATAATTACAGGGCCCTCCGGGGCCGGTACGCCGGGCGTCCTCCCGGTCCGGACCACGAGCGCTACGAGCGATCTAGCGCCAGTGCCCAGCGGCCACCGTCGCCACTCGCCGCCACCGCCACCGTCCCGCCTTGATTTGCCGCCGTTTTGCTTTCTTCCGCTTTCCGAACGCCCGACGCTTCGGCCCAGTTCGATGCCCTTTTTCGCTAACCTGTCAAGTAAGTGCATGGTATCGGTGCGCCCGGGCGTCCCACGGCAGGGTCCCGGGCGCCTTTCGGCCGACGGAATCGCTTGGTCATCTCTCGCGCGCTCGCCCCGCTCGCCCACCGCATCCGCAACGGTCGCCGCTGCGCTGTAACTGGCCCCTCCGGCGGCCGCTGCGTATCGATGAGCGCTGATCAATTTCTGGAGATTCATCGGATGAGATTACAGGCGGTATAAAGAGCGTTTCTCGGAGCATTCGCATATGTGCGTAATGGCCTTTATTGCAGGGGGAGGGAGGGAGGGAGGGAGGAGGGATCGGACCGAGCGTGATAGAGGGCAAAGGGAGGACCGTTCGAGTGTATCGGTCCGCAGTCACACAAGCACACGCGCAGTAGCGTAACCTCCGAACTTTTCGACGCAAACACCGCCGCCCGATTACTGCCGCGTCATGCTCGGTAGTTGTCCTGCGGTCTGTTTTAACTCCATCGCATCGGCGCGGTGCTGCCCGCTTTTCTTTCTTGCTTTCTTTCGCGTTCTGTGTTTACTTACGCTCCTCTTTTCAGCGCCTCGGACCGAGCGTCCGCTTGCGTCATGCGGTGCGATTGACAAGCGGCAAAGAGTACGTCCGCAAGGGACTAGATGCCCGCTTGGAAACGTTCACTCGGCCAGGACCTTCGGGATCTTTGGAGAAAGCAGCTCAGATGTGTTCCACAAGGACTAGACGACCAAATACTTGTCTTTGGATCAACCGGGCCCACATCAGAATCGGAAATAAATTACAAACACCTAAAGTCTGCGCCTCGAACGCATCGGCTCGAGCAGGACTATCGAAGATCTTGCTCGCAGCGAAGGACCAAAAAAACGTTCCGGATTAGCACAAACGTGCTCAGCCTCGGCTCGGCTCGATTTCGCAACGTCGTCTTCCAGCTCAAACGAGCCGCAGATTTTTAGTGTTTTCCGCCTCGGCTCCTAACTCCCTTCTCCCCCTGAGCTAAGCTGCATTCAATCGCCGGCGCGTCCACGGTCCCAAGGATAATTATTGCGGTTAATGTGGCCACGGTTTTGATGCGCGACCGTTGGGCCCGCGAACTGGAACGTGCGCTAGCGCCAAAATGGCCCGGTCGGCCCAGGGGAGTGTTTGCGGTTCACCCGTTCCGATAAATGGCCACCAAAGCGCCGAAATGAAGCGAGCTGCAATATCAGCAGTTTGATTAATGGTCCACCCCCGGGGGCTTGGTGGCACGGCGGACGGGAGGGGAGGGCAGGGTACGCGGCAAACGGTTTCGGGCTTTTGGGTTTGGTGTTCGTTTTTTTTTTATTTTTGCTTCCCTCCCTTCTACCTCCACCTACTGCTCGCCACTCGCCACTGCTTTCTTCTCGCACCGGCGCTCGTTTTCGTCAGATTTTTCGTCTACGGGCCGGGGCCGTTTTTCTTTTGTTACCCCTTGTCTCCGGGGTCTCCGCCATCACGCCAAGATGGATGGATGGATGGATGGGCCGGCGGTTTTTTTTTTCTTCTGTCCCTCTGTTGGGTGTTTTTCGTTCAGCGTTTTTTTTTATTATTTCTCTCTTCTGTTGTTAGTGTTTTTCGGCTCCGCTTTTGCGCCTTTTGATGGGACGGATGAGCGCGCTTGGCGAAATCTGTGAGCCTACAGGCTTACGAGCCGCTCTGTGCGTGTGTGTGTGTGTGTGCGCCGGACGGACAGAAACATTTATTAAAGTAGATTGATGATGAGAATTGTTTTAATGTCTTGTGAACGATCTAATTTACTTCTGTCTGCGCGAGTCTTTAACGCCGACGCCAACGCCGCAGACGGCGACGACGGCGACGACGACGACGACGACGATGACGGACGATTCCAGGATATGTTTTGACGACGCCCGAGCGCATCACGGAGCCGGGGAATGATTGAGTTTTTGATTTATTTCGCGTTAGAGCGCAGCCCGTTTGATGGTGCCGTACGTTTGTTTTTCTTGCGCTAGGGTCGTTTTCTTTGGGTGTTGTTTTTCTGCTTCTTTTTTGTTTTTGTTTCGGTTTTTGCAACCGTGCTACCGGTTGTGTGCAGCTAGTACCCAAGAGGCTAGGCTACGAACGTCAGTTTCTAGTGCGCACAACGTTCCCACCCGGGCGGACACACGGTGCGACGGCTAGTTAATGACAGTCCGGCAGCAAATTATTGCTTGATGAAGTTGTCCCGGGACCGGGTGGATCCAATTTCCATACCTCCCGAAACGGGCACTCTCCCCTGCTGCGCATTTTGTAGCCGTTGTTAGCGCGTTCGTCTCAAAAAAAAAAGAAACCAGCCAGCCGAATGCCACCCGCGACGCAGCGCGAAGGATATTGCAGTATATAACAAAACAAAAATATATTGCAAAAAAAAAAGGAAGAATATATCAGCAACACTCACAAAAGGTGCGGTAAAAAAAATACACCCGAGCTCGAATATAGCTCGCTGTCGGGGCGTCACCGGCCGTGGCCGCCCATTTTGTGCTACTTAATTTAATTATCTTTTATGCTGGTTTTATTAAGCGAGGCAAAACAAAAACAAAAAAAAACACAAGGACATTTTCCGTTCCGGTGAAGGAATGCGCCCCGCTTGCGGCTTTCACTTATTCGTGCCGCACTGATGCGAATCAATTGGCAGGCTCCGAACGGGATCCCAGGATCAGGAGAAACGCAAAAGAAAACACACGATACATATAATTTAGATTTACTATTTGCCGTCCGCGGCGCCGTAATTAGATTTGCTGCCATTTCACACTAATGAATTTGATAACGACCTTCGGTAGTGCGCGCCGAAAAGTTACAAAATATGCTCGCCGAGGACGCCGAGATGGGAAAATTGAAATGAAATTTTTATCTCATTATCCTCCCCGCGCACAATTGGCACGCGCTGGCTGAGCGTGCCTCCCTGCCGTTCCGAAATGCGCCGCTTGGCAGCCAAAACCCTAGCCCACCCCTAGCGGCGCTGGTGGTGACTTTTATCGTGATTTCTAATGATGTCCCGGGGTTTGCGTTCGGGCGTCCTGGCGCACCGGCGGAAATCAATGACCGTCGTCGTCGTCGTCGTCGTCGTCGTCGTTTTCGTGTGTGTGAGTGCGTGTGTACGCAAGAGCTGGCCATAAATTTAAAAATTACTCTCTCATTGCTCACCGGTACGGTACGAGCCGTACGGTACGAACCACACCCAGCAATTGAGTGGAAAATCTCCGCCAACGTCGGCACTGATCACCGGCAGCAGCAGGAGCGGGGCTGGAAGAAAATAGGCTGCGGGAGTTTTTCCACCCACGCCGGGCACCCCGGGCTCCGTTTGCTCTTTATTTATTTTAATGTAACAAATGAAAAGCAATAAATAAATCGACCAAAACCGGAGGCGGTCTGTTTTGATCTCGGACTCCCCCGAACGTGGGACTCTCTCTCTCTCTCCCTCCCTCCCTGCCCACGCCGCGCTCGATTTAAATTGTGTTGTCGCATGTTTTTCCTCTGGCCGTTGCCCGCTTTTCCTTTCCCATTCGGGACGCGCACCGCATATTGCACGATTGAGAGGGTGCCGCCCTTCACGGGCCGCGCGCTGCCGTTGATGTTGATGAAGTGCGGCTTGATGTGAAGTGGTTTAGCGCTGGTGGAGGGTGCAGCGTGGCGGGAAGACGAGTTCGCTCCCGGCAGCGTAGCGTGCCGGGAGCTATCATCGTTAGCTCATCACAAACGTAACGCGCGAAGCGTTTAACACTAACAAGATTAGTATGGGGTTTTTGCGCCCAACGCTGTGGTAAAAAAGTGGGAAGATATTTGAAGCACCGTGATGCATTCTTGTGGCGAATGGGAATTCAGACACGGGACGGGCGGGGAAGTTTGCTAAATCAATATTATATTTAAAACAGTTTTCCAACGAACAGGCCTAAATTTATGGGATAAATTGGGTCGTAAAGACTCGTTCGAAAGCTGCGTGACGGAGCAAGAGGAAACCACCGGGCAGTAGCAGGATGTGAGCATAAGGACGATGGTTGTTTTGTAACAAAAAATAAATACACAGCAACAAACAAAACCAAAAAAAAAAAATCAACCATGACATAATTGTAAGTTGATGTGAAATTTGGAGGTTTTTCCGGCACCGGTTGCGTGACGGCTAAATGGAGTGGAATTTTCACGCACCCGAAGGATTCGGTTCGGTCCGATTAACACGGTTCGCTTCCGGGCTGCCCGGTCCCAATGCCAGCTGCCGCATGCAATCGCGCTCGGTTTGATTCGAGCGTCTGGAAATGAGGCTGGTGAGCGCGTGAGGTGTTTAAAATCCATTTGCACGCGGCCATAAATCGTCGCACCGTTGCGTGGGTGTCCGTGCGAAAGGGAATTAACCACACACACACACATGGCGGGTTTTTGGACCGACGTTGGCGACCACGTGGCGATCTTTTGGCGGCCATTTTGGCTCCGTTTGGCGGCCCGTTCAGGTAGGCTTCGACGGCTCCCGGCGCCAGTCCGGAAGTGTGTCGGATATCCGAACGCTCCGCACCGGAGAGTACGCTTTTCCTGCTGGCCCCTCCCGGTCCGGCGTCAAGTGTGTCGGAAATCGCGCGATATTCATGACATCGCAGGATACACATTTAGGCGCATAAATAACTCAACGCGCTCATCCGCAAGGGGACGATCGGGAGCGGATTTGGCAACACCGAACCTCGGGCCCGGGCGAGAGATGAGGAGCAATAAAAGAAGAAGAAGAGAGAAAAAAAGCAAGCGAAATACGACAACTACTACATCGTTGGCCGTAAAAAATGGTCCTACATACATCCGAACCGAAAAAAGCGGAAGTCATCACATCCCCGTGCTGACCCGTTAATGCCGGAAGTAATGCTTCCGTTGTCACACGATGCAAACCACCCGGCGGAAGGATGAGGAGGGGCAGGGAACGCGATGAAAGCAAAAGTAGCAAACGAAATGAAGCAAACAACAAATAGCAACAGCAACAGTAACAGCAGCAAAAAAAAAAAAAAATCTCGGTAAAATGAAGAGCACAAAAAAAGACATTTCCATTATTTGCGCTACGGGAATGGAAGCGATGTATCTTTCGTTCCTTCCCGCGCTTCCCCTCCCGTGCCCGGGCAATGAATGAATACACCAAGCGCTCGGTTCTCAATCCCCCGGGTAAGTGTCCTGTGTGCGCTACTGGCGTACTCTCGGCATTGTGTGTTTACGAGCAATCGGTAGCAAGAAAAGCGAATAATAAAGAAAAAAAAAAAACAGCGACAAAAAGTAACAATTCCATACAGAAACAGTCCACACTACCGAGGGGGAAAGGGCCGGGAGCTTCCAGGGAGGAAAGAAAAACTGCACCGGCAAGACGTTGACACACGGCTCGGTCGGTAAGGTAACTTTGTGTCGACGAGGCCTGGCAATAAAAGCAGCTGTAAACGCAACAACAGCACAAAGGGAGCCACAGCAACAGCAAAAAAGAAAACGAAACCAGCACAAAACGAGCTGCGAGATGTTAATGTTTGTCGGATGCGAACTCCCGAGCGGACATTAGAATGACGTTTCAACACACACACACACACACACACGCACTGGGCCGGGAAGTTTGCTTTTCCGTTTTTATTGACGGTGGGTCGGTCCGGTTTTATGGACACGGACACAATGTCCTCGCGCGGGTTGTGGGTTTTTAGTGGAAGTGTTTACCGCTTAAGTACGGTGCGAGCGATAAACTGCCGCCTCTCACCGAGCGAGCACCGTAAAACCCTCCACCCTCTCCGCCGAAATGGATATTCGCGCGGCTTGCAATGGGCTGCCCGACGGGTGGGCGATATGGACCATGTCGAAAATTAATTAAACATGCCCGAAGAAGTGCGACGGTGGTGATCTCACCCGTGTTGAGACGGTGAGAATTCAACCCCCCCCCCCCCCCCGCCGCGTGCATCGAGAACGCTTTGCTGCTCTCTTTTGGCGGCCACAAGCCTTTTTCTAAACACGAGCTCTCGATCGCACACCTGTGTCGCCCCAAACTAGCGCTCGCTGCAGTCCACAGCCCGG
The DNA here is from genome assembly GCA_000473445.2 of Anopheles farauti. Taxonomy (NCBI): domain Eukaryota; kingdom Metazoa; phylum Arthropoda; class Insecta; order Diptera; family Culicidae; genus Anopheles; species Anopheles farauti. The sequence goes on along the minus strand of KI915047.1, from coordinate 2,846,329 downwards.
TGATATCCAGCTCCGAGCGGCACGGTTTAGCACCGATGATCGGCGACGATCGGTAGTAGATCGGTCGAACCGGTAGCAACCGCAACCGGCAATAGAAAAATCCGCAAGTGCAGGAGCCATCATTAAGGGAAGCGGCGGCGAACGGCACAAGAAACGCTACCGCACGAGAACCACAATTTGAGAAGGGGGTAGAGGGTAAGCCCCTTCGTGGATCACCTTCCCCTTCCCCCCCCCCCTCCCTCCCTCCCTCCCGCACCGAGAAATACCGATCCGACAATAATCTCAGGCACACGATCCTTCGCTTCTCTGCCGTTTTCCTGCTCGCGCCGATTCTCCAGCGGCTCCACGCAAGCACAATTAATTCAATCCGCAGCAATTGATTACCGGGGGCTCCAGCACCCCCGTTCCCTCCCCTCCGCTACTTCCCCCTCTCTTCCCACCCGTCTGTGTAATAGTCTGTAATCAGTTTCGGAGGATAATTTGCTCTCGTTTGCTGCTTACGCTTGCGCTCTACCTCCGCCACGTGGAGATCGAAACCGAGGGCTGGGAGGGGAAAAAGAAAAAGAGAAAAAAAAACAACACACCACCACAGCAACCACCTACACCGCAGCGGGCGATCCTTTCGCGGGAGGCTGTGCGATTTTGCCGCCGTGCTGGCAGGTAAAATTGTCGGCCACCTCGTCAAGCGGCTGCTCGGCTAGGTTTCCAGCCCTAGACCCGGGAGGTTTCGCTAGCTACCGGTGGAGTGACGTACAGAAATATTATAAATTGCTCCTACAATCAATGGTACCATGTTCACGTGATTGCTGGAACGGTAGTTTTTTTTCTCTTCTTCTTCTTTTTCTTTCGCTCGCTGTTCGCTGCCCTTCTGCGTGCTGCCGTTGTTCGCTAGATTATAGCCGCGTTGCAGCGTTGCTCCCGATTGCCGGGACGTGTACATGTCGGGGGCAGCAATCGAAATCGGTGATGTTTCCGCGTCCTAGAGCTCCGATCCCTCGGCGGACAGATGGGCACCAGGAGGGGGGATTTGAGGGACGGGGGTATGCAATCGTTCGATAACAACCTTCTCCCCGGCCGCAGCACGGAAAAACAGCAAAACAGGCCCCCATCAAGCAGTAATTGTGCTTATTTATTTAAATTCCTTCCCATCCCCTCATCCTGGTTGCAAACTCCAACTCGAGGCTCTCCGCTCTGCACCGCTGCGCGGACCCCGCTGGCAACGAAACAAATCAATTCCTGCCTTTCCCGGGTCGCGCCTGGCAGCGGGAAACCAAAAATCAAACGAAAATGAAACAAAACAAAAAAAAAAACACACACACACACACGCGAGAAAACTGCACCGCGAGCCCCGCAAACGAGTGGCGAGCCCGGCTGGCAGGCCGAGGCAATAGTGTAGTGACGTGCAAATGACTATTATCAATGCAGATAAAGTGCAGTGCGGTTGGTGGCGGCGGCGAACGGCTGCCAGTCCGGGCTGGCAGGCAGCAGCTGCTGCTGCAGGAGGTCGCCCCCGTCCCTAAATTGGGCCCATAATCCGGTGCACGAAGCACGGACCCACGGTAGCCACCGGGTACCGCGGGTAAAGTGGCAGATAATCGTGCCCGATTACGGAATCCCATAGGGACGGGGAAAGGGGGAGGGGACAGGAGCCCCCGAAACGAGGCATCGGTTACTGCGGAATGCCTAGCGCAGAAGCTGTGTGCTATGGCGCACGCTCGTCCACTCCCCGGCACCTGGCACCCGGTTCGCCATCTGCCATTCGGTGTCTGTTGTTTTTGGGGGCATTTTTTTTATTTTGCTGTTGTTACTGTTGCGCCACCTCGTACTTTCACCTCGCATCCGAAGCAACGCTTCATCCCACTGCGAACATCAAAGCGAACGGTCGAACGAGCGACAACAACCGGGTGCGTAATTACCCAACACGGCAACGTGACACTTTGGTGCACTGTTTGCGCACCGCACCGCCCTCTGCCGGCCGGCCCGGTGCAAACACAACGGGCCGCCCGCCCGGTCAAACGCGTTGACATCACGGGCTAATTATGCTAATGAGCGGATCGAAAATCAATTGCGCCCGGGCGCGGTGCCATTATCGCCGGGGCATTTTTATTGCCAAACACTTCCTGTTTGATGTTGGCAGGAAAGAAACTCTTGGTCCACGTTTCGGCTGATGCGTGGTGACTTTAAAGTTTCGGGCACCGGGGGCGCGGTAATGAATTTTCCCCTCGCAGGGGTGGAGGCACTGGAGGTGGTGCTTGGTTCCTGATGAGATGACAGTTTCGGTTGCGGCACGTGGCGAGCTCACGTGCGCCTAGACGGTTGGAATTTGTCACTCGCCCGCTAATGTGCGCTCGCTAATGGTCCCGATGGTGGGTTGGATGTCCAAAAAAAAAAAAAAATAGAAAATAAAACCCAGTGTCCTTGAGGTGTGCGCGTTAAATGGCTTTCTAGGGCGATGAATTGAAAACGGCACGGGTACTTAGCGCTCGATCGGGATCGGGCCCACTTACGCGACCCCAACGGCAAGCGAATGGCGCCCGCGAGAAGGGAAACCACCGATCGTACGCAGCAGATAAGCGGCAAGCGGCCGCTCGGCTTCTAAAACCATTACTGGCTAGGCTCCGCCACTCCGCCGTTGAGGCGGGCGTAAATTGGACCCGAAGGAAAACAGAATAATTGGGCGAAAAATCCATCCGACTAGGGTGAAAGAGGGGGGGGGGGGGGGGGGCAACCCATGGCAAACAAAAGAAAGAAAGAAAGAAAGAAAAAAAAAACAAACACTATCTGCGATGCGTGGCGGAGAGAATTTCAAACCTCCCTTAGAAAGGTAAGCGGGGAGAGAGCAAAAAAAAAATAATAATAAAAAAAAAACCCCAAAGTAGGGTTATGGAGGCTGCCGCTGCAACAATAGCCGCAAAATTGCCACAAATTAATTAGATTTAATCTAGTGAAATCAATCGAAGCACCTATCGGGGCGCGCAAACCCCACCCCAACACCATCGCTCGAACGCCGATCGAACCCATCCTTCGACCGGGCGATCTTTAGCGCCTCTTTTTGCTGGCCCATTTTTTCCACCCCATTCCCCGATCCGCTTTTTTTTCTTAAGCCCCTCTTCCCCTCCGGCCGCAGAACGCGAACAAACTGATGAACCGCCGTGACGGGGCACGTTTTTTTTTTCGGAAACGCTTCGCGCTCGTAAGTGTAGCGCGGTCGATGATTTTCTCATTTTTTAAAGACTCTTTACAAACGCTTCCGATGACGCAACGGGAGGGCATTAATACGATCGTTAAAGGAGCTTGGGTGCGTTGGGGTTTTTTTTCTTCTGGCGCGGGCGAGATAAGCCTAGAGGTAGCGATGCGCCTTTAAAATGTGTTTTTTTTTCTGTCCGCGTAAAGGGCGCAGCGCCGCGCGCCTCTAATTACAATTAACCGTGGATGTGGTTTTTCTGTTCCACAATGCTCGATCGAACCTACCCCGGCGGTGTAAATGGGCGGTAAAAGCGGAAAGCCTACGCGAGAAACCGAGCGCGAAAGAACGAGCACGCTTAGTAGCACGGTAGTAGTCGCAGTCGAGAGTTTCGTCCTCCAAAAAACAACCAAACATTCTCCCCGGTTCTACTCGTGCAGGTTCGATTGTTTCGATCCACCTGCACCTTCGCTATCCTTCCGTTGCGAGGGAACCAGACGAAAGGTGTTACATGGCTCGATTACACCGCGGTAGCCCCCGTGATGCCACGATTAATCACTTCAGAATGGATTTCGATTGATTAAAAAATATCAGTACGAGATGAAATTAAAAACTTAAAATAATAACACAAAAAAAAACCCTTCAGCCTTTTACTCTCTTTCTCGCCCTGGTCCGCTTCCCGATTGACGATATGCGTCTTTAAGTGACTGTGATAAAAGGGACAGACGAGGAGGACGAAGAGGAGAAGGAGCAGGGCAAGGGAAATGTTATTATCTTTTTTAATTATAATTATTATCACTAATAACAGGTTTTGCGGTCGGGCGGTGCGTGGCGGTAAGTTGTGGTTTTTTTTTCTTATATATATATTTTTGCGAATGTCCAACACCATTTGGACGGACACTCACACACACACGCACGGGCTCGGAATCCAATAGAGTGCAACAAACGCTTCAAAAACAGCCGTTCCGATGCGTTTGGCTGGAAAACGGTTGCAGAATTGGTAGGGAATTTTTTTCCAGTGGAATTCTCCCGCACTGGAGTTCGTCACAGGCCGCCTAGCTAATTGCTTCATGGACACTCGGAGGAGCGGGCTTAGAATTGTTTTGCGCACGGTGGCATACACCCCCCCCCCTCCCCTCTTCTTTCACCCACCCGGGAGCGACTAAGTAGTGGCTTTGTAGTCACAAGGACAACGCTGTCATCATTCGACGACGATAATTGGTGATGCTGATGATGGGTTTGGTGGGTAGGAGCGTGACGGGAGCGGAACTCACACACAGGCTAGGAGCTTCGGTTAGGAGCTCTCTCCCCTTGCCTCCCCCGTGCGCACTACCTATCAATTACGGCTCATCATTTCTTCGACTGCTGGAACTATTATTGTTTGCAATGGAAGGGAAATAAAACTATTTAACGTGAAAATGTGAACTAACGCTGCGGAGACTTGGCACGCCGACCTGCCACCCGGAGACGGTTGGGCGGTGAGGGGAGGGGGAAGGGAGGGATTGCCATCGGTTAGTACGAAGATTGCCGGTATGCATCACATGATTATGATATTTAGATGTAAGTAATGACGAATTACAAAACAAACAATCATTCCTTCCTCCGCAGTTTTTCCTTTTGTCGGTTTAATGATGGTTGTTGTTGTTGTTGCGTTTGTTGTTCGTTTCGGCCGCTTTCACCCGGGCAGGCCGAAAACGCCGGCATGCATGAAATACTACGTTGGTAGGTACGGCCCGCGTACGTAATGATAGGAACCATTCGCATACTTCGGGTTCGCGTACCTGTCACTTAGTAGTGCACCGCCAGAGGTCGCCCGCAACCGGTCGGCGTGCGGTTGCGATTTAGCGAAACGGAACCGAAAGTACTCTCTCTCTCTCTCTCTCTCTCTCTCTCTCTCACTACCGCTTCCTCGAATGCACACGACACATTTGCCCGTTTGGCGAACCAACGAAGCAGTGCGATCTCAGGCTGGTGTGGACAAACAAACTAGCTGCGACCGTATGTGCTGGCAGAAAAATGGCATTTTTCCGGCAAATTACCGAAGCGAGGGTAATTCACAGCATGCAAACAGCCATCTTGGGAAGCTTCTTCTGGTGCGTTTTGGGTAGCTTCCCTCGACCGCCCGCACTGACACTTTGTCATCCAACCGATCGATTAAGACAATGTTGCCCGCTGGGTTGCGCGACAGCTGTCAAACCTTTGTTTACCATTTAATAGCCGCACCGGGGGAGGAGGTAGGTGTTGTGGAAACATTTAGCAAACGCACCGGTGCGGTACCGGTTTGCGCCCGTACCTAACAATTTGGCCCTCCGCTTGTATATTGTGCACAGCTCGGCCCCAAGAACACCGGGTTAGATAACGCAAATTATCGAGCATTCTTGCGGAGCGTGCGGAAAAAAGAAACCGGTCCGAGTGGCGATTTGCATTCCGCGTGAATAATGAATTCGATAAATATTTGCAAACTACCAGGTTGGCGGGCGCGCGAGGTTGTGTGTGCAAACACCGTGTGCTTGGAATGCCGGAATAGCCAAGAAACCTGACAATTACGGTGCAGCCTTCCGCAGCCGCCCCCGCCCCCGTCCCGTGATGGTTCGGCGAGGTGCGGAAATCGATCCAAATCAGCGGCAACGGTGGCAACGATATCGCCGCGTAACTAGCCGTGTAGACGATTATTATCGTGCACCGACGATCGCGCGTTCGGGACCAACTTCAACGCTCGAGCTTAGCTCCCTTACGTCCATAAATTCGGACGCCACAAATGGCATTTCACAAAGCGGGGCTCGCAGTAAAATATCGATGGCGATATCGATCGCAAGGAATAACTTTCCGGCGTCCAGAGAGCAAAAAAAAAAAACCGCAACACACTCTCTATCGCGTACGATCCGTGCTCCTCCCACACCGGGCCGGCCATGTTTTGTGGAGGTGCTGCAACATGTCTGCGCCGTTGCATTCGGCGGCCGTCCCATGATAAGAATTTAATCGTGATCGAAACTGCACAAGAATACGCGAGAAAAAAAAAAACACTCTCACACACACACGCGCGCTTCATCCGTAAAAATGATTCTGATTATATGCTGCTTTCGGGCGGTTCAAGATGGCGGACGCAACGAGGTGTTTTGTTTTTTTTTTTTTGCTTTTTTTTTGCTTTTTTATTATCCGGTGCGTGTGTTGCGGAATTCGCAACACTTGAAATATGAAGCCGCGCAGTTCGAGCGGAAAAATTGAACCCAAAAGCAGGACCTCATCTCCCGCCCGCCCGCCGACGGGAGGTGCTGTTTACAGAACTCGGCTGGTTTCTCGAGCCTCTATCTCTAGGGGGTGCCTCCCCGCGGCAGGTGGGTTTTTTAGCCGATTTGCGATTTCCCTGCGACTTTTGCGGCCGGGGTACTCGGGCTGAACAATGGAAGGTTGTGCGTTGGTTTCGTGCCTTGCTGTGGGAGATCTTGCGTGCGTCGTGCCCGGGCCCGTCTCCCGCACACACACACACACACACACACACACACACACACACACACACACACACACACACACACACACACAC
>KI915047.1:2773381-2835838 GCA_000473445.2 Anopheles farauti | reverse complement strand
AATGGTGGTCCTTGAGGTCCACCGAAAAAAAAACACGAAAACACGCTCCGGAGCAGGAATTGGTGACTGAGAGCTCATCTAGCTCGCGGCGGGGCGATTTCGGCCGGCTAGGGTTCGGGATTAATTACAAACCCAAAGCCGAGCGGAAGTCTGACCGATATTATTGTGATCCGTAGCGTGTTCCAGCATCCTTGGCGGGGGAAGGAAACCCCGGAAAGGGTTTGACTAGAACCGTGCGCCGATGTTGGCGGACAAAATTAAATAGAGATTATAAGCTCATTATGATGATCTTATTAGCACCATTATACCGAACCGTTTTGACGATTCTGACGTGTACTGGGGGGGGGGGGGGGGGGGGGGGGGGATGGACGGAGGAGGACGTGCTGCCTGTGAGGAATGCGGACTGTCAAGCAGGATGAGATGGATGGCCCAGGGAGGTCTCAGTGTGACCCAAGCCTCTTTATGTCTCCCATCAATCTTCGAGTCGTTGGCTGGAGAGTGTTCAACATCTCTTACACCAAGTCAGCCCGCAAGTGGCAAAGCCTGATCAGTCCGATCCTAAGTCACCGTTCGGAAATCGCATTACCTCGAGCTTTATCTTCCCACCCTCCCATCTCCTCCGCAATGGCCGATTCCGCCCGGCTGCTAACTTCGCAACGCAAGTTTGCTGGCAAGTTTCCCAAACCGCTCACGTCTGGGCACAGGGGTTTTTTTTTTCTCCTGTTTTTTTTTAAATGAAAATCGCTGCACCGGCCAACTCCTGGAAATGGACGTTGGTTTTGCAATTTCGGCGCCAACATCTCGCCCAGATCTTCCCGGGCGCGTAACGAGAACAAACAGAAACGGAACCCGCGCGAAGATCGTGAGAACTTTTAAATTAACTTTTTCTGTGCGTTTTCATATCGCCCCCCCCCCCCCTACCCCTTGCCGTGGGCCACGGGAGTGCCCTCCGGAGATCCCGCGCTCCCGCACGCTGAAGGGCTTCAGTCGGCAATCTTAAAACCATTAGCCAGCGGGCAAGCGGTCGAGGAACGCACGTCCACGGCGGTTGAAAATTAGTTGACGATCGGGCTATGCACCGCGTTCGCGTAGGTTTCACTTTCGCTTTTCGGCTTACGCTGGGGGAAGGGTCGGCTAGCTAGAGATTCCGGGAAAAAAAAAATCCGCCCAAAACACCGATAGCGATCGGGGCTTGGAAGGAAAAATTTTATTCCTTTTTAATGGCGGCGTGGGTCGCCGTCCGGGAAAACCTATAGGGAATGTCCTTTCGCCAGGTCCTCGCGGTCCCGATCCCGAACAGTAATAGGAAGAAAAAAGGCGATCGAATCGGTCGGGCAAGCGAAACAGCCCCCCGAAACAAAGCTCCCAAAAATTAAACTCATTGCCGTGGCGGGTTGAAGAAAAACAAAAACAAAAAAGGGCAGCACAAAAATAACAGCAAAAATTTAACAGCGCAAACGGTTCGCGGTAGACACATAACGAGCGCGCAGAACCCTTTAGATTCTTAGTGGGAGGGAGAAGGGGGGGGGGGGGGAAGAAGGGGGGATATAAGGGGCGAGGGCACGTACACACAACCCCAACGCACACTGGGAAGTTCGCGTTCGCGTTCGCCAGAAATGAAATGAAATTAATAAATGCTGCACCTTGTAATTAAATCGCTTAGCATCGCGCCCGGTAGAATCGTCCCTGGGCACGGCGGGTCCGCTGGAATACGACTGGTTTTTGGGGCGCAGCGTTTGCCGTCCGAGAGGAGAAGCTCGGTTTGCGGAGTATGCGCGAACCGCGGTTTTCCGGCCGGTTCGTATTTTTTTCTTCTTCCTTTCGTTTCATTCCTCATTCGGTTCTTCGCTGCTCTTCGTTACTCTTTATAATGGCGCAAATTAAGCCACTCGCGTTCTGGGTCCTGCGCAGCCATACGGGCTGCGCAAGGTATCCGGTTCACTTGCGCCCCGGTTAAATTAGAAACGAAACGAATTCCGGGCGTACACGGCGGCCGCGGCAAAAGTATTTACGTTTACAATTATGCACGCCGGCGGTGTACGGGCGGGAGATCTTGCACCGCAAGCCCTTTCGTCATGGCATTATCGATCCCGCGATGGCCGATCGTAAAAAGTCGCGCGTCCCCGTCCCCGGAGCATCTTATCAATTAATTAAAATCTTTCGCTTGCTGTGGTTTTGCGCCGCGCTGCGCGAGCCCACAAATCGCCAACTCCGCGCCGGGTTCGGATCAATCGATGCGCGATCGCGTCCACCGGCTCGGGGCTCATTAGAAAAGCTAATGGTTGGCGGGAAGTGGATGTAGCTGAACGCGAATGCTTCGAACCGGCTGGAACGGGTTCCGTTCGCCGAATGCTCCATCATCTCCGCACGGTGTCGATATGTGGCCGCCATCAAGTCACGACGTGGGACGTGCGTGACGAACGCACGCTGGAACGTTGAGGTTAGGAGTGGGTACGCACACCAGCACAGCGCCGTTAACCACCAAAACCACCGATCAAATATTGCACGCACCAGCTCACGGCCCCGAGGCACTCGACGCTCGCAACCAGATCGGAAAGTCTCCACATTCTTCCACCAGCGCCGGCATGCAAAACCAGGTGTGGAGCTGATTTTAATTTTCACCAGCAGCACCACGCAAACGCCAAATCTGCATCGCTAGCCCCGATTAGGCTCGACTCGGCGAATAAAATTAACCCATTCTTCCCTTACGAGGGGTGATCGCTCGAAAAAAAAATAAACGGCAAGAGGATAGGGCTGGAAAATAAACACACTCTCCCGATAGCAGCGGGAGAGAATGGCGCTTACTTTCTTATACGGATCCGCTCCCCTGCGCGCCCTGCCCGGGCGATCGACGCTAATTGATGTTTCGCTGTCTGCGCGCTTGTCTTGCACATAATTACTGCGGCCGCGGCAGATATGCAAAGCAACACCTGTTCTTCCGCGCGGAACTAGCGTGGCTTGTGGCCGCCAACACGCGGCGTACCCTTTCTTCTGCGTGCGTGCGTGCAGTGCGGCGTCGGTTGCGTGTCTACGACCCCGGTAGCTGTGGTGGGCGCTTTTTTTTTTTTGCTTTGTCCTGGATCGATCGATTCATCGAACTAACTCCTGGTGCAGTCGCCTCCGGTTAGCCAGCAAGGTTTTTTGCTAATGATGTTTTAACCGATCGTCACAATGGTTTCGGTAATTTTCCACTTGTCTTGTGTGTGGCCGAACGGGCGTCCGGATCGTCCGGAACGGGGTGCGACTGCCGCGAGTTCCCACGGCCCTTTGGCGGCCACTCAAGGCCAGTGAGTCATGTGTCCGTGCGCGGTTCGCGGTTCCCGAGCGCCAGCGAGTTTCCGCGCCCGCCTGACATAGACTTATAGCGTCTAAGTGGATTTAATAAATATGGACGCATCTCGCGTTAGCCGATCCGCCGGGCGTCCGGGCTCGACAGCCCCGGCGACCCCGGCGACTCGAGCGGGTCGGGTGTAATTTTCCTGTCAAATCGCCTGAATTTATGCGCAGGAATGTGCGCGCGATTTTTATGCGCGCCTGCCTGCCTACCTGCCTGCCTGCCAGCGTCCTCCTGCTCGTCCGGTTGTCGCGCACCAGGGACAGCTGTTATGTTGGGTGCTGTGCTGGCGGTTCGCCTCCTTACTCTCCTCCACGGCCTGACGACGTGCGGAACGGCTTATTGAATTGTTCTAGCGAGTCTACGGATGGCGGAGGCGGTGGCGGCAACGACCACCACGGCCTGATGCTGCAACCCCCGGCGGGCATACGCTTTCGCTGCAGTAAATTATGCTCTCCGTGCGCGACCGCGACCGCGACCGCGATCGGGGTTCGAATGTTTACCGCAGCAAATTGCCTACTATCAGCGCCCGTGCTAGAAGCCGAACGTGGCGTTCCCGTTCCTCTCCACGTTTTCGGTGCACGCCCCCGATGGTGATGCTCTAGCTGCGAGTGGCTCCACTGGTCCGGCACCTGCCGATAAGATAAGAACATTGTTGAAACTATCAGTTTAACAAGCACCCTTTACACGAAACAATTAACCAAAGTTCGCCAATTCCGACCGTGATTAGCGCGACCTGCGTCCCGCGTGTGATCATCCACCGTAGCAATCACGGGAGAAATTTACAACCGTGCCGAAATGTGTGAAACGCGGACGCGCACGGGTAAGGAAAAACAAAGCAACAGAAAAAAAGCGCAACCCTACTGGCGGCCCGGCGCCGCTGACGGAACGCACCCGAAATGCGCGCTAAGGTGTGCAAGTTTGCATCAAATTATTCAAATGTGCTCGTGTGTTCGCATTTACATAATTATGGCCGATTTGAATAAATAAAAAAAGGTGCCGTGTCGCCGGAATGGGAGCGCAGCCGGTTTTGGGAAAACTTCCCCAGAAACAAAATCTCGGGGAAAGCAGCCGCGACGGCCGTGTCGTGGACGATTTAGATATCGGGAGGCGCACCGTGAACGATGACGATGACGAAAATTACGCAAAAATTCATCCGTTTTCCAGCACACCGCGCGCCGCCTGCGAAAACAACAATAAACACTAATTGAAGCCGTCGTCGCTTCGCGGCCACAAACAGCTGTCAAAGCGATAACGCGTTATCAGTGCGTGTTTATACGCCCGGGCCGGAGTGCGCGAGGGCTGTGCAGGGGTTACGTGCAGGCGTTTAGTTTTGTTTTTAATCGTTGCGCAGCAACAAAGTCGCGTCGATTGTTTTATTATTTTTTGATAAAACTGTGCCTTTGCTTTCCCGCAGTTTGGGTGAAAACCGTGGAAATGAGCTCGAAAACAGAACCCGAATTTCAAACATGCGACAAACGATGCGTAACGCTTTTTTCGTGTTGTTAATTCCATTCGTTTGCTTTTGTGTTTTCCCGGTTATAACTCCATTTTCTACAACTGGCATCCATTGCCGGGGCTGCGTATTTTTCTTGTTTTCTTCCTAATGCCCGCTGGCCATTGTAACAAAAGCCCCCCCCCCCCTCCTTCTAGCATACCAATTTTCCAATTCCTTTACTTTTCGTGCGCGACGAGGCACGGCGGTACACAAACACACACACACACACTGCAGGACGATCGCACGAAATGAAGTTACAATCATCGCGAAGGGAAACAACCGAAAAACCTCCCCGTGCCACCCCCGTTCCGAAGCCGAAATGAATTATTCAATCAAATGTACAATTATAAACAATTTGCTTCCCCGCTCGCTCGCTCGCTCGCCCGCAACCAGCGGCGGCCATTTCGAGCCGCATTTCATTGTTTTTATTATGATTTCGCCCGCCTGCGGTGGCTGTGTGTGCGAGCTGGAGGGCCTGCAATTTGTTTACAATTTGCACACGCATGTTTCAACAATTGTTGCTGCCCAGGACGCGTTATTTCATGGGAAAGGATCTATTTCTCGAGTGGATTAGGAATTTTAGCCAATGTGTATAGTTGTATAGTACTTAAGCATCTAAAATTACAATCACTTTGGCGTTTAGCACTACTAGCGCGTTATATGAATGAAAATTCGCTGCGAAAATTTGATCACTCGGATTTTGTATTCATTTTACATGTTGCAAGCTATTCCTTTGTAAACCCATTTGTTATGGCAATGAAAGTGATCTTTTTACGCGCGATACACAATCCAGCGGTGTAGTTTATCACTTAAAAAAATCATCCGAAATCTCACATCTCAAATCTCAAACACATTTCTTGTTTTCTGTGCCGTTGGTGGTGCCGGAAATATTGCCGACTAGGAGTTTTTTTCCCATCATTACTGCATAGTTCTCATTATTGAGTCGCACGGACACACAAACACACGCGAGCGCACGCACTACCAGCTAATAATGCAAACCAAATGGAACAGCTGCAAAATGGGGACGCCCAGGGAAGTCTGAGATTTTAAACATTTGTTGCCGCCCGAACGCCGGGATGGTGAGAAAGGGCCGGGGAAGGGACCGGGTAACGTGTCATTTAACTCAATTGTAACTTCATTTTCTTTCCCTCGCCCGCATTCCCGCCCCGGGTTCCCGCTCCGATTGCATTTTTCCCGGCGGGTTTTCCTCCACCGGAACCCGCTCCGTTCCGGCAGTTCAGTTCAGGTTCAAATCGATTCACACCGCTCATTATCATTTTATAGCTCTATTGTGATAGCTATTTTCACCAGCTTCAATTTCAGCGGGGCTGGAGCTTAAATTTTAGATTATTTACCGACCGGGCGGGCGCGGACAGGGAACCATTTGCCCCCCACCTCCTCCCCCCCCCCCCGGGGTGGGAGTTGCGTTGTTGAAACACAGTGAAAATGAAACCAAAAAAATGCCCATCCCTTCCCAAAAGTTCCAAAAAATACTCCCTTTTTGCCTCGGGCCCGCACAGGAAGTCAAAAACTGGAACCGATTTTTTTGGGTGGAGGGGGTGGGGGAGGAGGCACGCCGTGGAACGTGGAAGGAATTAAATCATCGTGGGTCATAACATTATCGTCCTGGTGCGATGACAGTACACCGGGCATGCAATAAGTATACGTCTCCGTATGCGGGCTTGTCATCGGCTCACACACACACACACACTCACACACTGACCGTATCCCGGAACGCCGTAATAACAATAATCTTGCCATCGGTACTATTGGTTTGGCCTTCGGGAGTGGGTTTTTTTTTTATTTTATTTTTCTTGTTTGACTACCATACCGGAAGGACGGACTGAAAATTGGTTTCCACTATTTAAAAGTTAAAGTCATTGGAATCCCCACCCATACAGGGCGGGAAACCCTGCACAATGCTCATTACGGATTTCGGTGGCGGTGGAAGTGGGACGATTCCATCGGATTGGCTTTTGTGGATAAATATTTTATCTCAATCACCGGTCCCGGGCCTGGCAGCGACGGCTGACGGTGGGAAATTAAAATTTAATTCAATTTTACAAATCTTTCCTCGCTAGACTGCGGCCAGACGGAGTTTTCCCGCCCCGGCCGAGGCAAGGTTGGTTTTTAGTGTGTTTTATTAATTTGGATAAAATGTATTTCGTCCAGGCGATGAAGGTCCTTCCGCGTTTGAGCTATTTGTTGTGTTTATTACGCGTACTATAAGCTTCCAATTTTCTTTCGTTTTTTAATTCGTAAATTTTTTACAAGTTCGATCGCAATTTTTGTGTTTTTATATTGAAATTTTCAATATTTTCTAAAAAAGACAGCGTAGTGAGGCTTGTTTCATTTGTCCATTCGTGTTGCAGCTACGCAAAAGGATACGCAAAATGAGCGCAAATGCCGGATGCACGCGAAGGATAACGACCTGGATTTTGTATCACAAATAGAAAAAAAGAGGACACACATCACCGTACTAGAAATAGTTGAGAGCGTGCATGAAAGAAAGGGAAACGCACGCCCCCTTCCGGTAGGGTGCTCCCTAGCGGTACGCACCAGGATAACATCCTTACGCAGCAACCGTTGCACACAAAGGCCCCGGAAGGTTTCGAACATTTATTTCCGCTCACATTTCGTCGTTGCATTTCGGGCGCAAACTGCACCTTTTGCTTTTCGCCGGTGCCGCTGCATGCGCCTCGGCTCGGAATCAATGACCCGAACGGGTATCCTTTCCCCTGGTGGTTCCCCTGTGCGTTTGTGATTTTACTTTCAAATTTCCCCTCCCACCCCCGGCGTAAACCCCCAAATGGAGCAGTTGGTCCTGGGCGCGGGGAAACGAATCCGAATAGTGTGCGTGAAGATGGGGGAGGGGATTTCCGAGAAGTGGTACTACGGATCCCGGAAAATGAACCCTTTTGTTTGGCTGATCGGGCAATCGGCACGCCAATCTGATACGGCATCCTGATTCTAAACACATTTACAAACCGATTTCGCTTTGATGTTTCGCTCGTGAAGGGAGGGTGTTGTGGGGGAGAGAGAGGGGGAGGGGAATGTGCACGGCGGGAGGGATTGGCAGGGTGCCAACTTTAACGCGTATGATTGCCCGCAAACTGGGGAAGCTGATAAAGAAGACGCCGTGCTTTAATGAAGACTCTCAAAGTCAAATCCCGAAAAGGGGTGGCATAGTTTTTCTTTGCCGATGTTTTGCTTTTATTTATTTTTTGTCACCCTCTCCGAAATTGGGTGGTGCGGAAAATGCGGTGCGGACAAACTTTTCCAATATTTGGCCCCCTTCGGTGCCCATTTTTTTATGACGCTTTTTCTAGCCGAAGTGGCTGTGGTGTTTTGGGAATCGGTTTCGATTTACGAAACGGCAGCATCCTTCGCGAGAAATCGCGCAGCAAACACACGGTCCCAGCATCACGCGGATCCTTTCGTGGATCCAACCCTTGCGTTCCCTTTTACGTCCCGCGCTTTGTTCACCTTCAAAAAAACACATCTCCCCTGGCCGGCCCGCCGTCGCCGAATAAAATGATTCCGGTAGCCGGGTCAGCCAGGCCAATATAATGATTATATTTGTAAAAATTAGTCAATAGACAAACTGCCTACGGCACACGCGAAGAAGCGCTTACGCGGCCTTCCTTTTATTTTTCCTCCTCTTCGGTGCGCAGCTCGCACCACGGTAAGGCCGGTCGGAAAAAAAGAAAAGGGAAAAAAACGCTGCGTGTACGCGGCGCGTCCCTGCTTGTGTGCGAGTCGGGTTTTTGTTTTGTTTTTTTTTTTTTTCGCTTGCGGGCCGTCCGTCCAATCGGGCACCGTGCGAGCGGTTCCAGAAAGTGGGCGTGTACATGCGGAGCGAACGCGTGGTGGGCAACCACAGTCCCCACACGGCGCGCTCTTCGTGCGGCCCCGGGGCAGAAAGTGGGCGTTGCAATCGTGCACGCCGTTCGGGTTGCACGAGCGAGCGCGTACACCGTTCGCTCGTTCGCTCGTGTGGCCGATTCGGGCCGCCCGCTGGCCGTCTCTTTCGCACCGAGGCGCGCTCGATGATGGCTGTGTGCAGCCGAGAGCTCAGCGTGCTCCAGTTTGACAACTGCTCGGCAATTCTCCGAGACGCGGCCAACACAGCGTGTCGTTCATACGCAGCAGCAGCAGCAGCAGCCCAGCAACCTGCAGAAAGGTACGACGCCATGGCACCTTTTTCGAGTTGACTCGTCGTGCGAGTGTGTGCGTGTGTGTGAGTGTGGTGACGTGCATGTGAGCGTGATCGAGTACGATTCCCGGGGAACGTACCGGGGGTCCAATGATAGGACAGTTTTGTAGGCAAGCGGCCCCAGCTAGTCGTAGTAACAGACACTACTACTTGGCACACACTAACAGAAAAAAAAACACAACAAAACCCGATCGCACGTGTGTTGTGTGTGTGTGTGGTTTGCATGCCACAGCTCGTAGGCAAACGCGGTGTGTGCGTGACCCTCTGTCTTTCTCTCTCTCTCTCTCTCTCTCTCCTCCCCATTCTCCCTTTCTCTCTCTCTCCCTTTCTCTCTCACGCACACTCGCACCTTAGTGCCGATCGGGGGCCCGAAGCCCGACGCTTCTTTCCTTCGTGGCGTTCTTTCTAGCTGGGCTCCCGCGCGGGGGCCTCTAGTCATCGGGCGAAACAAGTTTGCCCTCGTATTATTCCAAAAAGCTACCCTTTCGTGCAAACACCACGGGCCCTTGCGCTCCGGCATTGTACGTTCTTGTGGACGCGATCGCGCGGTGCTGGGTATTTTCCAGTGGGGTTTTGTTGTTGCTGCTGTTGTTGTTTATCACAGCCGTTCTGTTTAGCCCAAATTTTGTTAGGTTCGAATTCCTTCCCTTTTGCGGCCGATCCCGATCGTGTGTTTTGCGTGTCTGTTTAGCGCGTGTGTGGGTGCACTGAAGTAAAAGGTAAAAAAAAAACCAAAGGTACTTTTGCGTACATTTACCACCCCGTTGCCGCGTAGGAACCGGGCGGCAGGAGCAGCAGGGTGGTCAAGCACGCACAGCTCAAACTGCATCAATCAAAAGGCAAATCAGCTCGGTTGCATTTGCGGAAGCATTAATCACTTTCCGGTTTCATTCCAACAGCTCAGGCTAGCTTTAGTGTACTATTACTTTAAAGAAGCAGTACAAAAATAAAACCCCTACCCTCTCATCCGCGTAGTGCAACAGTGTTGGGAAAGTGAGCGACAAAGAGGAAAAAACAAAAATACCCCGAACTGTCAAAATGACTGAAGCGGTGACACTGAACTAAGGGCGGTTGTTTTGTGACGCGTTGCTGAGTGCGTGTGAGTGGGCGCGCGTGTGTGTGTGTGAGTGTGTGCGGTTTTTGTTTTATTCACGCGTCCCTGAACCGGTGGGGACGTTTGTGTTGTGTAGCGAAAGAACGGGAGGAAGAAGAAAAAAAAAAAACACAAAAAACACCGACGCCACCAGCAATCAAAAGAGAGACCCTGCACCGAGCACCGATCAAACCACTCAGCCCGACCGGAAACCCCCGCTGGAGCAGGCGAGTAGACGCCAGCCGGACCCATCTTCGACACCCGGGACCAGGACCTGCCCGCCATCACAACGGACCATCCGAGGGCGCCCGGCTTCGATCCCGTGTTCAGCATGTTGACCGACATGAGCCCATCGGCCGGGGCTCAGTTCTACAGCACCCAGATACCGGCCATGGGCATGAACATCACCAACATCGCCACGCACATGCAGAAACCAACGGTAAGCTGGGCGACTTCACCACCGATTTGACAGCTCGGTGCCCACACCGGGTGTGTCCACTTAGAACCGAGCCGACCTGTCAGTAATGCTGTTTGACGTTTTTTCGTCGGGAAACTAACCTGACAGCTTGGCTGAGTATCTGTAGTTTGTGTTTCCCTTACTGATCTCGGTGGATCAAGTGTTTTCTACGACACCCTCAAGGTGTCGCAGCTCAACTGTTGATCTAAGCGTGAACATCTCTTTGACACCTTCGCGGCATGCTCCAGTGCGCACACCTGAGCCTTTTCCCCGCTCAAGTCGGACAGGAAGCTACCGAACGAAAAAAAAAAAAAAAAAACAAGACAACTCACTAACGAGCCGCTCGTGAAACGACCCGGGCAAGGTCGTCCAGCCGCCGCTATCGGATCGGATCGGATCGGGCGCGATCATTAGGCTGCCGGCTGGCTGGCTGCTTGCCGCATTTAAAACGATATCAAACCGTCATTAGCCTGGAACGACGTGTGTTTCCGCGTAAGGTGACAACGGTTGCTCCGGCCGTGTTCCGCCACGGGCGGGGAAGGTAAATAAATTAGTCACATTAGGGGGCGTCTCCTCGGTCGCCGGTCACTTGGATGACACTATCGGGGTGACACGATCGCCCGACTTGATAGTGAACACGGGCGAAAGGTGCACGGTTCACGGAATCTTCCCACGTTCTTGCTTTCTTGATCCCGCGCCTTAGATCTAGCGTGTTTTTTGTTTTTTTTTTTTTGTTTTCGAGGGAGTTAGAGAACGACGAAGAATAGAGAATGGCGAGCTGGGAAGAACGCGCGGTTCGGTGCGCTTTTTACCCAACGTTCAACAGCCCTATTAACCTGTCCCTCGGGATTATGGATTTTTGGGAAGATCAAGGTATGTGTTGAAGGAAAAAAAAACAAAAAACCTCGGCAACCTAGCACAGGATAATTGCAATAATTGTAAGGAGACGTACGCAGCAAAGCGCTCGAAAAATTGTCATCCTCCTGGGCGAGGAGAAAAAAAACCCCGAGGCCTTTGCTCTACTTTCAGCGAAATGGCAAAAGCCGACGTGCTGACCTGCTCCTACCGCTTTTGTTTATTGTTTGTGTTGTGTTGCCAGCGTTCCCGTCGCAGGCAGGCAGGGTGGGGTGTTTCTATCGAAAGGGATTGGCCGGGATTAGGCGCACTGTTCGCACTGTTATTGTTTTCGCTTCTCGCTCGCGCCGTCGGTGTTGGCGTTCGGTTCGGTCACCCGCTGGCCCGGCCAGGCAGCCAACCGACCGAGGGTAGCAGCAGGACATCAAGCGGCGAGTCGGAAAAAGGGGGATGTTGCACCCAAAAAAAAAAAAGAAAAAGAAAAAAAACCAACCCGTGGCGCAAAATCGTTGAGAGCTAATCTATTTAGAGCCACGGCTAATCGCCGCAGCCGTGTTGTGTTATTGTGTTGCTTGTTTTTTGTTTGCGTTGCTGCTCTTCCCGGCGGAGAACCCGCAGCAGGAGTCACGGTGGATCTCTCCCCGGGAAAGTGACCTGGCAAAATAGCAACTCGATGCGATTTTGTTCCTTTCCTTTCGTTTCGTTCTTCTCCCGGAGCGACGATAAGTAATCCGGATCCGCCAAAAAGGCCTCTTTGTGCGAGTGTCACACGGAGAGGGGAGGGAGAGGGAGAGAGAGGCAAAAAGCAAGACACCGAAAATCGCAAAACCCCCGGAAACATTTGTGCCGTTGCGCGAAACCACGTCCGGGAGGGAAAATTTACACATCAAACCGCGTCGAACCTGCGGTAATGCTTTCGCCGTAAACGTACCGCGTAAAGTCACTCTGTCACGCAGCCGACGACGGGGCGCGGTTTTCGCAGACAAATTTGCCTGCCAAGCGCACATAAAATTGTTAACAACAACAAAAAAATGGTTAAAAAAAAGGAAACTCAGGCGAGAAATTCCTTCATTCCAAGTGTCGCTAAAAATATGCGGCACGGCGGCGGCGGCGGCGGCGCAAAAGGCGTTAAGCAAAATAATCAAACAGATCGGGGAGGTTCGCTCCGCCGAAAAGGGCCGCCAAAATGCCGACGGGACGTTTCGCGCTTGCCTGGCGGTGCTATTTTGGCGAGCGTTTATTTTATTTTTTTTTCTCTCATTTTATTGCTCCCCGGGTTTGGTTTCGGGGAGCATGCTGGAGCACCGAATTGCGGCACGACGGCAGCGCACGAGCCGACCTTTCCGGTGCCGCGGCATGTACGGTGGCCGACAAATTGTTCGAGCATCGGGTTTGATTGATTGCGGTGTGCTGCCGGTTGTAGCCGGGCTGATGCTTGCCCGGCTCGGGACGACGTGACAGAAGAGGTTTTTGAGCTTGCCTTTACATTCCAACCGCAGCCGCGCTGGTCCTGGTGAAGTCTGTGAGAGCACGGAAATGGACCTTAAAAAGACTTCATCGTTGAAAGTGACTCACTGCCGCCGTAATGCTTTCCAAAGGTTGTCTTCCAATGGGTAGTCAGCTATTGCAAAAAAAAAACACGATGCACCTAGGATCTGGCATCTAGGAAGTCAGAGTCTGCTAACGATTGTTAATTCACTGGACCTAGGACCTAGTACCTAAGAAGACTGACTTAATGCTTTCCAAAGCTTGCCTATTCTAGAGCTATTGAAAAGAAAACACGATTTATAACTCCGTGCACCTAGGACCTGACACCTAGGAAGTCAGAGTCTGTTAAAGATTTTTACTTCCCTGAACCTAGGACCTAGTGCCTTGGAAAGTCTGAGCCTACTCTGGAACGTTCTCGAAACCGCTCGTATATAAACAACACCTGAGAACGTAACCGCACCGACACCTCAACCCGCCCCCCCCCCCCACCCCGGGGCTTGTCGGGATCAGAATAAAATTTTTAAAAACGGCCCATCCCCATTTCCATTCCAAATTTGCGGCACCCCAGGACAAGTAGCCCGAAGGTGCTGCATAATGCATCGTCCCGTGTCGGCGGCAACGAAATCAATGCAACGACGCTACGATCGGCGCTGACGTTGGCCGATGCAAACAACCTTCTTCGGCAAACAAACAAGCTCCCGGGCCCGGACCCTGGGCTAATCAGCTGCATCGATTGTCTCCAAGAAAGCGGCCCCGGGGAGCAGCACGCACGTGCGTTTGGTTTTGGGGCCCGGTCTTCGTGGGAGACGGCCCGGGGACGGGAGGAGGAGGGAGGGGGGGGGGGGCAGAGCGGTGCCTGCCGGGAAATATGAGTTTATTGAAATCAAATGAAATCACCATAGAAAGGATAATAAAGTATCGGGTCCCGGTGGCCGCCACACGGTCCGGGATGTACTGCATGCGATTTGAATTCGAAATGAAGTCAGTCAGTGACCGGGGCATCTGGAGCGGTCGAAGCTTCTCGGGCTTTCCAAGGTCCCGCACCGGTTGGCGACCGGTGGATCGGTACGCTGCCGAATTAAGAGCTCGTCTCCCGTGCTTCGCCCAGAAATACGACTGACACACTGCGGTTGGACGGGCATCTCGCTAACTTCCGCTGGTTTGACTCACACCGCGGGGTGTCTGAGCGAGTGTGCGAATCCGGTCGATGTCGATGCGTTTTCTGGTGATTTATTGTCGATTAATCGATTTGACGTGACGTGCCTGGGTTTATGCTGGCGCTCGGCACAACAATGAACTCCGATTCGCAACTCCTCTCGGCGCGATTCGCTGCACCTACTTGGCAGGCGTGCGAAAGGGTAGCTAGAGCGCAGCGGGCGCAACGCCAAGGAAACGCGCGCGTTTAAGGAAATCACCCCATGACAAACGATGGCCCGAGTTGGGCCGAGAGATGGAGGGAACAGAAACAAAAAAAAAAACACTCACACACCAACGGCCGACGAGAATGCGTGAAATCGGGTGGAAAATTTGGAAGTGAAAAGAAGACGAGCCCCGATGGAACGGCACGAAAGCGGCTTGACCGCGCGGTGTGCGGTTGACGCCGGTGTGGATTTTACAAATTTTACGGCTAATTATGAGCGGCTCGTTTCGGGGCTCCCCCTTCTCGTATCTAGGATCTAGGCGCCTCGGCTCAAAGGGAGAAGCGGAAGAGGCAAAGACGGGATCGAAACGAAACGAAACGAGCACCCCGGCACGCACGTTTGAAGTGTACGTGAATTTTTTTTTTTTTTTTTGGAAATGTTCCACCCCGGCGTCCCCGGCCCAAAAACCTGCTAATGGCGATGATTAATGGAATGTGAAAAGTAAAGGGAACCGTTTTGCGCGCAGGGCTTACCGTCACCGGGGAATGGTGTGTGAGGTTTTCTATTCTATTCTTTTTTTTTTCGTTGGTGGACCGAAATCGGGACGAGCAGCCAGACATGGTCGGTTAATTTTGTCGTTTGAATTTGTTTGTGTAAGCAAGATCGGATTAAAAATACGTTCCAGGTCTTCTTCAACATTCGACTAGCTTTAGAGCGATTTAGTTGCTTTACACTGCTTATCCAAGAAGTCCATAGTGATCCAATTTAAAGCTGGAACATATCTTGCGGTGCTACATATAAACATAGACTTTGGACACTTAGGATCTCCGACATGTAGCAGTTTGGCGTTAGAATTAAACCTCAGGAGCTTGTTTAGGATCCTATAGTGAGCTTTGCTTTAAATTGCTCGTCAAGAAGACCATAGTGATCCAATTTCAAGCTGAGACGTATCTTCCAGTGCTATATACACAGAGAAATTTGAGGCTTAGGATCTCCGACATGTAGTAGCTTGGCTTTAGAACAATACCAGAGGAGCTAGTTTAGGGACATAAAGTGAGCATTAGTCTTGAGTTCTTTAACATCCGAATAGCTTTAGTTTAATTTGGTTGCTTTAAATTGCTTGTCAAAAAGTCCGTAGTGATAAAATTTCAAGTTAGGACATATCTACATCCATACAGATACTTTGGAGACTTAGGATCTCCGACTTGTAGCAGCTTAGCGTTAGAATCAAACCCCAGGAGCTTGTTAGGGAGCCTATAGTGAGCTTCCATCAACATCCAGGCGACTTCTTTTGGATGGTTTTGCTCGCCTAGCTCCCGTAGGGTGACATTGACGGAGCTTGCGCGTACTTGCCGCTTACATCCAGTGACCTTTCCCTCCGAACCGGTACGGGCCCGATCGAGAGGGCTCCCAAGCGACCGAGACCTAACACCTAAATATCAACCACGAACCGATCGGCGAGCTGGTCGTCGTGTGCGATTTTGTCTGTCTTTTCTTTTTTCTTTCTCGTTGGTTAGCCCGCTCTGGTCGCGATCGGTTACGCCACGGTGACGCGGCGGTGTGCGCGGTACAATCAATTTGAATAAAATTCAAATCACGTACGCGGGAGGGGGGGGGGGGG
Source organism: Anopheles farauti (assembly GCA_000473445.2). NCBI lineage: Eukaryota > Metazoa > Arthropoda > Insecta > Diptera > Culicidae > Anopheles > Anopheles farauti. Next base: position 2,819,915 of record KI915047.1, on the reverse strand, counting down.
GGGGGGGCGGAGAGGGCGTACCGCCAACCGGCCCAAAAGGGTTCGCGTTGCGCGCACTTCCAAGTGGGTGTTTGAAGGGCGGGTTGGGAGGGAGAAAACTGGAACCGGTACGCGCAAGCCATTAATTATAAATTATTCACGATTTATTATTAATCCAGCCGTTGCATCCGGGCTGCACCTCTGGCTGCACCGCGATAGTGCAGGGCTGCGTTGTTGTTTCCCCCTCCTCGCACCCCCTCTAGAGGCTCCAAGGCCGTTGCGTGGACGAGTGTATGTGTCCTCCAAGCGACGCCCGGGCACCCGGAGGGCTTCTCGCGGGATGCTGCTCACAAATCGACGCGGTCTGATTTATTATCTCCCAGCATCTCCCGCACCCGCCACTAATCCGAAGCGAAAGGAGCAAGCCCAACGCTCCGTCAGGGTCCGGCTAAACGCCAAACACTTATCAAATCGGGCGAAAGATACGGCTTGGTGTCTGGGGTTTTTTTTTTTTGTTTTTGTTTCGACTCCTCGCGTCCACTTCGCATCACCATAATGCACGTCAATCGTGCGCACATTCCAGCGCATAATTTATGCTTCGATGCGGTGCACGGGAAAAGTTTGCCGCAAAACCTGCGGTCCTGTGTCTTCGCGCTGTTAAAATCGCGGGAAGGGGGGAAAATAAAAAAATAAAAAAGGGAAACAAGCGCTCGGGCGCGCGCAAGGAACATGAAGTGCATCCCGCGGGCGGGATCAACTGCCAGCCAGATCGCAAACCAACCGAGCCAGCGAACCAACACTCAAGCACGAAAGTCACGCTCGCAAACGACGACAAGGAGGGGTGGGAGAAAAAAATTGAAATTTTATGGACCATTATATGGGACCGCAAAAAAAGAATGAAAAAAAAACACTCGCGTCTCGAAGGTGTCGCGCGGCATTTTCGGTTCGATTTCGGGCGACCCCCCCCCCATACGGCTAGAAACTGTTGCAGGTCGCAGCGGGAAATGCCACAGAGCCACCGCAGCGGGAATGGCGCCTAGCAACCGACGGCGCAAAAGCGCATCGAACCATCCGCCATAGTGCGAAGTGAGGAAGCCTCGCATCGTGTTAGGCTTCCCGCGGTGCCGTTTTCGGTTTTCATTACGATGATTAACACCGCTTCTATTGCTGTGTGTGGCTGTTTTTTTTTTTGTTTGCTAACTTCTGTCCCGGCTTCTGTGGCAACTTTGTTCGGTCCCAGAAGGTCCGCCCGGCAGGAAGCCAGCGACCTTCGCACGGGTCGCTGGAGATGGACTCGGATCTCGGGAAGATCTTAATTGCCTTTCCGCGAGACGCGAATACCGGGAAGCCGAGTGTGTGTGTGTCGTTAGGACTTTTCCAGGCGGGGAAGCGGGAAAAATCCCCCTCGTTTGCTGGAGAGCCCGACACGATGCCGAACCACCCTCCGGGCGCGTTTCGGAACGGATTTACCGGGCGGCTATTATCGAGCGGCCGCTGCACGCGATCTCCGTTGGGGATGGACGGTTTTTTTTTTTTTTTTTTTCGGGACGCATCTCGGGACGCCTGGACCTTGAGCGGCGGCCATGGGTTACAATGTTTCTCGCGCTCTTTCCGCCCGGCTCCGCGGCCTTCAACCTTGGTAATGAGCTCCGGTGGGTTTCTGGGGTTTTTTTTTTCTTCAGTTGTCGTTGCAGCAACACTCCGTCTTCGTCACATAACGCTGCTCTTATCAGCTTCCGACGGCTGTACCACCGGCCCGAGATTGGACACGGCACCTCGTTCGTTCCCGGTAATGATTGAGTTTTCTTTTGCCGTTTCCTACGCACGCACACCCGGAGCCGGGAGTGCACGCAAAATAAAAAAAACCGCCCGGCGACCTTCCACCGAATAACGACCGCTACCGGGAGTGCAGCTCTCGCCCTACTTTGTTGCAAATCTCGGCAGCGGATAACATTGTTACAAACCGTGCCGCCGGTGGTTGCTGCAGCAAACCCTTCTGCGCCGTGGCACGCAATCCACACGCAGGCGCTATTTATTTTACAGCTTGCCTATTACGCGCGAGCCGTTTTTGTCTTCCTGCACCGGGCTAATGATCTGCTCCGGGACGTGCTGGCTGGTGGCAAGATCGTCCACGGGCGGAGGATGGACTCCTAATTTGTTGTCCCATCCTATCGCTCCCGGTGGTTGGGACGGAAGTCTGAGGAAGTTTGGACGTCCAAAAGCATGCTCCTTGTTACAACTGATGGGAGTTAAATGGTTTTATTCTTGGAGTAGCCTGTGGGCGGGATGTCCTCAAGATATCGGTAAGTTCGGTCGTTGACATCAGCCGTTGGTGGTCTAAAAATATTTTCCTTCTTACATCCTGATGCGCTCCATGTGATCTTATTTCTGGAGTAACCTATGTCCTCCAGATATTGAAACAGGTCAGTTAGGAGAAATCAAAATGATTTTATTTCTGGAGCAGCCTATAGACGGAATGTCCTCAAGATATTGAAAAGTCCATTCGTTGGACCTCAACTGCTGTCACAACTGATGCGCTCAATGTGATCCTATTTCTGGAGTAACCTATGGACGGGATGTCCTCCAGATATTGAAAAAGATCATTTCGCTAGCACCAGCTGTAAACCTGCAAAGCTGCGTTCGTTTTGTTCGGACGGGATTTGCGGATGATCCGTTTTCAAGCCGACATGCAAATCGAACATCACCGGACTTGCGCGGAGCAGCAACAAACGAGGCAACGAGGAGGGTTTAAAAAAAAAAGCCCCGCTCTAATGGCCCTGGTACGGGGCTCGCTAATGCAGCAAGGAACCTACAAACTACAGCCGGACTCTCAATTGAACCTCCTTCCGTACCGTCCCCCTGCCCGCTTCATGCACCGAAACTTCGGCAGAAATCCCGGAGCGCCAGCGCCAAAAGAACCCGGCCCAAGAAGGCAGCGCGAGAAAGAAAGAGGAACAGCAGCAAAACAAAAAAAAAACGGGCTTGCCCCGAACCAACCGGGCGAAAGAATACATAAATTTGAAACCCTCAAGACAACATAATTATAGAGCATCGTTAATATGGGTTTAAGTAATAGTGCGCGGGTGAATGCTGGAATGCGGGGCTCGCGGGGGAATGGGGGGAAAGGATGGGGATCCAAAAATAGGCTGAGAGCTGGGAAGCGCTCGGGACCTTTGCGGCAACTTGCGGGCAGGATGAAGCCGGCTCGAGTGACTGACCGTGGACGGGAGGGAAGCGAGATGACTTTGAAACGACAATACGGCGGCGGCGGCGGCGGCCTGAAATGGTTCCTTAACTGGTTGCTGATGCCGCCCGCAACTACGCCGCGGTGACGGTAGCGGGTCCCCTGGTTTGCCCTGCCTTGCCGGGCTTATCGAGGCCTCCCATGCGGGAGGAGCCGCCTTTTAATGACGGAGGTAGGGAACGTTCCGGGATACGGTGTGGGCTTCCAGCTAGCGCAACTAGCTGCAGAAAAGGGAGTGAGAGATAGCGCCCAACGCCTCGTCATTACTTTCCGCTCGCGCTCCTCCTCCCACGCAACTCCTTTTTTTTTTTTGCGCCCACCCGCTCGGGCGAAACCAGCGAACCGCTTAAAACAAATAAACCCCGAGCCCAGGACGTGCAAGTCATCCCTTTCCGCGGTGCGCCGGTTTTCGGGCTGGCTTTCAGGATTCACCTCCGTAGCAACTCCCGGGTCAACTGACCGCGAAGCGCGAGAGCGAGAGAGAGAGAGAGAGAGAGAGAGAGAGAGAGAGAGAAAAAAAACGGGGAGAAATCAAACGATCAAGCGTCCAAGCGCCCCTTGCGAGCAAAACCCATTAGCGGGCGAGCGCGATTCCACCACCAGCGCATTAGTAGGGCAACGGCAACGAACGCCGAAATTGGTCCCTCGCGGGTGGGGAGTGTGCGTTCTGCGGGCGCTAATAAATACATCAAAACCAGATACACCGACCCCTTGGCGGGTTTTCGCACACACACACACACACACAGAGTCGCCGGTCAGAAAGCGGTTTTCTTATCGATTTTACAAAACGCCCGGCGCCCGGCGAACTTTAATTGAATTTGGAAAGTTTTGGGCCGCAAAATTTCGTCCAGACGTACTTGGGGAGGCACTTTGGGGGGGGGGGGGGGGAGCGCATCGGGTGCAGCGCTGCAGCACCGAAGAACCGAACTGGTCCTGCTAAACAAATTAGACACTTCTCGGCGGCAGACTTTAAACAACCGGGATCGGTCTTCGGTTTGCGCCACCCGCAACGGAACCGGGTCCCGAGGCGCCAGGACTGGGCCCGCACGGATGATTTATCGCGAACCCGTTTCGCAGTAAAACCTCAAAATTAATTGTTGAAAAGATCCCTCCGCAGGCGTGTGCGTGAGTGCGAGCGGGGTTCGTTCGGTTTTTATTGTTTTTTATTTTTGTTGCTGTTGCTGCTGGCGGTACGTTCCCTTTATGGCTCCCGGATGGGCCGGGAGTTCGTGGAAGTAAGCGATCCACTCGAAACGAACCCCAACATGCGTTGGAGAAAACCACACACACACACAGACACACACAAAAACGAACCTCTGTCCAACTTTCGATTCTTCCTCGCCCGGAGCAGGGAGGAAGTTTCGCGTTCCTTCTAGATTCGCTTCTCTAACCCAACCCGTTCCTAGTTGTGTTAAAAAAAAACAAAACAAAACAAAGCAAAACAATCAAGACGTCAAATGTGCGGGTGGAGCGAGTATCGAACCCGGGCGGTTGTAAACACGCATTTAACCACTGTCAACGTTCCAAAATAACAACAAAAACAAACGCGCACGCCAAAACTCCTTTTTCCACCGGATCGCGCACCGAAAAAATAAAAACCAGTTCGCAAAGTGTTTTTCGTCGTGCACCCAATTCGGGAGGTGGCGTGCGAGGGCCGGGCGGCAAATTGCACGTTTAACGAGCCCTCCCCGTACCCTTCGAAAGGGCTTTTTTCTTCATCCCCATCCCCAGCACTTATCCGCAGCTCGTTCGGCAAGTTTGCAACTGCAACACCCCGCCGGTGCAGCACAGTGATTGATCGGTTGTTTTGATAATGCTGCCCGGGCGTTCGTGCTTTCCCTGGCGGGGCTGCAAGCGAGGGGTTGCGATGAGCGGGCTTAGAGTGCTGCTGACAAGGGGTGGTTTCCACTGAAGAGGCACCGTTAATTAATTGAGCAGGCGATTGGGGGTAGTTCTTAAACCCGAAAGAAAGAACATGCTTCCAAGGCGCTAGAGCATGAGATTTAATCTGCCGTTTGGAGGGACTTGTTCGGACATTAGAGGAGATATGTTTCGAAAGCTATAACCTGGCAGCAAGTTGGTGACTTGTTTTTCTAGAGATTCGTAAGTGATTCTGAGTTTGTAAATCCAGTCGTTAAGACTTACTAGACTTCCCGATGCTTCCGAATCAGCCTCATCAGGAATTGAAGCTCGAGCAAGTGTCTAGCTGGACTTGGCTATATTTATCTTACTGGATGGCTTTTAGTTACGCTCGCTCCTAACCAATCACACTCGCTATCCACACCTCCATGAGCCAATAGACACCATCTTCCGGACCTGCCATGCCTCTTGGAACAACCCCCGTAATGGTGACCCTACGACCCGGTACAAGCTCGTACGCTATCGGCATCCTTAGGCACCTCACCCGGCCGCTTTCAAGGCTAACATGGAGTCGCGGTTGTCGTGTTCCGCCTTCACCTTATCTGCATGTGGTGATCGGCTGAGAGGAGCGTACCCGTGCGGTGCGATGTTAATCGTGCCCCCCACCCCCGCTGTCCCCTCAATCCCCGGCTGCACAATTCACCCCGCGCGATAATGCAATTATCGCACCGGTATTAATATTCCAACCATCCAACCTTCTAGCGATTTACCATTTTTGCAATTAGAAATACATTCATCATTCGTCTCGCTCTTCGCATATGTGTGTGTGTGTGTGTGTGTTGGTGGGTGGGGTGGGGGGAGGGGGTTATCTCCTCGTGACACCCTTGCGCCCTTCGTCGCCGTGGGGCGCCCGTGAGCGACCGGTTTGACGGGTTGCGGCACCGTTTCGCATCGACACCGACAGCGACCGGATCGACCGGAGAGCCCTCCGGTAATCTTGATGGACGATTGATGTGTGTATGTGTGTGTGCGTGTGTGTGTGTGTGTAATCGCGTTCCGCGTGCGTCGGTTGAAGGTTTCGGCGCAGCAATCAATTCAATGTAAATATTTCGCGAGAAAGGAAGCAATTAGCCGTATTGCCCAACAGCACACATCGCCGAACCCGACACCGGAGGGGAGGGGAGGAGGGTGTCAAAGACAGTTCCAGGGTTGGGTGGAAGATTTACAACAACAACAACAAAAAAATCCCAAACCCATCCCATCGGAATGTCCGGAACGGTCCAAGGCTCCGGCGCTTGCGCTGTTTGTTTCGATGGACGTACGAAAAAAAAAAACACACACACACACATCTAACGAAAAAGGTTCCCGAAGCTCTTCGGCGCGCGGTGTTTATTATGATTTCCTTCTGCTTTATTACGCCGGTCTCGCTATATTTGTTTGGATCAATTTTCTCCCTCGGCTTGGTGTTCTTTGCACGTGTTTTTGTTGTTGTTGTTTTCTTCTGTCGTTCAACCCCTTTGACTTGGGCTTCGTAATCGGCGAGAGCCCACACGCTGATTGGGTGCGACGGTTGGTTAGACCGTTTAGTTTTACGATTCCCCCCTCCCCCGCCATGCTTCTCTTCCGGGCGACCCGCTGGTCCGCTGGGCGGGAAGAAGCTGTAAATGAGTTCCGAGTTCGCGCACCCAAAATATGGGACCCAAATAAACCAAATTGGACCATAAAAATCCAATACCTGTCCGAAAGTGTTGGCAGATGGGGAGGTGGTGGAGAAGTGCGGTTACCTGGTCAGGCATCCTTTAATAGTGGTCGCAACCGAAGACGAAGTCACAAAAAAACGAGAGGGAATCGGAGAACCCGGCGCAGGTCCTGGCGCTGGCGTTTGAAAAAAAAAAATCAGGCCCGCAAAACCCCGACACGAAGGGAAGATAAGCAAAGAAGGAAAAATCAAAACACACACACACACACACACAAGCACACACCCGTATGAAATCCATAAAACCCATTTTCCCCGGATCGGCCGAGCGCCGAGCACCAAACCCATTAAATCACCTGTTTTCGGATGGCGCACCGCTCGGTGGTGTAACAAAAAAATTAAAAAAAAAAACCAAAAGCCCCGAAGGAAGTTGTGAATTAAAGCCCGTCGTCGTGGTCGTTGGGCAAAACGAATTATAATCAGCCGACGAATTATGATGGACACCAGCGCCGCCGGTCTCACGGTCGTGCGGCGTCCGTTTGCCGGTCCGGTTTCGCCGTCAGTTCGGCAAAGTGTGCGCGTTTGTCACAAAGTAAGACACTGGAGGCTGGAGGTTTCGGTTGCGCGCAAGAGTCTCACACCCAGGACCTGCGGTGCGAGGGATGAAAACAATCTGGGGCAAAACAAAAACTCATTACTAATTATGTATTTATTTCTTTTCTTTCTCTCCCCCCCCCCCCCCCTATCTCTCTTCCCGTGCAGGAACATCCGGGACTACGGGGAACGCCGCTAGCGATGCTGGCGGCGCAGTGCAACAAACTGTCGAGCAAATCGCCGCCGCCGCTGGCGGACGCCGCCGTCGGCAAGGGTTTCCATCCGTGGAAGAAGAGCCCGATCTCGTCCGGGCCGCACTCGCCGTCGAACACGCAGGGTGCGTCGGGGCTCGGGCTGGCCGGTGTCGGTGGGAACGGGGCGGGCGGTCTCGGTGCGGGCGGGGCCGGTACCGGACTCGGCGGCAACTCGGTGCTCCAGTCCTCGCTCGGGCGGCTCTCGTCGTCCGGCAGCTCGTCCACGATCAGCCCGATGGCGAACCTCACGTCCAGGTAGGTGAACCGTCCGCACGTTTGCTTCAGTTAGCACCCATTTTTTTGGCGTACGGCGTGGCTTGGGGCGGGGGGGGGGGTTGTTTTCACCCCCTCTCAAAACGGCCCCACTCGCTTTCAGTGTGTGAATATCGAAATTTATGTTGTTCTTCTTTCTTCCCTTTTCTTTCTTCTTCGCGCGCGCGACGCTTTCGTTGTTTCGGTCGCACCGCGGCGCGTTTGCTGATGTCAATGCGCATGCACGTGCGTGGGTGGATCACGATGGTTTGTTTTCCCCCGTGACGCACCCGGTCCCGGCTGCCGAACGCCCAATCGTGCAGTGATCTGTACTTTACCGGCGCGTCAGGATCGCCGGGTAGCTGCGGGGCGGATAATGCACACCACGCCGCTACCAGCCTCCAGCACGCCCTCGGCAAGGTAGGTGGGGGCGCAGGTGGTGGTGGTGGGGGTGTAGGTGGTGGCGGAGGTGGCGGAGGTGGCGGCGGTGGTGGCGGAGGCGGTGGTGGCGGTGGCGGTGGCGGTGGCGGCGACGGCGGCCAAGCGAGCTCGACGGCGGCGGCGGCCGCGGCAGCCGCCGCCCAGCTCGGTTCGGTGTACGGGCGCCACCCGTACGATTGGCACCCGTTCAACGCGGTCGGCAAGCCGGACGGGAACGGGCTCGGCGGCAACGGGGGACACGGGACCGGCTGGTGGGACATGCACGGGGCGGCCGGCAGCTGGCTCGACATCGGCACGAGCGCCGCCGCCGGCATGCACGCGGCCACGATGGCGAATTACGCGGCGTCGGCGGCGGCCGCCTCCACCGACCACTACGCGTCGACGCTGACGCACGCGTCGCTCACGAACACCGCGCACCTGCTCGGCACCGGCCAGCATCTGCTGCAGGACAGCTGCTACAAGAGCATGCTGCAGCCGGGCGGCGTCGGGGTCGGGCAGACGGGCGGGGGCGTCGGCGTGGGCGTCGGCGTCGGTGTGGGCGTGGGCGTGGGCGTGGGCGGGTTCGGGCTGGGTCCGCACGCGGGAGGTTCGCCGGCGCCGCCACCGAGCGCCCCGCAGGCACCGTCGCCGCGCAGCCAGCGCCGCTACTCCGGCCGGGCGACCTGCGACTGCCCGAACTGCCAGGAGGCGGAGCGGCTCGGCCCGGCCGGTGTCCATCTGCGCAAGAAGAACATCCACAGCTGCCACATACCCGGGTGCGGCAAGGTGTACGGGAAGACGAGCCACCTGAAGGCGCACCTCCGGTGGCACACCGGCGAGCGGCCGTTCGTCTGCAACTGGCTGTTCTGCGGCAAGCGCTTCACCCGCTCCGACGAGCTGCAGCGGCATCTGCGCACGCACACAGGTGAGAAACGATTTGCTTGCCCCGTCTGTAACAAACGATTCATGCGAAGTGATCATTTAGCGAAACACGTCAAAACCCACAACGGCGGCGCTGGTGGTGGCGGCGGCGGCGGCGGCGGCGGCGGCGGTGGCGGCGGCGCTAGTGGTGGCGGTGGTGGAGGTGGCGTTAGCGGCGGCGGTGGCGGCGGCGGTGGCAGTAGTGGCGCTAGTGGAGGCGCTAGTGGAAGCGCTAGTGGAGGCGCTAGTGTCCCATCGGCAGGAAGTGGCAGCGGCGGAGGCAGCAGTGCGGCGGGAACTAACACCAACACCGGCAACAGTGCCGCTAGTGGTGGTGGTGGGGGTGGCAGCTCCAGTGCCACCAGTGGGTCCTCCGGGGCGAGTGGTTCCGCGGCGTCCGCGGCCACCGCAACCGGCACCGGTAGCGAAGGCACCAAGAAGGGTGCACCACAGCCGATGGAAGCTCAGTGCAGCGACACGGAGGAACCCGGTGCGACGGACCATCTGCATATGGCACACATGGGCGGTGGTGGTGGTGGAGGTGGAGGTGGCGCCGGTCCGACCATGATGGGTGGTGCCTCCTGTCACTCGATGGGCTCACCAGGCCTGTCCCATCCAGCCCAGCAGCATCATCACCATCACCCGCATTCGCATCATCCGCACCACTCACACCATCATCATCAGCAGCAGCAGCAGCAGCAGCAGCAGCACCATCACCATCATCATCAGCAGCAGCACCACGCACACACGCCCAGCCCCGGTCTGGAGCACGTCAGTCAGCAGCAGCAGCAGCAGCAGATGGACGTCAAGCCCGGCATCGTCTGAGGTCTACTGCGGGTCGACCTGCCCGGGTTGCTACTAGGACACCATCATCCCCACGACGGCCTCGTCCGAGGATCGGACTGGATCTGATTGGGAGCGCACAAGTTGTAGAGCGAGCCCAGGCACCCAGGTCGAGGTATGTTTTCATCCGTCACTAAAGCGCATCGTTTGTTTGTGTCGAGGGCCCGCCCGACAACCGACAAGTTTCGCCCTCTTTCCGACCTGGGGCCAGTAGCGCACGTACGTTAAATTTTTGTTTTTATAGCAACCACCGGGCCGAAGACCGTATCCGAGCAGGGCTCCACTATCCAAACCGTGTACAGCTATTGGGATTGTAGAGTTTCGAACCGATGCCGGTGGTCACCGGGTTTGCCGCCTTGGTGCAAGTAGACACTTAAGTGGGCAGCGGGGAATTTATTAATTATGGTATCGCTAGAGCAGCAACGGCAACAGCTACAACAGGGAAGAGGAAGAAGCAAAAAACAACAACAAAACAATTAACTACAACACTCGACCCGGCTCGCGTGAGCGAAACAAGCGGGACGGGGCAGTACCGGTTACTAATTTAATTATAATCTCATTGATTAATGTAATTCTTGTTAAGATACTTGTGGCGGCCGGTGCCCGTGCCCGCCCGCTGCGGCAGCTCGGTGCAAACGAAGCCACCGAAGTGCTCGAATCGGTTCGCGCTGCAACGCAAAGCGAAGCGAACGAGTTTTCGAGCACCAAAAAAAAAAAAACACACACACACGGAAGAAGCGGAGGGAAGAAGCGGGAGTAAGTGTATGTTACAACTTAATCTTACGATCACGGCGTACTTCGAAATTCCAAAAATCTTTTGCATCTCTATTGAACGAATACAAAAACACAATCAAGAAATTAAACACACAAAAAAAAACGAAACATCCAAAATCTCTGTAATAAACAAATGCGACAATGGACGTCTCGCTTTGTGTGAAATTGGGTTGAAAAAAAAAACAGGTGCGCTCGGCATACGTTAGTAGTGAATAAAACAAAAACAAAAAACCCAACCCGACGATTGTCATCCGCGCGATTGTTGACAGTTTTGACGCAGCCCGAGCGGTTTGCTATATATTTTTTTTACTATAATTAGTGTACTATTTTATTTACCATTATTATAATTACGGCGTATTCGGAGCTCGAAACGTGAAGCGAATAATGAATATGACGGCGCGTATTTTTTTTGTCCTCCCTTATTTGAACCACTTTCCATTACCGCGTCGGATAACACCCCCACACACAAACACACACACACACACAAGTAAAAACAACTATTGATGGAAAATCGTAAATATACACATTATGACACCCACCTCGGTTGCGTTTTTCCTGGGCAGTATTACAAGATATCACAACGTACGCGCCATACTAGCGTTTATTTGCAGGTTATTTGCATTTCAGGATTGGCCGGGAGAGACTTCTCCTCTTTCGGGTTCGAGTATTGCTCCTTCTGCTGGTGGTGTAAAATTCCTACTCCTATCAATCATTTGCCTGCTGCGTGTGTAGGTCGGTTTATTTTGAGTCTAGTTTTTATTTTCCTTCCCAAAAGTCTCCTTAAAGAATCCTTTCATGCTAATTTGTCCTCCCCATCCGGTGGAAGCAGCCACTTTTGGAGAATGTTTTTGACAAGAATGAATAATGAAGGTTTGTACATCGTTTCCCAATAACGCTCCTGCATGTGTGATAAGGGGACGCACCGAGAACGCTTCCCATTCCCACTTAACGATGACATATCAGCGCGCAGAACGCAGTGTCGACTAAGTGTCACCACTACTAGCGCACGCCAGAGCTGTCATTAGCGTGCGCGTGGTAAACATTGGCTCGCCGGCAAGCCAGTGCAGATAGGTAATAACACCCGTCAAGCCCGGCAGTAAACCGCCACATTGTTGCGCTTGTACCGCGCTCGGAAGTTCGGCGGCTTCCTTTATCTGTCACAACAGCCGATTTCGGTGAATTTCAAGCCAGCGCTGCGCTAGTTAGCGGGCTCGTTGGCCCATGCGGTGCGGGTCTGATGTGTCAGAAACTAATAAATTAAGTGCACCGTGGTGTGAATGCGGCAACATAATCATCACCCGGCTCGGGTCGTGGAATGATAAAAATCTTTCTCGCGCCGTTTGCGTGGGCCCTCCCGTCGTTGGGAAGCGATCCGTATCTCGCGCGCATCCCCCGCCCCGTCCCCCGATCGGGCCCTTTATCTCGCTAGCTAACCAAACAATTTGGTGGCATCATGTTCGCTGTCATGCGAGCGGTGCGAAGAGGAGCAAAAAAAAAAAAGGGGTGCGGATCGCACACGACAAACGACCGACCGGGAATCATTAATCAATCAGGCCCGTCCTTTCGCCCGGGTGCGTGTGTGCACTGGAATTGACGGCCCGCGGTATGTGTGCGTATGTTCTTTTATTTATAAACGCATTTGGAAGACATTATGGGCCTTCATTAGCGGTGCTATTTTGAATTTTATTCGTTTTTAAAAGTGACCGTACAAAAAGAAACGTTCCGGTTTCGCGGCAAGTAGCGAGAAACGTTCCCGTTCGTGTAAGCGAGCAGTTCGCAACCTAATTACCGAACCGCAAATATGTTCGCGATCGAAAGTCGAGCCGATATCGTACTCCGCGCCGGTTCCGTCACCTCCTCCCACTCTCCACACCCGCAGTAACAAAGCGAATTATGCTAATCGGGGCGACTTTGTGTGCGAATTTAAATGTATTTGCACCATTCGGTACGCATGGTGCGACCGAAAGACAGCCCAGATGAGGGGACGCTCCGGTTTTGATTGAAACACACAAATCCCGGCTAATGTCGAACATATTGGCGTGGCTCGAGGGGGAAAAAATGAAGCGGGAATAAAAACTGCCGGAACAATCGGATTTGCCGGGGTTGATTTTATTTGGCCGGAGGGTACGTGAAGTGTATGTGTGTGTGTGTGTGTGTGTGTGTGTGTGTGTGTGTGTGAGCATGTGCGTGAGCTGGTGTGCGAATGTTAAAAGATTAGTCTATTATACCCCGTCCCGCCGCAACGCCACCACGGAACAGTTGATTCGATCGCGTTTATCGGTGTTTATAAGCCCAAAATCAAGTGTTTAGGGGAAAAATGTCGTCGTCAGGGATACGCTTAATGAGCTGCGTTTTTTTATCTATAATAATTTTCGTAAATTTTCGGTCGTCAAAGTCAGCGTTCTTCTGTGGAAAATTGAGAAATTATGCAAATTTTTTGTCTTATTTCTGCGGGCAGAAGCGAACACGATTTGTCTTCACTCTTAATAGGGTGTGGGAAAAAAATCGAATTTGGAGAATAGAAGGCCTAGTGCGAATTAATAGAGTACTCTCGCTCTCTCAAGATTCTACCAATTTTTAACAATACGCTGCTTATCAGCAACCGAAGCTTTCTTTCTGCGCTGGTTAGAAGCAATGAGAATGCTTGTAAAAATGCTCTTTCTTTTTCTCTGCTTGTATTTCTCTTTAATTGACGTTTCGTTGCCGACATGGCTCGTTCGTCCCCCTGCCTCCCTACACCTTGGCAAAGATGAGCAACGGGAGCGCTTAAGTTGCGACACCGTTGCTGCCACCTCTCTGCGCTCGTTTGCACTATTTACATTTTGGGCTAGTAGCTACCTGGCCCGCTTCTGGAGCATCCCATTTCCAAAATAGGACGGCGCGAATATACATGAAATATGTATGAGCCTCACCGCACCGCACCCCTTCCAACCCTTGGCGTCCCGTTTGACGATGTGAAAAATCGTGTCCCGGTTGCCGGGAAATGGAGAAAACACACGCCCGGGCGTGTTTGAAGCTGCACACGTCCAATAATGGTGCAACTAATTTCAAATCGGTTCATTCGGCAACCATTCATACCGCGGCCGGTGGAGGGTGGGGCGGGGGTGACGATCAAACTGATACCATTGCTGGCACGTGGCTGCGAGTGGACTGTAAAATTAGGCCCGAAAAACCTTCTCCGCTTTCCGCTTTGATATCGGATCGGGGCCGTAATGAGCGCGTCTTTATTTGGTGTTTGATTTTGACGCGCCTTTTGTTGTGACAGGCGCCTCGTAGGGCCGGCGGCTAGGGGTACCGAAATCGGCACGAAAAGCAAACGGCCCCCCCCCCTCCCTTCCCCTCCCTCTCGGTGCGTTGGCGTGCCGGGTCCGGGAGCGTTGCATGCGCAGACGGTATTAAATCGTAGAAAAATAAATTTAAATATAAATGGAAGAGCAGTGATTCGAGCGCGCCTGTCTCGTACGGTTTGATTGTCCGAGTGCGAGCGCGTGTTGGTTCCGTACGACTGCATCGCGTGCTGCGAGGCGAGCGAACCACGCCGAGACGCGGATAAGACGCGGTACGCATATCGTGGAGATAATGAATTTTTGCACCTACCCAGCAATTGCGCCCGAAGTGAACGGCACCGATTAAAACATCATATGGGAATGGGTTGGTGAAAGAGGAAGGAGAGGGGGTGGAGGATTCTGCTGCTATTTTCGTTATCTCCGCACGCCCTGAAACCGAACGCATCAAATAAAAACATGCATTAATTAATTCCGAAACCTCGAACGCTCGCTTGGAACGCCCGGAGAACCTCCCGGCGGTGGAGCCTGAAATGAGCTGATTATTAATATTGAATAATGAGCCAGAGGGCCGGGCTATTAAATATACGCTCGACTTGATGCGTAAACAAACGGTAAAGCAAAACACCGGCGCTGACTGTTTTGTCGACATTGCCTTTCTTGGAGGACGCCCGTATGACGCACCGCGCGCATAAATCTTCGTATCCGGACGTCCGAACGCTGGCGCTGGAATCCGTTGTGCGGCTTGTAAACAATTTCGGCCTGCTCGTTACCGGCCACGCCGGCGCAAATCGCGCCTACAAACCCCTTTTGCCGCTGGTTGTTCGGTTTCTTCGAGGGAGATTTATTACAACGCACCGCAACGGGGGCAGCTCATTAGGGACGGTGCCCGGTGTGGAGAACGTCGCGAAGGTGTCGTATAGGTCGGAGTCGTAAATCACGCCCGTGTTATGCCCGGAGTTTACGATTCTTCCCCCGAACGGTAGCAGCGCGCTTTGCACATTTGTCACGCACGGTTTTCGACGCCTTCGAGAGTGGGTTGCTTTGGGAAGTTCTTATCAGTTCTCCGGATCAGATCTCGATTGATGGGATGCGCCATCAGAGGTAGTGTTTTCGTTCGAAAATCCATTCCATTAATGTTTGGAACTTCAAGATCTTCATCTAGTCGTCAGATGAAGTCTTTCTTCTATGTCCGATTTAAAACAGACGTGATTGCTCCAAAGCTATTCTTAAGATCTATGTCCAGAGATGTCCGAATGTTATCCAACCGTTCAATTTTGTACTGGGACCTTAGGAAGTTCTCATCAGTTCTTATCAGGTACTAGCTTGTTTCATGAGATAAACCTCATTGGGACTTGAAGACAAGAGGTAGCCGTTAGACACCAAATCAGAGCTATAAAGACATCCTTTAATGTCTGATATGAAAGAGACATGATATCTCCAAAAATACTCAGCGGGAACATACAAAAATATACTCTGGAAACAAGTCTATCAGCTAAATCTCTGGCGCTCCTCGTCAGCCACCACTCTAATTCACCTTCCGCGCTAAATGAAGTTCTCCAGCATTGGCAAAGCGTTTAGCAGCTCGACCAAACCCGCTAACTAGCTAGAACCAACAAATGCAATCATTCCCGTCCAGCGGCAGCCAAATCCTCGCTATGATGACCGCAAAAATTGGTGGCTTTTGCGGTTTTGATAGCGTGAACATCCGCCCGGGGGGCGGCCGAAACTTCTCTTCATTAAAACGGGCGAACCTGCAGCAGGCCAAAAGACAAACAAATGCAGATGATGCACCGCAGACGCGGCACCTTGCAGATGGTGACGCAGATGGCGGAAGGGGAGAGCGTTGTGGTTTTGTTCTTATTACTTTTTAGTCGTTGCTTTTTTGGCCTTGTTGTATTAATAATTCTCCCTAGGAAACACTCACCGACAAAACACTCAATTCAAATGCCATTAGCAAATGCCGAATCGAGATACGTTTTCTTTCATTTCCCTCCGTTTCTGTGGAGAACGGGTTGCTGCTGCTGCTGCTGCTGCTGGCATCTGCACGGAAGAACGCGGTGGCAAACGGTTTCAAACTATCATCATCATTGTTGCGATCGGACTACCGGAGCTTCCTTTCGCGGTTGACCAACTGTCTCCACCAACTGTCTGCGGACAGGGTGCTTCTAGCGTACGCCTGGGTATTTTTTTGTTTTTTTTTTTGGGGGAACGGGCGGAGCGGGGAAGAGACGATTGGTCCTATCTTACAAGCGTTTCGTGTTGTGGCCATTGTCAGCCCATTGTCTTCGACCCAAACACAATCGTCACAGCGCAGCAGTGGAAGGAAAAGTGCACCGGAGCGTAGGAAAACCTCCGGGAGGGGGGGAGAGGGGTAATAAATGCACACGTAATTTCATTTAATTAGTTGCAACATGAACGAGCCCGATTGAAACAAATAACAGCGCACAAACACACACACGCAGTGGTAAAACGCAACAGATAGAGGGAAATAAAACAACGATAGCAATGCCCCAACAATCCACTTTTCGCCCTCACCGCAATGCGGAATCCTTTTTTTTACATGCCAATTGTCAGGTTTTGCAATTGAAAGCGGAAAGCCAGCGGAATGTGCAATAAAGAGTGGAATAATTGTGTCGAATAAATGTACCAGTTTGCTACGTGCAATCCATCGAAAAGGTGTATTTTAATTTTTCAAGGTGTTTTATTTGTGATTTATTAAATGTTCTGTTGTCCTCTATTTAATCCATTTTTATAAAATAAATAAAAACGTAATTAACAATATTAACTTTTGGCCAAAAGCTTTCCCGCCCACTGTGTGCTGATAAGCGAGCGTTACCGAGCGTTATCGTTGTGACAGATGGCTCCGGTTAATCCGGCTGTTCTATTCGTGGCAGGCTCTGTTATTGTCTAGTATCGGAACGCTAGCAAAAACAATTCTTCCGAGCTGTGTGTCGATCATTGCCGGATGCAGTTTTTGTGCCGCCTATGGAAGCCGACCGTTTCCCCATTCCTCAACGTGTAAACCGCATTCGATTTGAGGCCGAGAAAACGGCCGACACTAAAACGGCAACAATTGATGAGTCACGGTCGTTCGCAGTGGTGCCTGTATTAGGGAGCCGAAGACGATCGCGCAATTGATAGATCACTTGATGCGGGGAACGGCTCCGGGATCCGGGTAAAGGACAAAGCAAACATTCGCCACGAGCGTGAGGGTTTCGAGTTTCTTTTTTTTTTTTTTGGCAAATAGACGCCGCCGAAAACGCCGCACCCGCCCCGTTGGAGTGCCATCGGTGTAATAACAATAAAAACCGATGTACAACAGCGCATCGAGAGAGGTGTGAGGCTAGAACTTCGGGCCCGATACATGCCGATAGAACACAACTCATCTATCATCGACACGACGCCGTGTGTGTGTGTGTATCGGGGACGGTAGGAGCCGGAGAAGAAGGAGGAAAAACACAGAAAATCCAATGGTTATAAAAGATGAAAGCAAAATTGTGTCGTAAATTAATAATCACACCGGCTTCACCCTTGAAGCGGGCATGAAAATGAGGCGACCGGGAATGGGCGTGAGAGACGGGCAACACAAAAAGGTTGGTAAAAGTTAAAGGCATGACTCTCAACTTTTCGGTGCACCCATCGGCGTGCTGGATTGTGTCCGCAAACCATTGTTAGCTCTTTTTTTTCTCCCTCTCTCGCTCTGGCTGCTCCCTTCCCTGTTCGTGTTGCGCTTTGTTTGTGTGGCGCAGCGCGTGGCGTTTTTCCGGGCGCTTTTTTCGGGCCGCTCGCTTAAGCCGACCGGGCCCGGTTTGGCCATTGTTCCGGGGACGGCGAGCTCCTTACCTGGGCACGGGAGCAAACCTGGACCCGGACTATAAATCATCGCAAACTCGATCGAGCGGACGGGGCTGGACGTATAAACGGGCAGTGGCTTATTGAGTAACCTCGCCCGTCCCGTCGCGTCGGTAATTGTCACCCCGGTTTTTTTGTCCCAATCGATAAATCACCGAACCGCTGGAATGGCGGTCCGTTTGCGGTTTTTGCGGTCGTCTGCGGTCGTGCGAAATGTAAAATTCATTCATGTCGCTACGGTGACATGAGAACTGGCCCAGCTGCTGCCCGCTGGACGCTTGGAGCGACATCCGGAACGCGTGGATTTCCACCATCGGCCACAGCAACGTCGCATTCCAAAGCCCGGACGTCCAGCGTTTCGCAAGTATCAAACAAACGGGCTCTGGCTGGGATGTGCTGATCTGATAAATTTTACAAAACGTCACGGGTTTCCCACTGCAAGTCGGCTGCGGCCTCGTTGGGTCAATTATATTTACATACGTGTGTGTGTGTGTGTGTGTGTGTGTGTGTGTGTGTGTGTGTGTGTAAGTTTCTGTGAGTGTATCTATGGGCATGACTAATCATACCGCCGACGCTATAATGATACGGACCCGAGCGAAAACCGCACCGAGCTACCGCGCATTTGTCTCCGCTCCAGAACTATGCCGACTCTCCACAACCGCGACAAAGTACTACTTTAAATGAAGACGAAACCCCATACCCGACGGCTCTGGCCATCGCCCGCGCAAAACCCGTAATCACATCCGCGGGCTAATGACCGCGAAACCTCCCGAGAGTCCCAGATTTACCGCGCTGGGCGTGCACGATCGCGGCCATTTGCGGCCGGTGGAAACCCCCTGAAACCGATGAGTCGCGGGGAGAAACAGATGCGTGACGCGCCGCGCTGCTAATCGATACATCATCCGCACTAATCGATTCCACCATGGACCATCTGGCAGGATTTCGGAACGCTTCAGTTCGGTGTTTAGTACAAAACGTCTTGATTAGTGCGGGCACACACTGAGACGCCTTCTGTCAGTGCGTGTTTACGTGTGACGTTCACTCGGGTGGTGACACTGTCAAGCGTGTTCAAAAAGTTCGCAAAAATCTAAAAATAAGAGAAAAACCTAACAATGCGAAAATATTGTGCAAAAAAAAACACCTGTAACGATACGGATATTTCTCAACGGATATTTCGATTATTCTAATAGCAGGTATAGCCCGCACCGTCGCAAACAACGCTCTCACAGTAGAAGAAACCGCAGAAAAAACACCCACCGATATTTGAATTGTGAAATATAATTAGTGTGCGCTAAGCAAAAAAAAACTAAAAAAACCCAAAAAAAAACGGCAGCAAAGTGCACATCGATTCCAATGTGGCTGCATCGTTATCGATCTCTCCGATGTACCAGCACGCTCTCGGAGACTTGTCGCAAACCCGGGCGCGGTGTGCGATAGATTGGTGCGGCGTAATTGTACTCCTGCACGGTACTCCCATGCGGAAGGAAGTTCGGTTTGATGCCGATTTTCGGTTGCCTATTTTGCATAACTAGCTGCAGCAGCGACGCCGGGCAATGGAAGCAAGCCATTGTCGGTCCAATCAACAGGATCCGTGGGAGTGATAATCATCAGGACAACAATCAGGAGTTAACTGCGGGGACGCTGGCACCCAACAATGGGGCTGGGACGACACAGCGCAAATTGCTCTTATTCAAATCAGCCCGCTCCTCCCGGCGCTGGCACTTCGTTTGATGTAGCCCAGTTGGACTGAACCGTGCATTACCATAAACATCCACCCTGGCCGGTCCAGCTTGTACCGATGATTTTGAGTCGTCCTTTTTTTTTTGCTATTGGAATACGACAACAACAAAAAAACCTGGTGCCACATTGTTGCTGAATTGATTGCCGTTCGGGTTTTGCGAAATAGTCGGTTCGCCCTTTCGGTCGTGCCTGGACGCAGGCCGGAGATTTTCGCAAAGCCCGCACAGCGTACGTGGTGGTCAAACTGAAAGTGGATATATTACCGGCTTTTGACACACTACTTCATGCGCTTGGAGTGCAAGATTATTGGATTGACGTCAACTGGCAGGAAAATAAAAGCCAAATGGACTCTCCTATTGTAGCTGGCGCTGGGGAAAGACACGCGGGCTGGAGGGGGGATTAAGTAGAGCCGTTAAATAAATATTTGTCTTTTTCGGCCAGTCCGTTTGTGTGACTTCGTGTTTTTCGGCACAACCGTATCGGAGTCAGACGCACCGTTTCGGAACGCTCATTCGCTGGATGGGCAAGTGCAGCCCATTTTGAGTGGTATTTTTTGTGTTTTGGGGAGGGGGGGGGGGGCACCCGGAACGCTTCACTTCACTGCCGTGGCTAACGACATTTTAATGAATATTTAGGCGCCCCCTCCCCAGAACTTCGGCAAACCGAAACCGATCTAACTGCAATCGTTCCGCCAACCAGGAAGCACGGGAAAAGGCACCATAAACAAAAGAAGCAGAAAAACAACAACAACGACAAATGTCAAGTGAGCTGGTTAAGTACGGCTCGTCAGCGCGCTAGTTGTTTGACGTTTGACGAGCGGCGCAGCTATTCTTCGGACGTTCGGGCATTCGTTCCGCTGCGGACACGCATGATACACTTGCGGGCAATAAAAATCAACCGTAACCGCATCGCGGCGGCAAACTGCAGAGGACAAATATTATTATTACAAAAACCGTGCCATTCCACCAAAAAAAAAAAAAAAACAAAAACCACATCACAACAACCGAGCGCTTCCCCTCCGCTATCGGAACGCATTACCAACTGTTGTGTCAAGTGTCACTTCAAACCCCCTTCCCTGCAAGCCCTCCCGCACAAAAACCATCGCGGCGTGGAAGGGTTTCGCGTTGCCATCAGGAAACCGACCTCCATCATCTAGCCGGATAATGATGCGTTCAGGGCCGTACCGTAATCAAACACCATCACGGGCTGCCTGCACCCGTAGTCTAATTAAAAGCTAATTAATGGGATCATCGAAAGGCTTCCGAAACGAGGACGCCGAGCGGCAGCATCTGTAACGCGTGCGTGGCTTTCTATTCTTCTCCAGTAAAAAAAAGGGAGATAAAAAAAAAAGCACACGATAACTACGGCGGCGACTTACGAGAGCATACGATTGACGTGACGTGCGGGTGTCAAATCAAACGGTGTGGATCGGTTTTCTTCTCGCAGTAGCAGTACGAAAGGATTGAGCACCGGGTGTGAGGTACGTACACTTACACAGACTTAGGTGAACGAAGGCTTCAATCGCATTTTGGAAGTGTAATAAAACAGTTTTGTGTTTGTCAATACGCGCCATGTTGGAGTGTGGCGTAGCTGTCAGGTGGCAGTGGTGCCTGCTCCGCCATTGGCAGAATCCATCGCCGCTGAAGTCAAAAACCGTCAATACGCCATTCGTTCGACCGGAACCGGGAAATGGTCAAGCAAAGGAGAACAATGTATAACTCTATTTCTCCGCGGTGCGTTTCCCAGGATGCCCGCGGAAAAGATCTATTGTCCGCGGCACTGGCACGGCCGCAGAGCAAACACGGGCCCCCTCTCCAATTGACCCGCGGTGTAATTATCTTAATTTGTAAAATATTGAAATTTATCGCTCGAAACAAAAGCCGCGGAACACAGCCGAACGAAACGAGGAAGAGAGGAAAGGAAAAGAAAACCAAGACAAAACAGCGCGCCCCACGAATCGGCGAGGATGCCTGGCTCGAAAGGTTAGCGTATGGAAAGTCGCTCGCGGGCGGAAGTCGGCAAGACAATCGGCGGCCACAATCGGAGATTGGTTTCTGGACATCTCCAGTCTTTCCAGGGCGCCGCAAAACAACAAAAGGCACCCCGAATTCAAAGACCCGAAAAAAAAAACTACAAGTAAGAGATAAAGATTTATTACTTTAATTATACGTAAAATGATCTAGGCTAGCGGGAACCGGCGCGTTCTCGCTCGGTTGCCTGGCACGGTTTCCGATGGCATCGATTTCCGGCTCGCTGCGGGCGCAACGGCGGTTTGGCAGCGGGTCGACGAGCGAAGGAAGAAAACCGGAATTAATTCCCGCACTAAAGCAGACCGCACCTAGGCGCTAGGAATAAATAATCAGTCCCATGTCCGGCGTGAGCGCCGGTTCAGTTTTAGCCCATACTGACCCGAAATGGAGATAGTGGAGAGTGTGAAACGTTACCCCTTTTTTTCGGGTGGTTTGCCGGTCCTGTAGCGTAGCGACACTGGCTGAAATGTCATCCTTTGATTGCGAGCAATTACGAACCCGAGATCGAACCCGAGCGCCGGAATAATGAGGGATTCGTTGTTGCAGACACTCAGGACCAGACATCGCCGTACGTCAGTTCATCGAACCTGCGCCCATGGGTGAAAAGAGCATCGGGATTACACACTCACAGCCGACACTGATCCAGTCGCATTACCGGATTATTGAGTGGATAAGAAAAACCGTCCGACAGATCGACGGTACCATTCAAACAACAATGAATGATTATCCAGATTGCTGCTGCTGCTGCTGCTGCTGCGACGACAGCGGTTCGGTTCCGCGGCATTTACCCCCTGTCGAGTACATTTATTATCCTGTCATTTGTCATATTCGGTTCGCCATTTGTTCGCAGCTTCACGCTGACACGCACCCTTGCCAATTGACAACTGACGGAAGGTCCGATGGCGATATCGTGGGAATCCTAACAGTGCCGTTGGGCACGCCTCTAGGAGAGAGACAGAGAGAGGGGAAGAGCGGGAGACAGAAAGTGGAGGGTATCGCAGGAGTAGAAAAGCCGCGTTGTGATCGGGAAAGTGAAGGAATGCTGGGTTATTACCTCGCCGAAAGCTACTACTTAGAGATTCTCAATCCAAAAGTAGTTTTTTTTTTAAATGTCACAGGTGGCTACTACAAGAAACGTCAGTTGTCTGTCAGCACCTGTCAATTGTTTTTATTTGTTTACATTGCGCTCAAAACTGTCCGGAATAAGTAAACACTAGAAGAACCCAAACGTTTTTTAACCAGAAATGTTGGAATGAATATGAAACATCCAAAATGGGCGTAAACGAGGTTTGATTTAATCTTCCCGGATATTATTTCAAAACCTAAAGAGGTTAGGTTCACACTTTAAAGCGCCCAAAGCTGTCGTCCGCACAGGGAGTTTTTCAACGAATAGGCATGCTAATTGAGTGCGGCACGCGCCCGATATTTCCAGCCAACCCGGGCGGAGTTGTCATTGTTTGGGCCCGAAGGCGGAATGTCCCTCGCGGCCGTTCCAAACGAGCAGCATAATTAAAGCCGCTTGAGGTGCCTCTCGAACTGGCCGGATAATGGAACCGAACCAGGTGCTGCTCAATTGTAAACCGGCTCCTTATCGATCCTGCTCCGGTCCGAGCAGAATATCGGGCGTAAAATGAAGCCATATTAAGCAACGAGCTGCCCGCACCCGATCGTCACTCAATCACATTCATCTCGTGACCATTCCCAAAGTGCGACTAAAAGTGGAGGCAAAAAAAAAGCCCAAGCTCATGCACCGCCCCGGCGCCTTTCTTCGTGGTCACTTTTCCCACCGGCTTTTCCCACTCCGGGCACGGCTTCGCGGGAGCCACAAAGTGCACCGCAGCACCTAATCGACCGGCCGGCGGGTGATGGGCGGGAGGGTTTCGGGTGGCTCATCAAATTTGGGACCCGCGCGTGAGCACGGTTTCTATTTTCTCCATTTTTTTTTTGGTTCCATTCGGTGGCGCCACCGCGATGATTCGGCGGCATTTTCAAATAATCAAAACCCCCAATGTGCGGGGCGGGGGAGGGGGGAGGGGGAGGGGTTAACGCGGCTGCTACCCGTGTTTCTTCACGCTCGCACGCCGCGGTTACGGACCAGCGTAAGGATCCCACGCAATTATTATTTACGCGCGCGCACTCTCGCAACGGCCGAATGGCGCCCAAAGTCAAAGTTCCTCCCGCTGGTCCAAAATTGGGAGCAGCCCTGGGCCGAAAGTGGAGCGGGCAACGTGTGACGCACACACACACGGTCGGCAGGGGGTTGGGAGACTCGGGGAAGGGAGCCAAAAAATAGAAAAAAAAGCCACCTCAAAGGGCCACCTTTTGGGGGCTCTAATTTTCACTCATCAACATTTTCTCAATTTCACTGGCGCGCCAAAAAAAACCCGGTGAAGAGGGCGAAGCAAACAAGAATGCGTCTTCGCCATATTTTCTCCCCTTCGCACCCCCTCTCTCCCTCTCTCTGTATCCAAAATTATTATTATTGTTGGTACGGCGAGGGTCCATCACCCGCGGCCCGTTTGACCATGCGGTCGACGCCAGGGCCAAACATTCGAGGGTGATTTGCGTTTTGGCCGGGATCGATTTTCGGTTCGATTCCGTTCGCCCGGTCGGATGATGAGGTTGGAGACTTGCATCAGGGTAGGGGGGTGGAGGGGGAGTCCACCGAAGCCATTCATTATGCGTACCTGCTTAGATCTAATGCTTTGCCGGGGATGCCGTCCGTAATGGCAGATTCGGTGGGTGAGGAGGCGACTGAAGGGCGACTGACGGTTGGAGCCACCGCACCGCTACTGCCCGGTCATTATGGGGCTGCCGGTTTGTTTGCACTATCGATGGGGCCACGGCCGAGGCGCTAAGACTTGTGCTCCAGGTCCAGAACCTCCCTCCAATATGTCCTGAGGTGCGCGGCCGCCATTGATCCTCGGGCGGTAAAAGCAGGGAGCTGCCAGCCGGGGGTCGATTATCGATCGGCTCGAATAAAATAAAAAAAAAAAGCTCCCACTAATGATGAACCCTTTCGCGTTCATGAATATGCACCAGCGTCTAATATACTTGCGAGAAATCCCACTCATTCGCCGGTAATTTGATCGTCCCCCTCGCCGCCCCGGCTGGCTGGCGGAAGGATCCTGGTGACGGTTCGGCGCCATCCTTACGCAGATCCCCGATCCAAAAACCAGCCCCGAAATCCCGTTACGATAGATTGCAATGCCAAATTCCCGCGCCGACTAATCACCATCTTCTCGGCACCGAAATCAAATCGATCCGCTGCTCGGAAATGCCGGCTCAAATTAAACCTCCGTTTCATTGTTGGAGTCTAATTTGATGTTTTTATCGGGCAAATGTTTGTTTTTTTTTTTGGTTTTTATTTTTTTTTAATCCCCAACTTCGCCGCCATTTGCCCGCCGCAAGGCATGCTGGAAGGCTTCTCGGCGTGCAGTTCGCGGACGACTCCTCGGCCTGTGTTTGGTACAAGACAAAAAGCAAACCAAACAAGGAAGAAAAAAGGGCACACACGTTAAAATAGAGGGGCTCATGCACGGTGCAGTACACCAATTAAACGGACGGACAGTTTCTGCCCCTCTTGCCGCGAACCGGCCGGAGGGACCGAACCCGATGACGATGCAAATAATGTAGGCGGAGCCAACGAAAGCCACGGTACGCACACAGCCACAGGGTGTCGGGGTGCCGCCGCGCGAGTTTTTCCCGAGGCTGCCGATTTTCCCGACCCGAGCGGCTTCCATTTTTTTTCCCCCGCACCCTTGTGTGCGGCTTCGCCTACCGCGACTCCACGGGTTTCTCCGTACGTGACTCCGACGTTTCGTGTGCTCGACGGACTCCAGGATTTTGGGAGCAATCCCCCACGAAGGACCCGTGGTTCCGTTTTCACAGCGCCGCGGAAAGTGTTTGATGTTTTTTTTTTTTTTTTTTTTGGGACAGGAAAATGCCCGCCCGGTAGAAGTTGTTTCTTTGTTTCAAGCGGCATACGTCACGCTCTATCGCACACACGATCCGAAGTACAAAGTGCTCAGGGCAAGTTTGAAGAGCGCACTCCAGATTTAACGGCCAAGTTCGATTTGTTACAGCGCGAAACGGAGCTGGGTTGCGAGATATGCGCCGTTGTTTTTATTTGATATTGATCGGGCGTGAAATGCGCTCCGACCTGCAGCCCATGAACCTGCCGCTGGCGCGATGCTCTGAAGGCGTCCGAAGTGCTGCGAGTGTCATTTCGCGCGCTGACGGTCGTAAAATTCGCACATAAACAAACGCAACCGCCCCGCAAAAGAAAGCAAGCTCGAGTGCTTTCATCTGCCGCGTCTGGCGGGTGCTGTTGGTCGTAAAAACTTGGAATGTCCGACGGGTGTCACCCCGTTTTTACGACCCTGACTAGGTAGCTATATGTTCTCGCATCCGCAGCAAGCCCGGGGAAGTTCACGCTGGGTTTCTCATTTCTTCACCGCGGCGCGACCGGTCGGCCCAAGAACTCGCCGATTAGATCCGCAGCGTGCGACGGGAAGGATCCAGATATCCCGGGTCTCATAATTACTACCCACGGTTGTCCCTGGAATGAGCAAACGTCCCGGGCACGCTCTACGCTTCCGGGCGCTACGGTTGCCGGCATGCAAAAGCTATCCAAAAGCCGGACCGGCAGGAGGTCCCCCAAGCTGGGCCTGGAAGGCACACTTCCGCCGTGGCGCAAAATGCCCGCCGCTCAACACCTGCCCAGGAGCACCCATTGGAAGCCGCCATTGGAGACTTCGCGGCCAAATCCTGCCCGTAGCACCCAAGGGTTCGGAAAAGGGCTGCCAGCTACACCCGAAAGCTGGTACAACACCCGGGCACAAAGAAAAACAAGCGCTGACCGGCAAACGAGGGACTTATTAGTTGTCCCGGGGGCGATAAATCAGTCTGCGACACCCGAAACGCTCACCGGCAGACCCGGAGCGACCCAATTTTCGGAGCCGCCCACGGGGGGTTATTTTGTTTTGTTTAATTTTTTTTTTTCGTCGAGAACCCGATTCCCCTCACGTCGCAAGACGGATGAAGCCGGTGGCGCCAGAGCGCGCACCGATGCCGATCGCTAACGGCTTGGGCTTCAAACGGACGAGAACTAATTTTTAATTGACCGGAACTAAAGTAATCCTCCGCACGAAGGACTCGCACAAATGGACGAGAAAAGCGAGCAGGCGAGCGGCGGTTAAAGGTTACCGGGACCAGAAAAGGATCTCTCCAACGCCCGGACGCCCTCTCGAGGAGGGAAACAGGTCAGGCTCGGGAAATGATTTATCTCATCGGTTCGGTTCGGTTTCGGTTTTGGTTGTCTTGAGCGCAGGCGAGAAGCCGAGCGTCGCTCCTGTCGCCTTTCTCTGCAGGTGCCAACGTGACCTTGGACGTGGGAAGTACGGGAGTGCGTGAGGTACACATGTACCAGATTTCGGCAGACTTCCAACAAGTCGCCGCTTTTGGCGCGAGCAACCTCGACGATATGGGTATTTCTGCAGCAATCCGTATCGGGACACAATGCACACACACACACACACACACCCACCGGAAACACGTGTAAGCCCGTGCCCGTGCTTCCGGTGAGCCAGAGAATGGGTGACATTTGAGACATTGCTGCGATACTTAACGTCTGCAGCCTAATCGGGACCCGAAACAGGGGCTGGGCTCTATTAGAGCCGGCACACTCTGCAAGCGCTTTCTGCCAAACACTCACACACGCGCCGCTGCCCAAAAAGATCGAATACCTATCGGAGCGAATCGGTCGCTGGTCGGAATCATTCATTGAACAAATTTCGACCGACCGACCGGCTTACCCTATGAATATAATTTAGTCCCTGTGTTCCGGGCCGCGCCGGACCCGCCTCAAAGGTACGCCCTCCTACTCCTCCCAGCTTATGGCAGGCTGAGCCGAGTCGAGTCGAGCCGAAAGGAAGCAAAGATGTATACAACGAGAGCAGCTTTACCGCCGCACCTCTATTATGCATTGCGTCGCACTCGCTGCGTCCCTGGCAACAAGGATCACGGGCACCGTAGGGTCGCCTCTCGCCGCGAGATGATCCCTTTTGCGCTGGACGGACGACGCCGCAAGCCGGATGCACAAGGCAATACCCCTCCGGCTGCTCAGGCGTCCAATATTTCGTAGTGTAATAATTTTTTCCCTTTCCCATTTGCCATTCATCTCAGCACCCAACGCGGCAGCATGCGCCGTCAGTTTTGGGTGCTTTATTAATAGACTTCCCGGCGGAGCTGGCAAACAACAAAAAATACAGGCCGAGAGGACGGGAAGAGCGCCGCAGCAACAACACACACAAAAAAATACAAACCCCTGAAACCGAACAGAATCCTGGCACGGGAACAGCATCGGTGGCCGCTGAATGGCGCACCGGAAAATACATTATCACATCTGTCATTTAATTATATGGTTTAACGCATTGGCAGCCGTTACGCCGGCGCTCGTTGGCTCCTCGAGCCAACGGTTTGCGCCAGGGACATCGTGTTTTGGTGTAGGAACTGGGTGCTGCGACGACCCTTTTTGAAGGCAGTGACCAACGAAAGCCAGAGCAACTCTTTGCTACTAAATTCAAACATTTCAGCTACTAATAACCGTGTAGGTACAACATTAAGCTCATAATGAAGATAAGAACTGCAACAGGATCATCTCTAGGTAGCTCCAGGAAAGGTCGAGCAGTATTAAGCCAATAAGCTGTACCTTTATTATTATTTTCTGCCCAGCTTTCATCATTCCGTTGCGAACGTCAGCGATCCGTCAACCATTCTTTAGTGGAACGTTTGACAGATCGATTCGGCTATTGTGTTCATGGGCTTGCGTTGATTGATTTGCAGACAGTTTTTGGACACCTCACAGATAGTGATGAGATTGGGAAGTTCTTTAACCTAGTGCCTTAGTCCTCAGTTACGCAGCAATTGAACAAGAAACTAAACGTTGTCGAAACCCTCGAAACCATTACGTACAACAGCATACTCTCCCTGAGCAGGACTCGCGCCGATTTCAGTGTTATCGTTTCATCAAAGGGTGCTGCCGTTGTGATTCATTCCAGCATCAGCAGCGTTGTGGCAGGCAGCACCCAAGCGCAAGAAGAATACTACACCGCACGCATTCGGCTCCCGGGGCAGGGCGTGTCCTTTTCGTCCTGGGTGACAAATCGACTCGAATGTCGCTAACTTCCATACCCCTTGCTCTTCCCCTGCCGCACGCCGTGGGTATGCGGAACGGGTCGGGCGGACCCGGGAGGCACAATGGGTATAATTATATACAATTTTTATTTTTAATGTATGCAACAGTGCCTCTGCTCTGCCTCGCTGCCGGCGCTTGCTCTATTAATTACATGTCCTATATTAATAATAATAGAGTGCTAGCACATTAAAAACGTAAAAAATGGCTCCTCCGGAAACCGCCCTCGCGTCGAAAACGGGCAGCGGGCAGGATTGGTGGCCGGTTGGTGAAAGTTGTCGATTCGGATCCGTGTATCCTCGCGATCGATAGGGGATAGGGAGAAATACTGCTGGCCTTGACTTGAAAGGAATATCAACAGGGGCATTTTTCAGATGCGTATCAAGTCAAAAAGCAGCAAACAGTTTTTATTAATAACATTTTTATAATATATAAGCCCCGTTAAGGATGGTTGGGAGAATCGCATCCAATTTTTTTTTTATTTGTAGAGACTATGATGAACAAAAGTTCCCGCTGGCCGTTAAGGAAAACTCCCGATGCAAACTGATGCACCGCGGCGGCAGTAGGCAAACTGCTCGAAACATACTCGAGCTCTCTACTGCACGCCAGATGGCGCTAGAGTATCGAACATCGCTGGCGAAGAAATGAAATACGCATGACATCTCTTTCTCGCTTGTTCTTGTTCGGCAGTAAAATTAAACTATCAATGGCACGTAATGCTTAGAACGATTTTTACATGGAAAAAAAGCATTTGACAATATTGCTTTGCTGCCTGGTATTCTGACGCACTGACAGCCCGTTGCGATGAACGTGCATGAGCGTGAACCAGCACCGGCGTAAACGTCAAATCGTGAACGCTGTGCAGTGGCCCTTCCACGTTTGTTTCTTTCTGCGGCTTCGTGCGATTTTTGCGATTGCCCGTGTGATTTTCGTGCGGTTGAAAACGAAACAACTTGAGCACGCAGAGCTCTCAATCGCAAGGTAATTTCTTGTTGGGATAAAAACGCCTCGTCGAGTTGTGCTAGTGCGTGCGAGGGACACGTCGTGTGCCGTCCCGGTGAAACCGACCGGATGGGTCTTAACCGGGGGCCCTGTTTACCTCGAGCGCTTGCAAAAGTAAGGTTAGGGCAGCTCGGATGCGGCCGGAAAGAAAAGCGAACGTGTGTGTGTGCATTTACGTCCCCGAGGGCCTCCCACAAAGGACATAAAACGACCATCAAATGACAATTCTCTTATAAAAACGATGCTTGCGATCAGCAACAGTCTGCAATCAACCCTTTGTAGAGCCTGCCCACACGGCTGTGTCATTTTCCCGTGTATGCTTAAGCCAGCCGAAAGCACTGACCGAAGCAATCTCAGTCCACGAAAACGATTTGTGTCTACGTTTCAGCTTCAAAATCTAAAGAAAACATTGGCAGCGCGTTGCGGGCGCTTCATCACAGTCCGCATGAACACCGGATGAACAGTCGCCTCGTGCATCAGCTGTCAGATGGATTCTTTGTTGTTGTTGTTTGCTGCTGGCACCGGCTCAACCGGCACGTCGCACAAAAATAAACGCTCGGCCGCTATAGCACCTCGGCACTGGCTCAATGCTTGCTCACTTCCGAACTGATGGCACGGTTTCTCCCACAGGCCCCTCCCGTTTGCTAGATTCACACCCCGCGGAACCGCGTTCGCTGCTGCCTGCCGAAAAATGCCACCGAAGAAGCTCGCCGAACCTGAAATCAAGCCCCTGATCGGGCGTATCGGTACGAATCTCCGCATCGGCATCGTAGGGGTGCCGAACGTTGGCAAATCGACTTTCTTCAATGTGCTGACGAAGAGTGCCGCACCGGCAGAAAACTTCCCTTTCTGCACCATCGATCCTAACGAGAGCAGGTAACCCTCATTTGCATATCAAACGTGCGACAGTCTGCTCCGAGTCCGAAGCATCCGAAACCCCCTCCACCCCTCCCTCCAGCTACGGTTAAACGGTTGAAATGAAATGAAACCGCACCGGCCCGAGCGATGATGGGATAATTAAAGGCCGTTTCCGTCCGAAACCCCATGCCGCCACCAAGTCAACCAAAGGATGCACCTGATCGGGCTTTGTGTAAACGGGCGCGCGCGCGCCCTCACGCTCACGTACCTAGACAGTGTGGAGTTAATTAAAAATCCTGCAATTATTCACCCGTCCACACTCGGCGTGGCGTATAACACCTCGCAGCCGACGGGTAGCCACTTCTAACAGGCCGTTCCGCGGGGCCAGAACTTTGCACCGCTGCTCTGTCATCATTTCATCAAACGCTGCCGGGGAGCAGTTAGGGCGGGGGGAGAGAAAGGCAACGGTGGTTAGCTGATAATTATTTGCCACATGTCCAGAACTCCGGTGCCGGACGCGCGGCACCTGAACCAATCCATAATTTCCATTCGTTTCCCTTCCCGCTCCCGCTCCGACTCCCCCTGCGTGCACCGTGTTGTCGTGCCATCGGTCCGTAAATTACAACTGTCCAGCAGCACCGGGCCTCGCGGTGAGTCCGCCAATTGGAAGCGTTTCGAATTTCGGTAGCGTGATAAAAGATAATAATAAAAAGCGAAATTAAATTGCAAACCGCGCCCAACAACATCCGTGCACGGACCGATGCAAAGCCCGCTAAGCATTCGCATCCAAAGAAAAAAAAGGACAATCCCCACCGTTTCAGACCCGCTCATGTGTCTGTAATCCTTGTTTAGTGTTTTTTTTTGTTGGGTTTTTGTTGCCTGTAAAGATGTCTGGACTCGATGCGTTAACGTCTGAACGGACGGGCTCGCTATCCAAATTGATGCTTTTCAGTGTGGAGCTGTTGGAAAGATTTTCATAACGGATGGACTTTACCGAAAGGATGCACAATATTTCAAACAAAGAAACAAAACGATTCTTTTTTATATGGTTTATTCTGTTCTTTTATAGATGCTATGCTATTTCCTACTACTAATTTGCTTCCTTTTTCTGTATCATCTGCAGAGTTCCCGTGCCCGATGCCAGGTTCGATTATCTGTGCGAACACCACAAACCAGCAAGGTAAGTGTTTGCGTTGATACTTCCCAATTGGCAAGTGAAATCATTATAAATGAGTTCGACTACAAAATTTCATCTCACCAATCGCTTCTTAATGGCATTCGTTCTCCTTTATTAATGTAAAAATAGTTATTATATATTTTACGTCACTGTTAATGGTAATAATTCAATAATATATGCATAGGACGAGCGTTTTCTGCTTGGCATTACGTTGAAACGTGTTCTGCTTGAACATAATTCTTGCGGTACACACCGTAATCATTTTTCAATCAAATGTAATGCCACTTGTTGTGTCAGCGTCCAGCGTGTTTGGAGTCATATCTGTGGCGAAACCTGAGCTGCTCGGAATGCTGCTCGGACACAACCCTGGCGTGGCATTAACTTTTTCGAACCCGTTCCGGCAACCTTTTTGAGCAATATCAATATGAGGGCCATAAGTGTAAGGCCAACAATTAGCCTAGCGATTAACAGTTCCAGGAACGAATTTCTCTGCCGATTAAATCGATCTGCAACTGGGCTACCCAACAGCAGCGGCAGCAGCAGCATCCGTTGAATCACCACCACCTACCCGGGCGCATAACGACTGCAGATGAAATTATCCCGGCCCGGCTGAAAGATACCGATCGGAAGCGGCTGCGATCCTTGGTTGTAAAATGTGAAGCGAGCAACCACCTCGTCGGCTTCTGCCCATTCCCCGGGCCGCGGGAGCCACACGGGGCATGCTGCAATTGCGCTCGGTTGGGTGTACGTTTAATGCGAGCGATGCGATTATAGTAATTCTACTAAATACGTATACTGACCGTATCGAGCGTGGCGGCGCTGGGTGGGAAGAATGATTGGGACACGATGATTATGCCCGAACCGATATGCATTACCGCGCTATAAACAATAGTTATTGGTTTATGTGTGCTTGTGTGTGTGTGCGTGCGCGCACAGGAAGGTGGTGGTAGCGTTTGATTTTCGCCCATAACGAGACAAGTAGCGGTGAATAAAATACTGTAATGAAAGGTAGCTTGCGCTCCGCGTGGAGATCGTGCGGCAATTTCTTCGCCCCCCTTACCGGGCGGAGAGAGAGATTGCTCTCGGTGCCGAGCCGTGCTTGGGAGAGGCGTGGCAAATCGTTTTGCAAGCCCTACAGACAGCGATGATCGTCGAAGCGTCGCTCCTAGCAGCGAGTTCGCACAAACTCCCCTAGGTCGGTTGGGAATTCGGTCAGGAGTTTGCGTTCGTCGATTGCTCCTAGCTGCGAGGACGAACTCGTTAAGGCGATGCAACGCACCTACGCCATTTGAGTGACTCCATGCCGACCAGTGTCGAGCGCGAAGAAAGATGGACGAATTGCGACTGTTTGTTTGTTTTTTTTTTGTTTTGTTTTTGCGTGTGTTGCTGTTTTGGAAAATGGAACCCAAAAATACGGTAGCCACCGAGCGTGCGGCGACCAGACAGAGACCAACCGATAACGGCGGCGAGCAAAACAAAGAAGCTAAAATGCCCAACCCGACCCTGCGCCGCTCTGCGCCCAGACACGCGAGTTTCGGGCGCGAGGATTCAACCAATTGGGGATGGCCCTGCCTGCAGAGCCACCGGGCGCTCGGCACGAAACGGTAGCAAAAACCGGGCTCCAGAACCCACTCGGTAGCCGTCGGAAAGAAGGGCGCGTAGCGTGGCAGCAGCAGCACAAACACAAACGGCGGGCGCAAAACGGAGAGAACGATAAAATTGATTACACCGACCGCGGAGTTACCGGTCGCGTGAGCCGTCCCGGCGTTGGGGTTGCGCAAATGTGGAAAGAAATTGCCGTGCGAAAGCCTATCCCTTGTCCGGCCCACCTGAATCCTGCGGGGCGGGGGCGGGTACGCGAGGGGCATTAGAACGAGGCGAGCGTAACACAGCTAAGATGGCGCCCGCGAACGAACGAACGCGGAGGCTAGGTTGCGTGGTAAAGTGGGACACGTGTGTGTGCGCGTTTTTTTCTTCCCATTTGTTTGCAACCGGCGAGCTCCCTTTTCGATTGGCTGGCAGGATTTTTAAATGGCTTGTTTCTCGCTGGGCCAGATGCGGTTGGACATGTTAGAATGTTTCGGACGTACCTTATGTGTTGTTGTTTTTTTTTTGTTACAATAAGTTACAAAGTTGAGCTCGAAACTAGGACCATGGGCGCTTGAGCAGTTTCAGGACAAAAACCCTTGGACATAACTTCATTTTTTCGTGCGTCACATCTTCTTTTCGAACGAACCGGCTAGATATCCCCCGAGTTCTTCACGCTCTAGTGAGGCGCTAAAGAATTGAATTCCTTTCGAGACGTAGCAACGTCTCCAAACTGAAAGGCTTCCAGCACGGTCCGACGTGATTGTCGAGAGGATGGAACTATTATTCGGTATTACACACACACACAGGCACGCATACGCCGCATCCTCAAGTCGGTCATTATGCAAATACAGCGAACAGATATTTCCATCCCGCCGTCGTCTTGTGCCGGGAGAGAAGCCAAGGTGCAACAGCTTTAGGAACCCCTTTATCAAGTCCTTTCAAGGCAGGAGCACCAGCAGCAGCAGCAGGCAAATTGCAGTCCCCATCGACGAGAACGGGGCGACAGCACGAAAATAGCCGCCGCCGACGACGACGGCCGGAATCGCGAGAAAATCAACGAACAATATTATTCAAATCACTACCCCCAATCATCCCGAGTCCTTGGGTTTGGGGTCGGTTGGTAGTTAGGGAACCACATTTCTTAGAATTTCTCGCGATCCCGAGCATGGCGCGGGCGCGCTGCTCAGTTTTTGCAGGGTGCGCAATTTTTGGAGGTTAGAAATACCAAAAAGAAAATACGTTCGCATTCGGGAGTCTTTGTGTTGGTGTTGTCAGCAGTTTTATTTCAACCGTTGGAACGGCGGTATTTTTTTTTTTTTTTTGGTTTTTTTACGGAGCTGCTGCTGCTGTTTCCTCCCGAGTCACCGAAGGCCTCTCTAGTATATAGATGTGTATGCACCACTGCACACTCCGCAAGTCCGCGCAACGGCAACGGAAATGCATGCCCAGACGTCATTATGCCGTTACACACCCTATAATCATTGGCATCGTTGCGCACTTTATGTGTTCGTTTGTGGTATTTTTGCGCTTACTTGTGCTGCCTTTATTTTTGTTGTTCCTGCTTTACATTCGTTTGGTAGTTTTTCCAAGGAATTGGCTCCTTTTATCTTTCGGGGGTACCCGTCGCCCTCCTCGGCGCGGCGTGGAAGGAGCGCCCGGCCGTCATCGACGGTCGTCTGCTGCTCATATTTGTACAATTTGCCCTCGCAAGCGGCCGCAATCGCAATCCTTAAAGCGAAAATAAAAACGTATTTAATCGATCGATTGCACCGTTCCGTCATATCATTCCAACGCGCCCGGGTTCAGGTTTTTTTTTTTGTGCAAATGAGCACAACTGCACCAACTGCGGGCATCGGGAAACGTCCGGAGCAGCACAATTTCGACCATTGCGAACGTTGCAAACCAACCCACGACAGCAGCGACAAAGTACGGCAAGCAGAAGAAACAGAACGCAAGGCACGAAAGCTACTACCAAACGGGACCCTCGCTGGATGTCCCGCAAAAACCAAAACAAAAAACAAAACCTCCACTGGAAGCAGCACCCGAAAGATAATGGCGACCATCAAAGTGTGTAAAATGATCCACCAACAACGGTGTAGCGGCCAGCAGTATGGAGGCTCCGCAGGCAAACAAGAGCGAAAGAGCGACGTAATTATACAAAATTGGTCAAAATTACGTAAAATTGCACAAATTTGGTACTTGGTGCCAAGGGATAGAGGGGAAGGAGGGGGGGGGGGGGGGGAAGGGACGCTCCGGGGTCCCGGGGCCAGGCGCGGGGATCGTGGTCCGATGTGGCGCCGCGGAGTCCTGGTTTCAACTGGCTGACCTCCCGGAGCTGTACGAAACAGAATTCGTGAGGTGACATTCCAAGACTTTGTTGGAAAAGTACGTCCTAGGGAAGATCTTTCTCCGTTAAAATCTTGATTTCCCAGTAGGTCCAGAAAGAACGGAGCATAAATAGGTTGTTGTTTCGTTATTCCAGGAGAGCTTTCAGACGTCCGTACTTCAACGCAAGTATATCCGACATCCGAACGTCCGACCTTTCCCAGCTTAACTCCCGCTGAAACCTTGTGGAGAAAAGCAAGTGGACGAAAAAAAAAAAACAAACCGAATCCCGTACACCCCGTTTTGCATTAGCATACCAAACTGTTACCTCTAGAACGAGTCCCGCGCGCTATAATTGCTACTTATGGCGATATGTGCCGGGCAATCTTCGACCTCTCGGCCGCCGCCCCCTTCCCCAAAAGCACCCCAACGCCCGGTACGGTGCTGCCGCTCGAGGATATCGGTTTTTTTTCCTTTGCTCCCCGGGAAGGACAAATCGATTTTGCCCCGATCGGTTCGGTTCGGCACCGGGCAATCATAGCCGAAATTAAGTGCCTTTCGCAGAAAACATTCTGCCGCTCATTTGCGACCCGTCCCCGGGGTTGCGGCGCCGATATTTAAATGCGAAGGACGCGGCGCTTGCTCACTGGGGGCTGGACCACATTCTGGATAGACGTTTTTTTTCTTCTTCTTCTTTCCAACGATAAAGCAGCCAGTAGCGGCGTGGGTTAAAGGTCAATCGGGTGATTCAGTTAACGAGGTACCAACTGGGGCTGTACCGGACTTTGGGTAGGTTATCCGGCAAGCCGACATTTTCACTAGTTCTTCAGAAGTTCTTCAAACGCGAGCTAACGTTTACGAGATATCAGCTAGGGTTATTCTAGACTTTGAATAGATGATCCAAAGCGTTCGAGGGCCTCATTTTCTGATATCATCGCTATGTCAGTCGAAGTTAGTGGAGCAAGTTCTTGAAACACTGCCAAATAAACGCGTTTATGTTGCATAAACATGGTCAGACTAAGGGCACTAAATATAAAGATTTATGAAGAAATAACAAACTCAAACGGAAGATTCGGACATAGTAGCACTTAGTTAATGTTTTCAATAATATAAGTTTCTCAGAAGCAACAACACTAGTGTCACTAGTCGTTTCTGGAGACTGTGGACAATGGCATGTCCGCACCCATTTGCTTGACTTTTGTTCTTCCCGGTGTCTGCTGTTTAAGCGGTTTACCTCGAAGGCGTTCGCGTTTAGTGCGCTCTGCAGACACGCCGTTCAAAAAAAAAAAACGAATATTCTTGGCTTCGATTGAAAAATTAAGCAAATTATACACGCGCAAGCCCGGTTATCAGTGTGCACGAACCGCCATCGTCCTCAGGTCGTCAGGTGCATACTATTATTATCACGGTGTGCTCAGCAGTAGCTGCCGTTGATAATCGTATTGCCACACCACGAAGTTACACGAATAAAAAAATACATATATTGCAAGCTCACTGAATGATCATCTCCAAACATGTCTCTCCTTGCAGCAAAGTGCCGGCGTACCTGAACGTGGTGGACATTGCCGGGCTGGTGAAAGGTGCCGCCGAAGGCCAGGGTCTCGGCAATGCGTTCCTCTCGCACATCAGCGCGTGCGATGCCATTTTCCATCTATGCCGTAAGTATTGCGTGCGACGGTGCGGAAATGCTTTCCACCGGTTTTGGGTCGCATTTTGTAATGTTAATTCCCGCCTCCCTCCCGACCACAGGTGCGTTCGAGGATACGGACGTGACACACGTGGAGGGCGAAGTTGATCCGGTGCGCGATTTGTCGATCATCAGCGAGGAGCTGCGGCTGAAGGACGAGGAAAAGCTGATGATCAATCTCGACAAGCTCGAGAAGCTGGTCACGCGCGGCGGTGACAAGAAGAGCAAGCCGGAATACGTAAGTGCTTGGGGATTGATTTCATTCATGCCTGGTTCGCGCTGGACGTTCATCAATCATGCGACGCGAAGTTCAAAGATCATCTCCAGCACGGCAAGGACCACCTGTAACGATTAATTTCATATTCCACACCCAAATCTCCGTCGCGCGCCTTTTGCCGAACGCCAAAAAGCCACAATTGATTGTGCTTATTCGTTTACAATCAAAGAACGGCGGCGTTTGTGTCCCCTCCGGTGTGAGTTTTTCTAGGAAGACGCCAAAGGAGGTTCGCTATTCGATTCCGGTTCGCTCAATCATTTATCATTTGTTAACATCGCCCGCAGGTGGGAAGGGCCTCACCTACACACGGCTCGTACGGTGTTAAAAGGAACAATAATTATATCATGCTATCGAACAAATCGGAACCTCTCACGTCTCCCATTGATCCCGCGCCGGGTGAATGAAACCCGCTCGTAATGGTTAGGGCGAACAAGCTAAGCCGTGTGATGATTGGTTGCTTTTTTGACTGTTTTGTCATTCACAAAAGGTATGATTGACAGAAGTATGCAAAAATAAAACCACCGTCGGCATCGATTTCTAGAAAGCGCCGATTGTACATAGATTTTAAATTCAATCGAAATACTTTTTTCAGAAACATTTCTCCCGAACGAGCTCCG
This sequence comes from Anopheles farauti, assembly GCA_000473445.2. Taxonomy (NCBI): domain Eukaryota; kingdom Metazoa; phylum Arthropoda; class Insecta; order Diptera; family Culicidae; genus Anopheles; species Anopheles farauti. The sequence continues at coordinate 2,781,441 of KI915047.1, read as the reverse complement.
AATCGAAAAGCGATGCTATTGGTTTGTTCCTAGTGTGAACAGATCCAAGATAACCATCTCCCTCCACCGTTCCGCGGCTCTTTGATTAATTATGCATCGACTCAATCGTCATTATTGGTGATAATCTTACAACATCAACAACAGCAACTTTAATTGAACCCACGCGCGGGATCCCGTCGGCAGGATTGCTTCGCAGCAGGGGTATCGGTCGCTCTCGAACCCTCCCTCCCCTCCTCTGTCCGCTAAAAGCGTAACAATTGAACAATTGACGAAAAGAAAGTCGCGTGGTTTTTGTTCGTCATGCTTCGGGCGCGCGCTCGCCCGTGTGGGACGATGAATGAAAAATTGAAAAACCACTCACCCACCGCCGCGCAAGGAGGGAATACGGGGCTAGATACGCGCTTGAATAATGCGCGATTGAACGTAAGATTAATCGTTCGGTTCCCGATGACCCCGATGTCGGTTGTGGTGTGTTTGGGGTGGGTTGTCAATTTGATTGAATTGCATTATGCGTGCGTCCGGGACCACCTGCCTGGAGCGCGGTTTGCGTTATTGTGAAGCGAGCGGCGTTAGAATGGATCCATTAAATTGGATAATGTGTGGTACGTGCGTTCGGATCTATTAGCTTGTTTGGTTAAACCATTATCGGTGAATAACAAGACGGGTGGACTTTTTTCCGACTAATCAGATGGTCTTTTCTGAAATCGAAGAAGTGCACTCATGTATCGGTGGGTGGATAGTTCATTTATCATCCTTTATAATCATCCATTTCCGTTTGGAACAAGTCTTTCCAAAATATGAATCTCAAAATCCCTTCCTCGAAATGTGATGTATTAGGTTTTTTTTCGATCACATTCCGCTATCGACATATGGAACTTCTACAATTATAGACGTCCTCGGTTGTGCTGGAATAGATATTAAAGTTTGCAACAACTATGCTTTTTCTCATCCCATCTCCACAACCCAGGAAACGCTTCTGAAAATCAAGGAGGTGCTGGTGGACGAGAAGAAACACATCCGGTTCGCCGACTGGAGCGCGCATGACATCGAGGTGCTGAACAAGTACCTCTTCCTGACGTCCAAACCGTGCATCTACCTGGTGAACCTGTCCGACAAGGACTTTATCCGGAAGAAGAACAAATGGCTGCCGAAGATTAAGGAGTGGATCGACAAGAACGACCCGGGCGCCCCGATCATCCCGTTCTCCGGTGCGTTCGAGCACCAGCTGGCCGAGCTGGAGACGGACGCGGACCGGAAGGCGTACGAGGAGGAGCACAAGTGCGTCTCGGTGCTGGACAAGATCATCACCACCGGCTACAAGGCGCTGCAGCTCGAGTACTTCTTCACCGCCGGCCCGGACGAGGTGAAGGCGTGGACGATCCAGAAGGGCACGAAGGCCCCGCAGGCGGCCGGCCGCATCCACACCGACTTCGAGAAGGGCTTCATCATGGCGGAGGTGATGCATTTCAACGACTTCAAGGAGGAGGGCACGGAGGCGGCGGCGAAGGCGGCGGGCAAGTACCGGCAGCAGGGCCGCAACTACGTCGTCGAGGACGGTGACATCATCTTCTTCAAGTTCAACGCCGGCGCCGGGCTGAAGGATGCGAAGAAAAAGTGATACCACCAGGCGGCCGCCACCATCGTCATCGCGCTGCTCTACATCAACATGATATTCTACGCGCACATGTTTCTACCCCAGCTGAGCTAAAATCGGATTGCGCCCGCCCATCGCTACACGACAGAAATTTGTGAGAATAAAATCAAAGCTGCCGGTCGCATTCTCGCTGGAATTTTGGAGCGCAGGCATTTTTTTCGAGCAGCAGGCTATTCGACTACAATTTGAGATTCACAGACGCTAGCGTTATTTATGAATTTAATAAAATTGTGCGCATCTCATACGATTCGTTGTTGGTACGAGGGGATAGGGATCCGTTTTGGTTGAAAATGATTCAAATGCCTGCAAGGTTTCCCGATAAAATCTGCATGATGTTCACGAATGAACCTTGCGTGAAAGCGCAAGATGGGAAGAGACGACACCGCTTCGAAACCTTTGGCAAAAAGGAAACGAAAGATACATACAGTCATCACGCAGCTACGCGCGTGGTAGTGAACAAAAACAATCGACTTCAACTAATGTTAAAACCAAGTTTATTTTTCAATCTCGTTATAATATTCTATTTTATATATATATTTTTTTTTTGAAGCGATTTGAGGGAAAAAGAATGTTAAATAATATGAATTTGACGAAATAATTTAAGAATAATTGTTTGAATGACAATTGATATGGCTACCTTGACTGTCAAAATACCTCCCATGAAAAAACCTTGATTGTACATGGTGTACACGTAGTTCAATGTGTGTCCGTATTTGGCGCTTGCGTCGCAATGTTTTCGTATTTACGACGTTGCCATGATTTACTGTTTGTAATCGGCGGTTAGAGGGCACTATTTGAGTATTTTTCACAGCCTACGCTTCCCGGCTGTATTCTGTTCCTTTGTTATGTGTGATGGTCTGAACGGGATACAATATTGGAGTTAAAGTTTATTTATTTGCGAATAACTTGCACGCTTTCCAGAAGGTGCAATACGACGATTAATACATTTAATATGGTTTACGGTGCTCAAACAAGTCCTGTAGCGACTATATGTACACGAAGCTACTGGACGTTTGTACACAGAATCGCTATGGAATGCTAAAGCAACTAAATCAGGAAATAAAAACGTCTATATCGTTACAGCAAAAATGGCTTGTCCAAACTGCTTGACAAGATCCGGCCCGCGGGCAGGAATACCATACAACAAGCAGAAACACTGCTCACAAACTTCGTCATCACAGATCCAGCATCCGACTCAGCCAGTTCCGGTCGGTTTCATCGCCACCCCCGTCGGTGCCGTCGGCCGACAGCTTCTGGAGCGTGGCGCAAATCTCCTCGCTCACCTCGTCCGCCTCTGGCATCTCTGACAGCACCCACGTGTCGTCGGTGCTGGCGAGCGCTTCGTCACAGATCGGGCACGTCTTCTGGTGGATGTTCCACTGCTCGATGCAAGGCGTGCAGTAGCTGTGGGCGCACGGCAACGACACCTCCGGTTTGCGCTCGAGACAGATGCAACACTCGCTGTGCTCGCCCTCGTCGGCTGGCGCGTCCGTGATCGCGTCCACGTGCGCCATCAGCATCGAGGCGGTGGTGCACTCGGGAAAGACGAATGCACCGGTCGAGCTGGACGACGCGGACGTCGAGGACGAGGGCGTACCGGACTTGGCGGGGCTCCCACTGGGACTGTGTATCCGCTGGCTCTCCACTGTCACCATCGCGTGCAGGTTCGTCTGGAACGTCCGGAACACTTGCAGGAACTGCTGCAGTGTCAGCAGCTTAAAGCAGTCGATCTTGCGCGTTTCCGGATCGATCTTAACGCACGCGATCCGCACAGTGCGCTTCCAGAGGATCGAGCTGTCCGTGCCCTTTTTCACAGCGAACACAAGCTGCTTCCCGTTCGGGTCGAGACACTTGCGCGACCTAAAATCAATGGGGGACGAGGAGATAAGATAGCCGTGCCGTTCGACTGGATGGAAGGTGTGAACCATCACCACTTACAGCCGGTTCAGATCGGCCAGACACTTCTGAAAGTCCTCATACGCGAGATTATTGATCTCGGAGAAAATGTGCACCTGCTTTTTGATCTCGAACTGCAGCGAGTCAACCGTGTCGTTGAGCAGCAGCCGCTGCGAGATGCTCGACGCCTGGCTGCCCATCGTTCTATCCTCCTAAAACTGGATAAGCGACGGATGCATGCTTGAGTTTTGCCACCGCGCTCCGGTACTACGCACTCACCGTCAGTAAACACTTCTCGGGATTCGACAGAAAAACACGACTTTACATGCTTGGTGTGAAGGAAAATCCCCCGAATGGAGATGCTGCGTTGCGGAACTGGTTCGAGATTGATTTGGACGTATTCGATCAACTACGCAATCTTGCTCTTGGAATGATTTACACAGACATTGAGCTTGTTCGGCTCCTTCCCTTTCTCGGAAGGGTAACTAGGCGCTAGTGACGGAAGCTGTAAGATTCAGACATTAACACACACGCACATACAAGCACACAGGGCTGTGTAGGTTCGTTTTACAGGAAAACGTCACCAGCATAGGAAGGAAATGGCGCACTTTTTAACATGCAGTTGCATACGCCCGCTGGAACGCAGAATCGCAACCAGCTACGGGCCAGTGGATTCGGATGCTATTTTCCATCGATTTGCCAGACAGCTGGCCACCCTTCAAGGCCGGGTTCCTTTTCCCCAGGAGCGGGAGGAATCAGTAACGCAGCAGCCGGGAAAACGGTTTCAGTGTGAATGTTTTTCCCCGTCGCGTTTTTCCTCCTGCCGACGGGGCAATGTCAGTGCATTTGTTGTTGTTGTTTGCATCAGCTGGGAACAGTGACAGCCGTCAAACATGGGCTGTCATGCTACGGCAGCAGCAGCAGCAGCAGCAGCAACAACAACGAAACGACGGTGGTGGCGCTGCATGCAACGTGGATGAAAGAAGAGAAGGAGGGAGGCCCGAGAGCATTGCGAGGCCCACGGTCCGTGTAAAACCGTCGACACTTCACATTCGGTGTCGCTGTCTGTCGTTCTGTCCTTTCCGAGCCGCCCGAACAGCGCTCCATTTCCAAACTCCATTACACCACCACCATGACGGCAAAGGATACGCTGGAGGCTGCCATCACCGCACAGGGCGATGTGGTGCGGAAGCTCAAATCGGCCGCCACGAAGGATAAAGCAAAGGTAAGGATGCGAGCGGTTGCAAAGGAAGCGGTAATTTTCGTGCGGAAATTTAGTGAAAATTTTCATCATTCTTATCCCCGTCCGCATGTGCGTGCGGTGTGTTGTGAGTTGTGCCCGTGTATGTATGTGTGTGATTAGGGAAAAAGCTAACAATAAAAAAACGTGCTGTGGCGGCGAAATGACAATTTGTTTGGCATCTGTTGGAAACCACCACGCAACTCTCGTTCACGATCAAATTCGCCGATCAAACGGAAAAAATCGGCAGTGCAGAGAAAGCGCAATTTCGCGTTTTTTTATTGCCTCACCATCGCCGTGCGGGGTGGGTGGTTGGAAAGAAAGTGGAGCGATTGTTTGGTGCAGCCGAAAAGTGAAAGGAACACGAGTGGAAGAAAACCGTGTGCAATTGTTCGGAGGGGGATTAACGTTACACAATGATAATCCAGCGGTTGCGGTCGTGCATTTTGCTGGCAGCCCGTTGTGGCCATCAGCACCAACAGAGCCACCACCACCCAAACCGACAGTTTTCCGCTTGCGTCAGCAGAGACGCTACGGCACGGCAGCAGGCAGCTGAAAAGAGCCGGCAACAGCGACTCGCGCAGGTCGGGCGATGGGGTGGGCCAATTTGGCGAAGTGCAGTGGAAGCGATTTTCCTCCACGTGACGGTCCATTTTCTCGTTTTTTTTCCAGATCAACGAGGAGGTACAGAAGCTGCTCGCGCTAAAGGAACAGCTGAAGCAGCTGAGCGTGGAAGATGCGGAACCAGCCACGGAGGGAGCAACAGCAGCAGCTGCAGCAGTAGCCGCCACTCCCGGCAACCGTAATCTTTCGCTCAAAACGGCGAAGGGTACCCGGGACTATGGGCCGGAAGCGATGGCGCTGCGGTTGCGCGTCCTCGACCAGGTGGTCAGTGTGTTCCGCAAGCACGGCGCGGAAACGATCGACACGCCCGTGTTCGAGCTGAAGGAGGTGCTGACCGGCAAGTACGGCGAGGATTCGAAGCTAATCTACGACCTGAAGGACCAGGGCGGCGAGATACTCGCCCTGCGGTACGATCTCACCGTGCCGTTCGCGCGGTACGTCGGCATGGGCAACGTGTTCAACATCAAGCGCTACCACATCGCGAAGGTGTACCGGCGGGACAATCCGCAGATCACGCGCGGCCGGTACCGGGAGTTTTACCAGTGCGATTTCGACATCGCCGGCACGTACGATCCGATGCTGCCGGATGCGGAGTGCGTGAAGGTGGTGTGCGAGATCCTGACCACGGTCGGGGTCGGCCCGTTCGTGGTGAAGCTCAACCACCGGAAGCTGCTGGACGGGATGTTCGAGGCGTGCGGCGTGCCGGCGGACAAGTTCCGCACCGCCTGCTCGTCCGTCGACAAGCTGGACAAGACGCCGTGGGAGGAGGTGCGCCGGGAGATGATCGAGGAGAAGGGACTGGCGGAGGCAACGGTCGACCGGATCGGCGAGTACGTCACGCTGCACGGTGGCCCCGAGCTGGTGGACCGGCTGGCGGCGGACGAGCAGTTGAGCCGGATCCCGAGCGCACTCGAAGGCTTGGCGGACATGCGGCTGCTGCTCGAGTACTGTGCGATCTTCCGGGTGGCGGACCGCGTCTCGTTCGATCTGAGTTTGGCCCGCGGGCTCGACTACTACACGGGCGTGATTTACGAGGCGGTGCTGCTCGGCGACAGCAAACCGGACGGGGACGAGATCACGGTCGGTTCGGTGGCGGGCGGCGGCCGGTACGACAATCTCGTCGGTATGTTCAACCCCAAGCGCAAGCAGGTACCGTGCGTCGGCGTGTCGATCGGGGTGGAGCGGTTGTTTTCGATCCTGGAGGCGCGCACCACCGGCAAGACGCGCACGAACGAGACGGAAGTGTACGTGGCGTCGGCCCACAAGGGTTTGCACCTGAAGCGGCTCGAGATACTCAACCAGCTGTGGGAGGCGGGCGTGAAGGTAAGGAACGGAATCGCTGCGTTTGGAATCGGCACGAGCGCCAACGACTAACGACCGAACCGTCATTGCAGGCCGAACACTCGTACAAGCTGAACCCGAAGCTGCTCGCCCAGCTGCAGCACTGCGAGGAGTACCAGATACCGTACGCGATCATCCTGGGCGACGGGGAGCTGGCGCGCGGTGTTGTGAAGCTGCGCGAGATCGCCACGCGCAAGGAGGAGGAGGTCGCCCTGGACACGTTCATCGACGAGCTGCGCCGGCGGCTTTCGGTAAGCGCCACCGTCTGAAGTGCGGACGCTGCGGATCCGCCAAACAACCGGACTCGCTCTCCAAGCCGGCATTTCCGTTCCTAGCTGCGATCGGCTCGTGCATTTGCCTTCCGCCCCCTACCCGCATAAAATGAGCATTAAAAGTACGCAACGTTTCGAAACGTGACTTTATTTTCATCTCATCCCGATAATCGCATACTCAATAGGCGCCTAAATGGTAATAAAAACATATTTGCTGCAGAGGAATAAATTAAAAATGCGTGTATGCGGTGCTGCGCGCTCTCGTGTGCCGGCCTCCTCTAGAAAGGTCTTCGGTGGAAGTGAAAGCAACCAGCGGCTCAGTAACGCCCGGCGTCGTCGTACGCGAGCGGGCTCGGTCGGTAGATGAGCCGGCGGCGCTGACCGAAGCTGCCCGTGCTCGGTGGCAGCTGATCCCGGCTGAGGGCGGACGTACCGTCGCGTACTTCGCGCACCGGGTACGGGTACGGTGCGGCCGGGTAGTCGCGCGGATCTTCGTAGATCGTTATCGGTGCGGGCTGCAGCGGGCCGGTGGTGAACGCTGGACGCGGCAGGTGGTTGTAGTAGGCCCGGCGGCGGTACAGATCGTCGTATTGGTGGTAGCCGGCCGGCGGCTGATAGTAGTCGTAGCCACCGTACGCCGTCGTACCGTAGTGCTGGTCGGCGTGGTCGTTGTGTGCGTAACCGTCGCGATGTCCGTAGGCATTACCTTTTGCAACAAAAAAAAAAGCAAGGAAATTAAAAGGTGATACGCGAGAGGAGGCTTAACTAGCTTAAACGTCGGTCAAATAATTAGCATGCTACGTTTTGGTGCTGGAGCTGACGATATTCTAGACTTTGTCAGGAACCAGGACCTCTATTTCTAACAATTAACATGTACTACAAAGAAGGGATAAGCAATGCGAATTGTTGCGTACGCAACGATAGGTTTGAATTAAAACCATTGTAACTTGTTGCCTGGAATCGTCGTCGTTGGCCCAAATAAACATAAATATTTAGAACGGCCCGATGTACGAAACCAGCGATAAGAATAGGG
>KI915047.1:2647981-2739359 GCA_000473445.2 Anopheles farauti | reverse complement strand
TCGCGATGCGTGCGAGCGCGCCCGCGAAACCCATTTCACCCCGAGGGCCGCGCGATTTCGGTGCGTTTTTTGAAGGATGCTGGTAGACGGGAAGGTTAACCCTTTAAAATCCGCGTTTAGCGCACAACCTCGAATTAGCTCCAATGGGATCCTTTCGTGTGTGTGGTAAAAAACCCCAGCCCAGCGGGACCCCCTTATCGGTACGATTTAATTCATCTTCAGCGCTTTTTCACGGCGACCGCGTAAAGCCGCGCTCGTGTGTGTTTCAAGCCGGTTTCGCTGGCGTCATAATGATTGCGTATGTAAATGATACCGTTGGCGGCACACGATACGACCCACCACCACCATGAAAAGGGTGGCCAAATTCCGCACCGAACCACTGCCGGGAGCTTGTTTGTGCAGCGAAAGCGGGCCGGTGGGGCAGAAAATTATACCCACCACGCTTGGCCCGGAGCGTTTGTAATGTAAACACACACAGAGTGAGACCAAATATGCCAGGTGAGATTGGTAGCAACGGGTCGGCCACATCTTCAACGCGACGGCGAAACCCACCCGTTTGTTGTGACAGAAAATATTGAATTTCCCGATTAAGAGGTGTACGTGTTTAGCAAAAATAATAACTAACAAACCCTGCCGGATGGCGCGTCATTCGGGCAAAAAACACCTTTTCGCATATTTTAAGGCTGATTGTATAATTTGCGCCCGAAGGTATGCAACCGCGCGGTAAGGTGAGATGCCCATTTTTTTTTTGGAAGCTGTCACGCTTCTGGTGTGGTAATGCCCCCCGGGAGGTATGCAATCCGCGTGTCGCCTTCTTTAGAATGTATTTTCCACTGCATACATTTAGGCGTTTGCGTGATTGTTTTTAGGCGACTTTTTAATTGTTTAATTGTATACTATTATTTTCTAGTGCTTTCTATCGCACAAATGGTGCAAATTTTGCGTCACGGAAAACTGCGGCGCGCACGGGAAACGAAACGAACCGATTCCGTTTCGGTACGGTGGATTTGCATCCAGCACATTATGCGACCGCGCTCGAAGTATCATCAGCATCCACAATCTTGTACCCCGTTACAAGGGGGGGGGCGGGGGTGGTTTTTGTGCAACCGGAACCCCTTGCTGTGTATCTCCTTGCCTTTCCTATCCCACCCGAAATGGATCGGAATGGGACACGCAATTTATATCGCGCTCCCTCCGCCGATGCGTCCCATTGTGTGGCAAAGTTCCAGCGAGCTGGAAACCAGATAAGCCGTGCGTGCGTGTGTGTGTGTGTGTGTGTGTGTGTGTGTGTGTGGAAGTGGATGTGCTTCTGCGAAAGGATGGAGAAAATCCGACACGTTTCCACCTGACCACTCCCTCCCACCCGGTGAGACCGAAATCCGGCCAGAAAAACCCCTTTTCCCGCCGTGCTCGGTTCTAAAAATGGTTATTTTAAAAGAAAAACCACACACACACACACACACACACACACACACACACACACACGGTGCAGATCGGCATCGGTGCAGATAAGTGACGGCGATTTCAACGCACCCCCTGCCCCGGCGTGCGCTTGTATTCTTTTTTATCGCACCTACCGATTTTTCACGCACGTTACTGACTCTCCTTTCCGCCCCTGGGGCCCGTTTTTTTTCTCCTCCGAACGGGTCATTCCCGGCTCGTTACTGCCAGTAAATCCCGGCCGACTTTACAATCGTTTAACTTCGACGCGGTTTGGGCGCCCTTTCGGTTCCTCCGCCCCCTCCCCCCGGGTGGAAGCGGAGAAACGCGTGAACAAAACGACATTTTATGTACCGAAACCGAGAGTGTCACTTACGCCCTGGGGCTTCTTTCTTACTTGCGTAAAGGGTTCCGTGACCGGCGTATGTTTCGTTTTAAAACGGAAAGAAAAATCGAAGAAAAAATCTTCCACCTTTTTTTTCTTTTTTTTTGAGTGCGCCTTCTCACCCTCCCGCCACGGGAGCGAATAAAAGGAAATCGTCTTCCTTAGATATCATTTTTTACAACTGCTCACCGAACACCGAGGCAGCGAGCTCGTGTCCAAAAGCCGTCATAAAGATACACCAGCCGAAAGGGGAGGAACAGAGCGCACGCATACGCCGACGGCGGTAACAATTGCCAGCGGGAAGCGAAACGCGCGAAATGAGGTGTTTTCGGGTGGGTGGTTATCGCGCCATTCGAAGGGCGAGAAAAGAAAAGGATAATGTTCTTTGCATTCCCGTTCGCCTGGCGTTCCGGTGGTCCCGCACACCATCCGGGCAGGACATCAGCATCACCTGCGGCGTCCGTTTCGCCACTCGGTTATTCTTTTCCAGTTGGGCAGGGTTTCTCGATCCTGAATTGGTTTAGATGAGGAGTTTAAAAATGTTAAAAATTGTTATTAAAATGGTAATACACATTTAGGATAAAAAATAACATTTCCTTTAAGAGGCGGTAAAAGCTCGTTAGTGCCTAATTTTTTATTTTTATTTTTGCCTAGGAATAGAAAAACTTGAAAATGTGAAAAACCTGAGTTAAGAATAAAATGTTTTTCGTGAGAATTGCATATATTCAGGCGTTTTGCCTCTAAAAGAATACCTAATAATAGCACTAGCTCGGCGGGATGCACCCAATGCGCCTGCAAGTATGTAATATGCAATTGAACTGTAATTTTACTAGCATTAATTAAATTATAAAATATATATGAAGTATCGACCGTTCCGATTGCACAAATTCCGGCGGTAAAAGCGAATTTGCACCCCAAAAAGAATACTTCGCTTCGCCTACAAGTATGCAACACGCAACCCAAACGCAACCGTAACCCTGCCCCGTCCCTGGGCAGGCTGTTTTCTTGTCGTTTGCCGTCTCCGGTACGGTTGCGGTGAGAGGGGGGGGGGGGTGGGGAGGAGATGTTGCGTTTCGTCCCCCTTCGCCCGATGAAGTGTGAACGAACGCGTCCCGTAATCGAAGTCATAAACACGCTCATAAATAAAGTGAAAAGTGTGCGTCGGTGTCGGTGTGTGTTTTGTACGTGGGCTTGGGCAGTTGGTAGCCCGTCGCACCCGGCTTGCTGACTGATGGTTGGGATGATACGGCTGAAAGGCCCATCCACCTCCACCCTCCCTTTCCCCTCTTTCCCACCCCATTGCCCGATAGGAAGGATGCGCCGGTTTCGAGCAACGATTGCATCGCAAACGTCATTAAGGTACGGAGCCCCCGGGCCCCGTTTGGTGTTGATGGATGTAGATTTAATGTGTACAAGGCACCGGCGAGGCTGAGGCTTTCCTGAGACCATCTGACCCGACCATCTGGAAGCGTCCCGGGGCATAATGAGTCCATAAGAGTATCCATTTACCGTCCGATAATCCACCGGGCGATGCGCCGGAAAAGCCTTCGGCCGGAACCATCCGCACGCAGACGGGGTTTGCATTTCGTGCCGGAGTGGGGGTATTTTTCTAAACCAGCCTGGTTTACCTCGCCTCGCCTTGGTGTCGGCGCCTTTCGGGTGACATTTAATAGCACCCGTCCTCGGTGCCTCGTTGGGGGAGCAAAGGGGGGAAAGGTAGGGGGGTGTGAGGGAAAGATGCACCATGCAACGGACCGCAGACAAACACAATGCCCCATCCGGACCGACCGGCGAGAAGATTGGCTCAGTGTTTCCCCGGGCACAAGAAGACGCGCGCACCATAACGCCTGAAATTATGCAATTAACGTTTCGACAAAAGCAACGCCCACTCCGGGGGGGGGGGGCTTACCGTTCGGCCGGGGCCTCCACTCGAGGATTTCATTAATTCAATTGCAACCGGAGATCCCGGAGCGTGTGCGTGGCGTGTGATTTCCTATCAATTGCATCCACGTCACGTCTTGTCTGTGGTTTCGGTGGGCGATGATAGCCGAGGTTGCCTCCTCTCCGATCGGCCGGGCGTGCGTGTGTGTTTAATGAAATGTAATTTAAAGGCACGACGGAGCTAATTGCACGACGCAAGGTGATCGAACAATAATCGTTAGTCACCCCTTCCCTACGCGAGCAACGGCTGGGAGAACGAGTGTGTAATCAGTTCATAAAAAGAAATCACCGTCCGTCGTGTAATGATGTGGCTTACGGTTATGGTTATCGTTTCGTTTACGATCTCGTCCCTTTTTTTTTTTGTTGAAGGACCACGGCTGCCTGCCTGTTCCCCTTGTTTAGGACGGAAGCCCCGAAACAATTGTCATTTATTTGCCCTGCGGATGGAGCCGGGATTTTCGGTGAGATTAAAGCGCCGTGGGAAGGGGAGTAAGATATGAAGATGTTCCAGGTCCACCTCCGGAGGTAATAGGTTCGGGAGATGGTCGGTGGCGAATAAATTCCTCGCTCGCCGCGTGGAAGAGCCCTCGCCGAAGACAGGAACGATTAGTTATTTAAAACGCACGCATCTTAAGGGCGCCCCCCCCCCCCCCCCCCCCCCCCACGGGGGAAGGGAAGAGCGCGCCAAACGCGCGAAACAAATTCGATTATAATCTGTAAAGCGTTTACGAGCGCGAAAATCCGCCCGCCGTGGCACCATTTTTCAAACCCCCCCCCTCCCAACCCGATTCTGACGCCCATTTTTAAACACTTCCAGCTGGCGGAGATTGCTTGTCGTCCTTATCGCGATTACCGCGTCCCTCGCGCGCTAGCCGAACTTCTTATCGTTGTGTGCTGCTTTTTGTCTTCCTCTTCATCGCCCCCCCCCCTCCCCCCGCGCTTCGCTTAACTATACTCGATTAGTCAATTTGGAGAGTCTTAACAGCGCCCGGTGACAGTCTTCATTTTCCAGCAGCGCGCCCGAATCTGTCAGGAGCCGACGGTAGACGCGCCGTTTGGGGGCGCGAGGTTGCGCTCATTTACATACGGAGCGCGCGAGAGAGCAGCAACAACGACAAAAAAAAACCCCCAACGTAAAATAAAATAAACCCCGAGTCTACTTCCAGGCGCTAGTGCTTTCCGCTACGCGCTCCTGCCGACGTTGACGTTTCGTAATAAAATGTGGCGCGCTCGGCGTAATGCGAATAGAATTGCGGCTTTTCGAGTGCGGGTTGCGGGTTGGTTCAGGGGAGCGGGAGGAAGTTGTTTGACAACAGCAAAACACACACACACTCCGTGGAAGACGAATTCGCGCTCGGAAGTAGCGCCGTGTTTTTCGGGGCGCATTTTTCATGGTTTTAGCGCCTGACAGACGGCAACTGGTTTGCTGTTTTTTGTTTTTGTTTTCCTACGGAGAAAGGAAGGGGGAAGACAATTTGTCAAGCGTGTTGTTGTTGTTGTTGTTGCGCCGCGACGCGTCTGTCAGAATCGATTGCACTTAACCTCAAACCCCGCCCGCCCGCCCGCTGTTGCTGCTTTTGTTTTGATATTTTCCGCCCGGGAAAGCAGTGTTTACATTCGTGTCTGGTGCGCGAGGAAGCAAACGAGAAGAAAGCCGTCAAGTCGATACGCAAATCCGCTTCCCAGCCCGCTCGGAACGATTAAACTATTCACTGGCAATTAGGCGCAGAAAAGACGCTCTTCGCACGGAGCGGGGCGCGCGTGGGCGAGCGAGACGGCGAGTGTTTCGAGTTTGCGAAGCGTCCGAAATCGGTGCTCGAATCGGCGAACCCGAAACGATTCGGGCAGCCCAGCCAGCAAAATATGATTAATTGTCGTCCTGCTCGCAGCGGGTCGGTGCGGTGCGGGAAAATTAAATCTCCCCACCGCAAGGAAGCAACAACAACAACAACAACAGAAGAAAAAAAATACTCAACCATCCCTGTCCGATTAGGATTTCTCATAATAAATCATCGCACATTACTCGCGCCGGGGTGGGTTGAAAGAGTTACATATTAAATTACCACTCGTGTGCGTGTGTGTGCGGGTGTGTGTCTGGTTGTGTCCGCTGCTGCTGGATTTGCATTCTAACCTCACTTTCCGAAAGGGAAAACAGGCAAAACTTCCCCGGCGCTCCATGTTCCCGGACGTTGTTTTTGCGTGTGTGTGGTGTATAAATTCCGGTCCGCTGTCGGTGGCGAGATAAAAACGACACTTACAAACGCTGCAACCGGAGCGCATGTGTGTGTGTGTGGGATGGCGAGAGAGAGAGGGGAAAGTTTTGTTTTGGTCCGGCACAGGGGACAACAAAACACACGACGACGATGGCGATGGTGACAAAAAAGAAAAGCGAATAAAAAATCATCTCCCTCCTGCAAATACACACACACACACACACACTCGCACCAGGAGTCCTTGGACGGATTTTCCCCGCCCGCCTGCATTAAATTATCCAAATGAATTTATGAATATTTTTCCCTCCACCAGAGCGCCGGCTGAACATCGGGTGGTCAGCCCGGTCCCGAGGGTTTGTCGGTTGCATATTTTTTGGTCATTTAACTTAACGACCGTTTAATAGCCGAAGGATATTATATCTAAATTAAACGGAACCCGAACGGGTTGGGTTCGGCCAACTTCCCGGACGTTCCGGGCACATGTGCGTGTGTGTGTGTGTGTGTGTGACACACGGGAGTTCGGGATTTGGTTGAGATTATTATCTCAGAAGCGTCATCAGGAACATTGGGGTGCTTTTTTTCTCGCTTTCTACCTCTAGTGCGGCGTTCTTGTGGACGCAACTTTCATATGCGGCACGTTGAGCCAGATTTATTTACATGCCGCGTCCGGGACGGTCCTGGGGATATCTTAACTTTCAATTACACACACTACACCCCTTGACAAGATTCAGGACATTCCGGGGTTTTTTTTTCATTTTGTTTAAATTCTGGACATTAGATTCTCCAAAGTCCTGGACGTCCCAGGAGCAGCAAGAATAAAGGGTAAAAAAACGAGGTGAAACTTTCTCACCGCATAATCCGACACTAAGAAGCTTCGGAGGCGCTGGTCCAGAGAGAGAGAGAGAGACTCCTGGTCTGAAGTACTTAAACTATCCCGGACCAAACCGGGCCACGATAATAACTTCCGCCCTATCTGCCGCGTTTTGTGGCTTTTCACTGCCTTCACTCGAGATCGTCACATGTCTCCGTTGAAGTGTGTGAGCTGGAAAACTTTGACATGGGTCGTTTTCTTGGAAGAATGGCTCCTGGAAGAAGGCAGCATTAAAAAAAAAAAAAAAACACGCACACGCACGGGACAAACTCCCGAGAGCTCCCAGCCAAACGCAGCCCAAAATTATCAACTCAACCGGAAAGTCTGAACCGCCTTGACTTGCGGACGTTATCATCCTAAGCTTCTTTACTCACTTTATTAAAATAATCACCCTTACGCTGTCGGGACAACCCTTTCCTCACACGACACTCACACACACTCGCACGCACCTTCGTGAACGGTTGGCTTGCCGGCTTTCTATTCCTTGACGGATGTTTGATCCCAAACCTTCCGCGCGCAAAGTGAAGTCCCGTGTAAGATAGTTTGCGGCTTCGTCCGCCCTTTTTGCCAGCAAAGTTTCGCCACCTTCGTTCGGCCCGATAAGTGGAAAGTTAATCTTTCTTCCCAGCGGCCGGGGTTGGGGGCCGCTAACTTTCTTGACAAATCTTGCCCGCCCTGCCCGGTCCGGCGAAGGGCGAGTGTCCATTTAATGCCCTCTTCGTATGGTGGAACCCAGGTGGAGAGGTCCGGCTGGAGTAGTTTGTCGAATTGTTTTAATTTAATTATGCGCCGCAAAACCAAACATTGCGCCGGGTTTGCAGCAAGCCGAGGAGTTTGTGACATTTAAGCGATGGGATAGCGCCGCTGATCAAAGCCGATTAAGTGACGGGTAAAGTTTCCTAATGAAAAATAAATAAATCTCGCATGCGGAATGTTTGTCCCCGGTACGTCAGGATAAATGGCAACCGTTTGAGGGGTTCCTATTTTTTTTCCTTTTCGTTTGCTCTTGCTTGTTTGTTTCGGTTTCGGTGTGCAGAAAAACCGCTTTCCCGGGAACAAGAACGAAAGAGCGAGAGAGAGAGAGGGAGAGCAGCGGGGAAGAATCCTGAAAAATGTATAAATATAAATTACACGCTGATAACAGAACTCAAACAGCAAAACTTCATCCTCGCCACGCCATGCATGGGGTGGGGAGGTAATTGTGGGCCGTTTTGTCGCGGTTTCGTGCCGAAGGACGATTTCGACGACCTGAAGACGGCGATCGTTATCGGTGGTGGGCGGCGGGGAGCGGCGGGAACAAATATATGAATATGGTTAGTAAGTTTTCCCTTTTTTTTTATTCTTTCCTCGCGTGGACGTGGAACCTTTACGGCGTTCCATCTCCATCCCGCTCCACTTCCAGATGACTTTGTTGCCTCCATATGGGCCGGCTTTGTCTTCGACGGGTGGGAGCGGTGTGCTTTATTTCCTTCGCCTCGGTTTTGTTTTGCGTTTTTATATTTTCTTTTACGGCGAAACCGACGTGTCCCTGGGGTCAGTTTTTGGGGGGATGTTGCTTTTTCGTTTTGTTTTGTGGAAGAAAAATGGAACCCGCCACTTTCACTCGCCGCTGCCTCGGCACCGGGCAAATGGAATAGAATATTTAATTCAATTTCGTCCTCGCATGTCCGAACCCCGGATCGGATCGCACGGGATCTCTTATCTGTGGGCGACAACAGCGAAACAAATACCGAAAAAGAAAAAACCACACCGCCGAGACGAGAGTCCGTTTGGCGAAATCCTTTCCGGGCCGTTCCCAGCCTGCTCGGGGAGGTAAGCAACACCCGGTCGGGAGGAGGTTGGCTGCAACCGTCACGGCGACCGTCCCTAGCTCTTCGGCCCTTTAAATACCGCATCATAAATCATCTTCAAATGAGATAAAGATAAGGACCCGCTCCGTTTCTCCATCCCTCCCTCGCTAGTTGTTGCTATTTTGATCTCCATGACCAGGGGACGGGGGAAAACCGGAGGGGACCGGGCCGTGCCGTTTCGCTCTTTCCGTAAGGTAATCATTTCATCTCGCCACACAAAGCAAAGCGGGCGCGGGAAAACACGTACCGCGTAACCGCGCGTGCACCGCCCGTTATCGTTAAAACACGGCCGGGTGGGCAATGGGGGAGCGCGGGGGGGGGGGGGGGGGGATGGAGATGGAAAAACCTAAAATGAGATCCCGTTTCGGTCCGGGCCCGAAACGAAATTAAGTTAGTTCCATCCATTCGCGTCCGAACAAAAGGAAATGATTGATATTTGGTCATTTTTCTTACCCCTAACCGGTGGGTGGGGTGGGGTGGGTTTGGGGTGTGGAAAATCGTTTCCTCCCGAGGGTGCGTGGGGCAGCCGCCGTGCCGTGGTGCCAAACAGAGATGTTATTTGCCGGAAAGTGGTTCGTGTGCGTGCGTGTCCGTTTTTCGGCTCAATGACCATGCCTTCCTTAACCGTTCCATGCGGGGGCCAAGTTGCTGTGAACGAGTTTCGAATCTATTTCGGAAGCACACGCAGAAAAGGGTCGGTTCAATTTTGTTGGTGGAAAAACACACCGAGCCCGAAATTGCGCAAAATGTGCTCGAAATTTTTTAAAAATAAAATAACCATTCTGCGCCCGGTAGTATGCAATCGAGTGTTATTTTCGACTCTAAATTCAATGTTTATTCTATTGCACTACGTGCTACTTATTGCACCCCAAGGGTTAACGGTCTAATCGCACCACAACCGAGTGTGCCTAATTTAGCGTGTGTGTGTGTGTGTGTTTTTTTGTTCCGTTTCGCTCCCGGGAACGAGGACATGCGAACGGTCATCCCGGATTCGCATGATTTTCGGCAATGAATTAGCGTCCGAGCAAGACATCCTGCGCGCGGGCTGAAGGTGACAAATGGGTGGAGATGTGTACGTGGCACGTTGGCGGTGCGGTGCCACGATTTGTCACGAACTTTTTTCCCTTCCCTCGACAGCGCCAACTGCGGGAGAAACAAAAACATCGAGCACAAAACCGAGCTCATCGTCATTCGCCGGTCGTCAAGCGTCGCCACCGTCGTTGAAGTTTCGAGACGGAAAATCGTAAAAATATAAAAGTTATGAATTATGTGATTCGAAAACAATATCCATCCACCCAACGCTAGCAGTCCGTGGGTGAATGTAGTTGCCTCGGGTAGTACATGATGTTTTTCGTTTTATTTATTTTTCGCTCTCGCCTGCGCCAGCGTCGCTCGAACGGTTGGATGTTATTCTTAAATAAAAACCGACTCCCAGATGCCGCGCTCCCGGCAGCTCGATAGAGTATCACTTTCCGGAAGAAACGTCTCCGGACGCCCGAAAAGGATTCGGGCGGTGGTGATGGTGTATCGTTTTAATATTTTCAGCCAATATTTGATTAAGTCCTGCAGCGACTCCTCCCTGGACGGTCGGACTCACACGAAATGCTAATTTTGCCGGGAATGGTTTTATTACACCATTTGATTGGCTGCACTTGAGAGCTGGTTGCGCCGAGCCGGGGGAGGGGGAGGGGAAGAGGAGCGGGGACATGTCTTTGCCAAACGCACCCGGCAAAGGCCGAGACCACTTTTCGGGCTCACTTTCTCAGCACATCGTTCTCAAACAAGCTGAGTTTTCCCGAGCGAAAGTTTACCAATTGTTTTAATCTCCGGGCGCAGTAAAAAGTCCAACGCAGCTGGGGAAGAAGAAGGAGTTGGGGGGGGGCGGGGGACCGAATGGCGAATGGGATTTGAATATAAATTGGCCGATCCATTCTCTTCTCCCCCTCCCCCACACCAGTTTTTGTGACCCGTGCGAGTGCGACGATTATGATGATTACCATTTCGACTCTGCTTTTGCGGCTTTTCCCTCCGGTGCGCTCCTGCCCAAAAAACCCGCCTTAATGGATGTTTTTAATGGCACCGAGGTTTTGTTTCGAGACGGCCGGAACCTCCCGGTGGCCGTGTTGGGAATTTGCGCAACCGGAGTCAACCACGCCGGTACAATTATGTGCTGCGGAATCCGGTGTATTGGTGTATTGTAAACTGTTCCGTTTTTGTTTTTAATGTTTTCGTTGCTGTTTTGCTCCCCTCGATCGGTCGCGCGCGGGTGACAACCTAATCAAATCGGTTTTTGACAGCTGTCAACCCTTGAGGGGAGCACTGGGGAGGAGGGCACCAAGTGTCAAATCGGTCCCGAACCCGTCACCATGAAGGTATAAACCATATTAATGGCTCGAACTAGCACCGCTACACGTCGTTTCTGCTCGTGCCGTGTGCAGAAAACTTTTAATGACCGCTTGTGCGCCATAATTCACTTTTATGTTCCGTTTTCCGGCACACCGGCCTAAACGTGCCAATTGGTGGGCTTGTTATGCTTTGTTTTGGTGCCTTTTTTGTGGGTCGCACTCGATTAAAATGTTGCTGCACGTGTGGACAAGAGCGGAGGCCGCCTGCCTTCCTGTGTGCTCTCCACCTACGCACTAGCATATCTAATTAATAGCTATAATTCGATAAGGAAAGTTATAAGCAACGTTAACACACACAATAAAACCGAAAAAAATGCATAAGCAGGCAATAAAAAATAACTCCCCAAAACGAGCCCTCAAAAGAGCGTCCCTAATCAGAGGTAAAATAAAAAAGCACGTCTAAGAGACCATAAAAATTGTTGAAAATTAATTGTTCGCTCGGGGAAGTCCTGTTACGAGGGAATGGCGCTTCAGCAAAAAGGGGAGCCAGCCCTGAAACAAAGGCACCGCACAAGAAAAGAAAACTACCGCCAGTAAAAATCAAGTGTAAAAAAAAACCCGTATCCCTTACAATGAAATTAATAACTCCAGAAGTGGCTTACCCGAAGGAGGTCACGATTCGCTCGATCGAAGGTGGCGGTTCAGCCTGAGCGGCGAATTAAGTATGGGAAGGAAGAGCGTTTTTTTCCCCAATTCCTTTGTCGCTGGTTTCCCGGACTGGTTTCATTTTTTTGTGCCCGCTTTTCACTATTGAATCGAGTGCGATTTATGCGAACGCAAGAAGGGAAGAAAATGAGTTTCTTACTTATGCAACGGTCGTTTATAATGTCCTTTCTCTCGGGTTCGCGCTGCAGCAAGGCGTCCGTCTCGAGCTGAACAGTGTATTAATTTTTATTGCTCATTTTCCGCGGAATTGAGTTTTCCCGACTACGATTGCGATTGGGTTTTATTTTTTGCAATGCAACAGGCTGGTTTTTTTTTTTAAATTTCGTTCAAACAGTGTAGCTGCGCCGAGCAGAAACAAAAAATAATAAAAAAACAACCAGCATTGCATACTTTAAGGCGCACTTTAAACCGTGGCGCCTTTGTGTATGCAATCGGGCGGTAAAAAGTCACAAATCGCTCAGAAACAAGCAGCAAATAATAAATCACCACACGTATCAAAGCGATTCGTTCTGCTTGAGTGATGCTGCAACTGCAGTGCTGTTTGTTTTTGTTTATCTGCATCCTTCACCGTTTCGGTTCCGGGCTTGTCTTGTCCTTGTGGCATCCTGCTCCACGCGGGTGCTGTTAAGATTGTGGTTGATGCCGGCGACAGCTCAAGGGTGCTGTTAAGCTATCGTAAGGCTTCCGTGCTGCCCCCCCAAACAAAAAAGAAGGTAAACGCAGAACGACCATCCTGGCATAGAGGGTCCTTTCGGAGGTGTCTTTTCTTGCTCTTCCGGCGAAGAGATGAAACCCGCGCAAACGAGCCCAGTTAGCAGCGGATAACACCCGCCGATTGGATCCGGAATCGATCCAGCAAGAAAGCGAACACGGAAAACTGAAGAAAACGCACACAAAAATGCCCACCGTCACCCAAACCCCGGCATTAACAATGTTAATTCCGCTTGATGTTGCGCTGGGGACACATTTATTTCATATCATGCTCACTTTTTTCCCCTCCCCCGGTCGGCGCATTTATCACGGGGCGCACATTTCCCGTCGCCCCGCCGCCCGCTCGCTCGATGGAGGGCAGGAAAACAAAAACGATGCAGTGATGCCGTTTTCCGCTCGATGAGGTTTCTTTCGCTGGAAAAGGAACCGACCGCCGGGAGCGATCATCACCCGCAAGATAGGAAAATAAGTAAACATAAAATGCCAACACCTTTTCTTTCTGCCCGGAGGGGAGGGTGAGGTGGGTGGAAAATTGTGCAAACGCGAGCGGGAAAAGGAAAAGGAGAACGGGGAGGGAGGGAGAAAAAAAAGAGCTGACTCGCTTTAATGGGTTTTTATTATGAAAAGATTGAATGGTCCCGGTTTCGGTTAATGGTCCGGCGACGAATGCGAACCGAGGACGTTTTCTTTCGGATCTTTGCCAACCCCTTTTCTAGGTGGGGTGGAAGAAAATTGTGTTTTTTTTTATTCGTTGTTCTTGAAGAAAACCGATCGCTTTCCGATGGCAACGCAACCGAAATGACGTGTCAAAGTAATTGTGATCCAAACCGGTCAGGAGAGAAAGAAATTAATATTTTAAATCCAAAGGGGTTATTTTTTCGTTTCGGTTGATTTTTTTTTTGTTAGGCTGACGAAAAACAAAACAAAGCGGAAAGGACGGCTTTCGCTTCCCAACCGATTTATCGCTCAATTTCCTGTCCCGCATGTCCGGGCGTGTTGGCGATTAGTCGCCACGGTTGCTTAGCTTCCTCTCTTCGCCGTGGGCCGTGAGTTTTCTTCCGATTCATTATCGATGTTGTTGTTTGCGGGTGTGCGCTTTGCTTCCCGAGAAGAGGGACAAGCGAGAAAAAAAAAATCACCGAAAAAAAAGATGTCTTAGCTGCATGTTTTTCCTTCATCTTTACTTTCCTCCTTGCACGCGTCGTTTTGTGCGGCAGGTTTTCCACCCGAAAAATCCACCCGTTCGGTCATCAACTCAATAAAGGAAAAATGGAGTGGAACAAACAGAACCGGGAAGGCAACAAGAAGAAAAAAAAAGAGATCGAGAAAAACAATCCCACCCTCGGGAGCTCACCTCGGGTGGGTGAGGCCATTTAGTGCCAGTCATGATTACCGCAATCATGGAAAACCCGTCGCTTTCTTCGCCACGGCTCGGGCGAAGCGCGGAGGAGAGAGAGAGAGAGAGAGAGGGAGAGGGAGAGCGAACCGGCCACCGCCACCGAAAGCCGAAATAATTTCTCCGCAAACAGTTTGAAGAGCCAATTTATACTTACCACCGTCCGCTGGGCGCGCGGCGGATTTTTCTGCAGCATCACCGGATCCTTTTGTGCTTCGGGCGTGCCTGGGGGCGAGGAAGGGTGGGGAGGATGGCGGTGAATGAGGAAAGGAAGCCCTCCCGCTCACCGCACTGGGAAGTGAATCCGGGCAAACCTAATCAAGATATGATACAATCTTTCGATTTATGGCTTGTAAGCTGGTTTTCTTCACCAGCTTTGAGCAAACATCATCACTTCTTTTTGTTCTTTTTTTCGGGCGAGTTCCCCTTCCTAACAAACAAACACACACACACACACACACACGGAGGATTGGCAGAATGGGCTTTCTTTCTGGCAAATCAACCCCACCGAAGCCGGAAGCAGCACTGCTCGGTCGGGTATCGCTTTACAAAACCTTACCTATTGTTCGGTAAGGGACGGGACGGGACGGGACGGGACGGGAGGGGAAGGGACGAGGCAAATGGAATCATATCGATATTAAATTTATTTGTTTACCCAGCGAGCGCGTGGCCCAACTTTCGGCGGGAACTTTCGGCCAGCGGACGTCTGGGCGAGAAAACTTTTCCTGCCTTCGGTTTTCGGGACGGGAGACAGAGATTAGACGCCCGGCCACATATGGTGGGTGTTTTTCGGGGGCGATGGGAGGTTTGGATACCCTTGGGGAAAACGGTTTCGGCTTCGACTTTCCGTGCCGGGGGCACTTGACGCGTGGAAAAGCGAAAGGGTTAGCCGCACACACAAACACACACACACACGGTGTGAGCATGATCGATTTATGTTGTTTCGCTCGTTTTGTGTGTGTGTGTGGTGCGGAAAACCTTCGCCGAGCAGCAAAACCCACCCCGAACCCCGGCCCTCCCCCGGAACGTCTCAACAAAAGGCGAAGAATTCAATAAAAACTTTATCAAGCGATGATTTATTTCATCATTTCCGATTGACTTTCCCAACGGCTGGGTCGCCTTTGAGTTTGCTTTTGTTCGGTGCGGTTGCTGAAGGGTTTGGGAGGTGGTTTCTTGGTTCCCTGGGAACGGGGAGAGAAAAGCTCCCACCAAAAACACCATATTGCTACTCATATATCACACTGATTAACGTGCGTTTGGTGAGCGGAAGGGAATGGGGAAGGAGAGGGCAACAGGAGAAAGGTAGAAATTGTCTAAACGACCGAGAAACAAGCGACGGTAGCAATAACAGAAGGCAATTAAAGTCGGTAACACGCATCACGTTAGTGGAGGTAACGCATCGTGCATACATCTAGGCGCATTAGATCGGAAATAGTGCAAATTGGGTTCCACATTCATTTGGCTTAAAAAAAACAGCCTTGGTAAAGATTCTTTCTCAGAATTGAATACAAAATTCGATTTTTTTTGCAAAATGAAGCAAACAATTGCATAATGCAAAATGCATAATTTATAAAAGTAACTTTTGCATACATTTAGGCGTCGTGTTTCCAGATGATGCATTTCTTTAGTGTTCAAATTCAAGATGAGATTTTAACTATTCCCTTATTTATTTATTCTATTTAAGACATCATTGTAATAAAAATAATTTAAAATTTTGTGACTATTGCCTACCTTTAGGCGTTGGGAAGCCTTCCTATGCATTCGAAAAACCGTCTCACATGCTTGGAGCGGCAAAACCAACACAACTCACGCACCTGGACGGATGGGCGCCCCCGTCCAGAGCGATCGCAGCCACCGGGCAAAGCCCGGAGTTCATTAGAAGATTTATGCGACGCGTTAAAGCTTTTGTTTCGCGCGCGCGGCAGTGGCGGCAATGAAGATATACGTTTTACGATTATTGCCGTAAATTCCGGCCGAAGAACGGAAGGAAGAACTAGGCGCTCGCTAGGCCCCAAGGTTTGTTTTTCTTCTTTTTTTTCCCTCCCGCCACGAAAAAGCGTTTGAAATAACGAAACCGTTTGTGGTGGATGTATTCTTTTCTTTCGTCTTTTTTCGTTGTTTTCGCTACTGCAACACACTTAGCCGCCTCACGCTCGTTTGTTTTTTCCTCTTCGTTCGACTGCGAAACGAGGCCCTCCGCCGCTGGAGCGAGCCAAGAAACTAAGTACATCAATCATTTTTACAGTCTATTTCGCTGACAACCTTAACTAAAAGTATACGTGTAATGCGTGTGAATACGTGTGATCATTCGCACGACGATGTGTGCATGTCGGGGTATCCTTTTACGTTTTTTTCCTCCACACACTCTCCCCTCCCCCACCCTCTCACATCCTTCGTGCACCTTCCCAAAAGCAAGACGCAGGTGGCAGCCCGAGAGGACAGGT
Source organism: Anopheles farauti (assembly GCA_000473445.2). NCBI lineage: Eukaryota > Metazoa > Arthropoda > Insecta > Diptera > Culicidae > Anopheles > Anopheles farauti. The sequence continues at coordinate 2,723,037 of KI915047.1, read as the reverse complement.
TGTTTTATCGCTCGCACGGTGCTTCCTTTTTTTTACACTTTCCCTCCCGGTTGTGCGCGCGGGTGGGCAGGGCTTCCCTTTCCTCCCACTTGACCCACTTCGGAGCACGATTTCTCCCGCGGGCAGGCACGCTCCAGCAGCAGGACGCCTCGAGGCACGTTAGATTCCCTCCCCTCCCTCTCCCCGCTCGTTCCCGGCTGCGCCGGTTTTGTGTGGCTTTTATTCGAATTTTATTCGACAGAAAGGATCAAGCAGGTGGAAGAAGCACCAGCCGCTCCTTCTTTGGCGTGGCCCATTCCAAACCGCCGCCCCCCCTGTCGGGAGACATTAACAATCCTTTAAAGAGGCAATCTGGTTGCAAACGATCTTAAAATAAACACGAGAATAAGCCCACCCTGGCTGACTTCGAGCGCGCCGGCGATGTTGGCGAGCGGAACCGAGCGAGAAAGAAATAAAGAGGGAAAAAAAACGCACACACAAATAAAAAGGGGGAAACATGGTGGCAGGCACGGGTGGGCGAGACCGCAAATACATAAAGATAAAGGCACGGGAGTAAAGCCACTCGCCAGCCACCGAATCGGCCGCCGGGGCGGTGGGAGCGTTTCAGGAAATTAGAATCGCAATAAAAATTTGCATAAACGTCGTTACACTGTCCGGAAAATGGTGCTCGAGCTTGTTAGATGTGATGTTGGATGGATGTTTCTGTTTCCTTTCTTTCTGTTTTTTTTTGCTTTCCCTTTTTTGTTGGGCTTTCCTTCGCGTTTGCCTGCCTTCGTCGCTTCATTGGCGATGCGTTATCGTACGGTCGTTCCGAGCGCAACCCGCTCCATGATGATCATGTTCGCGTCCACCATCGAGCTGTTCACACAGGGCTCGATTACAATCGGGTGCCAACGCGGTACGTTCCGCTCGCCAGGCCAGGGGCAGGTTTCCGCAGCGCTTGCTTAACCCCTTTTGCTTGCGTCGCGAAAGCCGTTTGTAGTCGTGAAGATTGGATGTGAGAAGTTGTGGCAAAAACAAATTGCATAACCAAAGGCGCTCGATAGCGTGTCATGCTTTTAAAGCGTTTTAGAGCACGGTTTTAAAACGGAATGATTACTGAGTCATTCTATAGAAAATAATACAATATTAAGGTTTTTTTGTATGAAATACCTGGAATAGTTTAATAGGTATGATTCAAATATCGCACAAAAAACATTGCATAACCAAGGGCGCTCAGATGCGTATTTTTCTCTTAAAGAGTTTCATATCCATTTTTGTACCAAAAATACTAAATTTTCATTGGAAAACTGTGGCATTTTAAGTTTTATAATCGATTTTTTAAATTATTAACAGCTAATATTAAAATTGCATATTCAATAAAAAAAAAGTGTTACAATTTCTAAATTAGTACAAAGTTTGACATTTTTTGCCAAATTAACAAAAAAATAGTAGACATCAAAAGTGTATAAAATATAAAAATTATGTAACAAGCCCCTAAGGGTTGTTCTGCCCAGCTGGATCATCATCATGATGGTTTGCAGGTTTTTTTTTCCTTCAACCAGATTCTACCAGAACATAATAGCATTAAATCGTTTATCTTCACCTTTTCTACCGCTGCGTTTCAGCCTTCAGAAGCGAAAGCAAGAGTCTGGCTGGTATTTGCTCCGGACGTTTCCTTCCACCCAGCATCCGCCAACGTGTACGTGACAGCTTCAGTTTTGCCGGAAAATGCAGCTGCAGTTGGAGCAACCAAACAGAATTAAATAAAAAAAAAAACACAAGTCCTGCGAAAAGCTCCGCCTAGAAGTCGCGCGCCGGGCGCGCCAGAGCGAGCGGGCGTGCTGGAAAGTTAGGGCCGCTTGGAGCCAGAGCGAGAGCGCTACTAAAGCCCGTACCACGCCCTCTCGCTTGTGTCGGGGCCGTCTTTAGCTTTAGCCGGTCGGTGCAGGTCCTTATGTACACATGGTCAGTTGGAGCTTTTTGGCCCGTCGAACGGACGTCCGTTTCGGTCGGCAAAAAGATGGCTGAACTACCTGCTGGCTACTGAGCAACCCACATATCTTCGATGCCTTTTGCAGCCCGGATCCTTTGCGGAGACGAAAACAATACCCTCACACCACCGCCGCGCAACAATTGAAGAATGTCGGCAGGAGGGAAACCGTTGTAAGAAAATTAGCCCCAACCACCCACCCTCCGCCGGGGCCGGAGATTTAAGAAGTGTTAGTTTGGCGAGTGGAGACAGAAAAACGGACGAAGGGCCATTAGTCAAGGGAGTCCGGCCAAACCCGAAAGCGTCTCCTGATAAGCGCGTCCTGTTTGCTTAGGACGAGACCGGGCAGCCCGTATTGAACCCCCTGTGTGTGTGTGTGTGTGTGTGTATATATCGGCGTCTTCCGAGAAAACTTCCCTGGGCCAAGGAGTTGCCGGGGAAAAAGTTCTCCAAAACGTTCTCGGAGCCCCGGGACTATCGCACGGCCAGGATCTTGTTTCTTAATTAAACTTTTGTTTACCCGGCCGTCCACAGAGAGAGAGAGAGAGAGAGAGAGAGAGGGAGAGAGGGAGAGATGCAGCCCGAGATATGGGTTTTTCGAAAACCGGGATGGGTTGGAGCGCAGTGGACGCTTCGGACATTTGTGGAGCACGCACGCACACGGGCTTTTTACAGCCGGGAGCACAAAAACCCTCGTCAAACCGTACGCCTTTGCAGTGTGCAGTTGGGCCGCCATTTGACAGTTCTTTGATACACACGTGCATGCAGCCAGCGTCCGGTGCCTGAGCAGTTGGTCCTGCAGTTGCCGCGTAAGCGATAAACGATTGACCGATAACACGCACACGCGGTCGCGCGCACCGAACGCAAAAGCGCAAATAAATCGTCCACCGAAAAACCATAATTAATTTAATGACGCCCGCTAAGCCGGCCCGGAACCGTGCGGCGTGCGGCCATTTTTTTCCCAACCTCCCTCCCCGCCCCAGGCGCATGGTGCTGCTCTTCATTATCTGCTCTTTAATCCCTGGCCGCAATGATTGTCGATGTCATTGTTGCGGTGTTTATCGGTTGTTTTTCCGGTGTTGAATAATGCAACGGTAGTGTGCGTTTTTGTGTGGAAGCGTGTGTGTGTGTGTGTCGGGGGTGTATCATTATTGCGCTTTTATGTTGTTGCTGTTGTTGCTCCTTTTTTGGACCCGGTACGGCAGTGTGAGCAGCCAATGTTTGCCTCCGCGTGGGACGCACGCACGGTGCGATAAACGCGTGAGATAATGCGTTTCGCTGGGCTTTCCGGTTCAAAAGGCGTGGAATGAGATGTCCACGTTGCATTGGTAGATAGAGCGAGAGAGAGACTGATGTCCTAGACAATGGTGCATTTAAGTTATAGAGAAAGATCCTGAAGATATTGGTTTCCGCTTACACGATTAAGAACGTCAATATTTCAATAATTTTCAGGCAGTTTTGCGCAGAATTTGAAGTTTATTCCTACAAGATCCTAGGTCTTTATTTCGACTCTCACATCTAAAGGTCCTGGAGAACTTCAAGGCTGTTTGAAGAGCTTTGTAGTAAGAATATTGGGACTTTCTATAAGATCCACCCTTGCTAGACCTAGGACCTTATTTGATTTCAAAGTTTGATCCAGAAATTCTGGAAAAGTTGTATCCAAGCTGGATAGCTTACAATTCCTGTAAGTCCTGGAGTCATCCATTCATAAGGTTTTCATGACGGAGAAGAGCATCGGAATATTGACGAAACAAGAACGTATAGGATATTTCAACCATTTCTTCGTTTGTATGTAACGGATTTCTACAACTTCTACTGAGATCAGATTCTTCTAAAGTACAAACCTGGAAGATCCTATTGTAATCTAACTATTTCTGTATACTCCTCTCCAACAACCCCCGTATTCCTTCGCGTATCAAACGGTTCCCCTTCAACCATGTTCATGGTCACGCGTTTAACACCCACCCATTAATCATGGGTGCAATCGGGTCGTTGTGCCGTTGCGATAAAGCGGCACTCATTGTTGTGCCCGATCGTGCTTCCGGTAAGACAAACCCGGCTACAATTGAATTCTCCGCATGATGATTGATGACGATCGTGGCGTTCCGGCGACCGACGAGTTAGTGCTCGCGTGAGACGAACAAGTGTCTCCTACAAACCGCCTGCACTATACCGTTCGGAAATCGGTGCGGTATCGTTCTCCCTTCCTCCTCCACTCAGCTGACAGATCAATTAACGTGACGCGAAAGCGAGTGTGACAACCAAGGCCGGAAAAAGGGGGAAGGGAAAAGTGCGAAAGTTTCTGGTGCCTTCGGTTTGGCCCGCGGCACAAACTTCTTCCGCCAGAAGTCGAAGTTCATTTAGTGGAAAACGCTGCTCGCTGTCACGCCGGCGTGGGCTCAGTTTCTTGCCTCCCGTACGAGCGACGAGACATGACACCCCGGGCCGGGAATGACAAACCTTCCTCCCGCTCCACACACACCCCGCCCCTCCCCCTTCCCACCGTGGTTCATTCATAAGTGGAAATTTGGTATAGAAATTATATCTGAAATTAACATCTTTATTGTTATCTTCGTCTACTTTTTCTACGAACCGCGCTTCCTCTCCCCCGGAGTGTGTCTCGCGCTCGCGTTTTCGTTGACATCAGAAACCCTTCGAAAACCGGTCCAGGAAGTGGTGGGGGGGGAGGGGGAGCGGGCACCCCTCGCGCCGCCATGTGGGATATTTAATATGCGCAGAAAAGTTTCTTGCGTGCCGGGGCGGGAAGGTGTTTTGACGCAGTGCGTGTGTTTGTGTGGGTAGTGTATTTGTGGTTCGGGCTTCGAAGAATGGTTATTATGTCATCTTGTGCGATGTGCTTCCCCCCCCCCCCCCTTCCAGCTTCCAGCGCCCTGGATGTATCTATTAACGTCACGGCCGTGTGCGTCTGAATATCATATTCATTTGTTCGGCACTCTGCGAGACACATTCTCGAAGTTTAGACGTCTCCGCTCCAAGCGCCCCATTCCACGAACTTCAGGTGCCTTAGGGCATCAACACACACACACATGCTTCCGGCCCCGGAAAGCCCATTACAGCGAATCGAATGACAACGGTAACAATAAAATCCTGATCACGGTGCGTTCTATAAAAGGGAAAACCCCGGGTTTCGGTGGGAGCAGGCGACGGAAGCACCTACTACGCGGTTTTGTAAAGCGCGGAAATTAATAAAATCAAAACCGAAAGTTTCCACTTGCCTCCCCTTCCCCCAGCGAAGTGTCAACCCGTACGTGCGTGCGTGTGTGTGTGTGTGTGTGACGTGCTGCTCCCGCTTGGAAAAGGTGTCTACCACGGTGAAGTTTATAATAGTATGCAGGTGGATTATGACGGCGACGTCCGCCTAATGGTGCGGCCCCCGCGGATCGGGGATCGATTTCTGGGCGACACAATATGCCGGGCGTTTATGCAAAGTGCAAACTTGGAATAATGAACACAGCTGCCGCGTTTGGGCCCCGCGCAGTTTCCGCGCCCGGAATACAAATGGGATCACACGGGTTTTCACACGCGCGCACGCCACCCGGAAGCTAATTGCTGGACGCTGGGTGCAGAACCGGCGCTTGTCCTGGAGTTTTAAACCGATTTCGGAGAGATAAATTTCCTCGGAACGTAGCACGCCCCGGTCGCAGCACGCGCACGAACGCAAAATCAATCATTTAGCTCCCAATCAAAAGTTAATAAATCGATACGACGTGGAATATTCGAAACGTGGCGGTGCGTGGAAGCACATGGTTTCGGTGCTGCGCCGATTGCCTACCATTCGGGCGCACCCCGCCCCTGGGTTGGGACGGGCCGGCTACGTGCCGTTCGCCGCCCGGCGCTTTACGATTATTGCACCGAAATCAAATCTTCAAAAATCATCAAATTTTAAAAACCATTGGCCGTTGTTTGCTCAACCCTTGGCCGAGATCTTGGCGACGCGACGGTCTGTAAGATGTTGTGGCGAGGGTTACCGATGCGCATTGATGTACACGTCGCACCCGAAATAAAGGGGTTGTAAAATCCTTCGCCGGGGAATCTTCATCCATTATGAATGCGGTACGGTACGGGTGGGGGAAGACAACGCGGGCGGTGTGGTTTTAGGGCGCCCGAGCGCCTTTACCAAATCTCTTTCCACGGCTGACCCGGCGGCGGGTGCGATTGTATGTGTGTGTTTTTTTTTCTGCCTCCTTCCACACGCGACGCCTTTATCCGGATGCCGAGAAAACGACGTGTTCGCTTTCTGTTGCTGCTGCCGATTTGTTTTGTTTCCCCACGGTTTCGATTTAATCCCGCATTCGCACTTGCCTTACGTGCGTGTGCGTGCTGGGAATTGCTAAAATTGTTCGGCGGCTGACGATGGTGCGATTCTTGCCTTGCTTTTATTGAGTGGACAAGGTGGTTGAAATGGAGATGAAACTGGAGTGTTCTGGTTTTTTTTTTCTCTCCCCCTAGCCGCAGTAACGTAGAAACATGTTAAATTGACTAGCGAAAATGGCTTTTCAACCCAAATACGTGTGTTTTGTTTAGAATGAAACATATGTTTCGTACGGCTAAAACAGTAAAACAACCTATTTTTGACAGGTGGCCTATCACAACTTACCCACTTTTTTGGGCATGTTTACAAACAGTGCGTTTGTATACTTTCCACACTACGCGCAAAATGTCAAAACAAATTATTGCCGAGCGAAACTACTTCTTATATCACCAGTAATCGACTGCACGCACCAAACCTGCACCAAAATACGTGCAAAACCACAAATGGGACGCACTAATAAAATCGAAAAAAGTAACAATGTTTTTGCAACCGTGTTTTCCTCTTCTCCCGCCGCTGCTGCTGTAAATTGGACCATGTTTTATGAGCCCCACCACCACCGCCGCCGGACCACCTGTCATTGCGTGACGTTGCGTATTTTGCTTCTCTGCCAAACCCCGTATCGTCGGGGCCGTGGAAAATGGAATTTTCGACTATTTGATTCCGCGCGCGCGTGTGTGTGTGTGTGTGTGTATAGAATAGAATAGAAATCTCACCGCGTTCACCCGGAGCACCGGTGGCCGCGGGTCGCAGGTGCGTGCGGTGAGCGGAAAACAACAAATCGGGATGGAATCAGCGTTGTGTGTGTGTGTTTTTTTTTCTTCTCAATTTACTCTCGTTTATTTGTTTCTATGCCGGTGCTTCGCTATTTTGATTTTTATTTGCTGCCTTCCGGCGGCCGGAAGCGCACACCGCCATCTAGCGGACGCCCAAGCTAAGGAGCCATCTAAGCCGAGGTTTTTCGATTTCGGAACCCAACCCGGGCCGGAAATTAGAGTTTTTTAATATTTATACGCAGTGACATAGCGCCGTAGTAGCTGAACGGTGTTCCGGGGACGCTCAAGGACGGATGCAGCGCCGGTGTAAACTGTCGTCCACTCTCGAACACACACACACCCTGCACTGGCGGCGAAGGGTGGATCTCTGGATGGTCCATTGTCAATTGTCATATTTTGCGGTATCAATATTACATAAGAGGAAGGTAATTGAATGTCGCTGTCCCTGGTCGTGTACAGGAGCAGGTAGCTCCGGCAGGTCCGGTCGCATTTCCAACCTTTCCATCCAATCCTCTTCTCGATGCGGCAGCGGCAGGGGGGGGGGGGGGGGGGGTAGCCGTTTAGCATCCGGTGTGTACGGTGTACGGTGTGTTTTTGTTTCACCCTCCAAGCCCCGAGAGCACCAAGTCCTCCGGAATGGGCCCGGGCCGCTCCGGACGTAGTCTGACAGGTTTTGGAGTAAAGCAAAAAAAAAAACAAATCAAAACAAAAACAAAAACAATGAAAAAAGTGTCCTCCTCGGCCGGGCCGGGGCCGATCAAGAACAAGACGACCAAGTACCATCATTTCCGGTCCCGGGATTCGGTACTGCATGCCGCGGGAAGGGCGGACCGGGCCGGAAATCGTTCCAAACAACCCGAACGGGGAAGCAACCGGCAACGGGAAAACGGGAAGCGAAAAGTGCAATCGCGCCGGAGTGTTTTTTTTTTATTTCCTCTACCGTAGCCCGGCTCGATTTTCTCACCGGCTTGAAAGCAAACCAACAGGTTTTTAGGGGTCAGGCTGCTCCGTTCGGCGGCGAGAAGGATGTCAACGATGGATAGAGTGCACAATCAAAACTACAACCAAAAAGAAAAAAACAACAGCCAACAGTGCTGACTTTCGGAAATGGCATGACAGCGCGCAGACTAGCTGTCACTTTGGTGGGCCGTGTTTGTTTTGGTTTTCTTTTTGGCGGCTCTCTTTCTTTCTCACACACCTGCACACCGGGAACAGGTGTGCTAGGCGGGATGACAGCAGCGTTGATCTCTCTATCGGACCTCGTCCAAAAAACGTCCTCTAAAACGTTCGAGCGCCTCCACTACCTACTACATCTTTTTGTGCGAAGGTATCATTCGCTTCTCTACATCTTTTTTTCGCTTTTCCAGCATTGTCTTTTGTTTCCAGCAAGTGCTCAGTGCTGACCGGCGAACATAACAGCTACAGATTGGGTAATTATCTGTCTGTGTGCGTGGATGTGTGAGTTTTCTGGACGGTTTGTCTAGCTTTCGGCAACGGGAGCGGCCGTCTGTCGATTATGGATCTTCTCCTCTGCGGCGGACGGGTGGAGCATGTGTGAAAAGAACCATTTTTCGGGCCAATTGAATAACGACTCGCTCGTCTTCCGGTCGCCCACGCTCAGCCGGCTTTTGAAAACCCCTACCTGCTCGGTGAGGTTAACCGAGCAAGAAGCTAGTTAAAATTTCCAGCCTGATTAGCCATGCGGCCCCATGTGCCGTGACACTGGAAAACGACGGGCTTTGTGTGTTTCCGCATCGTCCCCTTTTCCTTCCCCGCCGCGCTCGGCAGAGATAAAACTGTCACAAAACTAGCAACTAACCGAACCCATCCCCCAAGGGAGCGGCAACAAATCTCGGCCAGTTCTTCCTCGGCAAGTCAAGCGAAAGTTAAACCCACTCCCCTCCCCTCCGTTTCCCACCGGGCAGGCGCTGCGACACCCCGAAATGGGAAACGTCATTGTACGGTGATAAGGGTTATTTGATGAGCTTCTGCGCGCCCCCGGCTTCCGTCCCGCGCCCGAAAAATGGTCCCGCAAATAAAACAAATTCATCGCTTTAAAACTTCATCTTCATCGGGCGCCGGGAGCTCGTGTACGGTGTACTTTCACCGAGAGAGCCGGTATGAGGCTAAATTGAGGCTATCTTCCCAGCCCACCGGGCGTTCGTCGCCCTGTGCCGGGCGAACCCTTTTTTCCGCGAGACGCGATCAACCGAGCACAACGGCAATGGCGACAAGAACAGTAAAAAAAACACGGCACAGGGCGCACACCTTACGCGGAGGGCCTGGAGAGGACCTCATCCACACACACACACACACACACACACATACACCAAGCGAACCAGAACCAAGTGCCAACGACTCCCTTCGCTGCTATAAAATATAATTAAAATTACAACTAGATAATTTGAATTCAAAACGAGACTCGAGAAAACATTCCCCGAGTCGCGTTATCTTGCGTCCCTCGGTCTCGGGACATTCTGGGCGTGCCATTCCTTTCCCAGCGCTGTTTTTTTTCGGTGCTTTTGTTGCCATCCTCCCCTTCTACCGTGCCTGCCGGTGCCCGGTTGACACAGCGGATTTGACCGAGACGCAAATAGGCAATGAGGCACAAACAAACAAAAACATTCCTCCGGCCCGCACCGATTTGTGTACGCAATGCCGCCCGGAAAACGCCCGGAACGTTTCGGGGTTGTTGTTGCCTCTTTTTTTTATTGCGTACGAGCGCGTTATCATTCGCCGAGATTCCCGCACAGGGCTGATAATCCTTTACCGCGCGCGTTGCGCACTATGGGCCACCGGGGTATGAAGAAAATAGCAGCAAATTAGATAAAAAGCGTGACCGTGCGATGCGTGTTGCATACCTTTCAGGCGCAAACCGAAACCAATCGAAAAGCATGCAATTCAAGTTTGTTGAAACGATTTCGACACGAGGGTTTGCGTACTTTCAGGCGCAAAACACCTTCCTTTCAGCTTGAACTGGAAAAAGCCCATAGTGTGGTGACAAAATTCAACTTTACAACCGAATAACCACCGTAGCGCCCGTGTACTGCAAAAAAAAAACAACCACAACGCCTAGCACCAATCCCGGAAGAACAACTTTCTTCCTGCTCTCTGTCCACGCGTAACAGAGCGCATTACAAGTCGCTACGAGCGCTTGACGTTGCGAGGGAAAGGGGGAAAGAAATAAAATAAAAATTAAATAGATTAAGATAATATTGTGCGATTGCGTCTTCTGGGCGGCCTGTCGTCGTACCGCACAGCACGGATAATTAGCTGCCGTGGTGTGGGATGGGGGTGCAGGAATTTCGCCTTTTGTTTTTGGGTGTACGCGCGACGAAAATTCGACAATTCCCTCTCCTGCGTGGGTAAAGTTTTTCTTGCCTGTTTTTTAAGAAGACGTGAATCTTCTCCCGCCGCGGGGAACAGGATCGTAAACGGGTGACGCGCTATGTCCTGGAGGCATTCTATGGAGGTTACTATGATTCTCTGAAGCACGGGAGAGAAAGAGAGAGTTCCAGACCGAGGGGGTGGCTTTTTTAGCAAATTAACCAAAATAAAGGTAAACATTCTTCCGCCGTGCATTTAAATGTCGCAACGACGATGGAAAAATCGTAATAATGAAGATAACCACCACCGACCGAACGTCTTTAATTGACTTGTTTGCCGCCACCACCGCCAGCGGGAAATTAGTCGACGGAACTTTTCAAGCCGTGGGAGTGGGATAAGCGCGGGGATAAGTGGGGACCTGATCCTGCTCTTCCCGGCGCCGGATGACATTCGCGCGGGAAAGGTAATCAAATTACGGCTGAACAATGGTAAGAGCGCTCATTTTAAAGAGACTCATTTCGTGCGCTAATCTCGTCTGATCGTCCATCGGGAAAGAGGTTAACGATTGCGAACTACCCGTACACGAGCTGTGGCGAAAGAGCTCGAGAAACTGTCAATCATGCGGCAAGCGACGTCACAGCTGTCACCGGTGACAGCTGACGGGAAGGTGGCGTTCGGGCGCGCTGGCAATCGATTCGAACGATCGAGGTCGATGCATACTTTAAGGCGCAAACAGCTCAACCATGTGCGGGGCACGTTTTACTTTCACCACTGAACGAGCCACACGCAAGACAGCGCACGAAACAATTCAATTCGTAGCCCATTTGTTTTTCTTTTCGTGTGTTTTTTTTTGTTTGTTTGTTTGCTTTTGCTGTGAGCAGCTAAACAGAATGTGCAAAAGGCCGGTGCTCCCGCTCGATGGTCGCGCCCGAATGGCTGCATGTATGTGCCGAGATTGCTAATCGGGAGATTTTTAATTACAACGTTAATCCTTTTCACGAGCTAGCCCTGCGGGTCGTTTCGGTTTCGCTCAGCCCCGTCCGGTGCTTATCTTTCGCTTTTCATTGCGCCGCGGTGCTGGCTGGGATGGAGGGTTTTTTTTCTGTTGTTGTGCTGCCCGTGTCTTTTTTACTGCCCCTGCACTCTCCCCGGGGTCGAACATTATCGTGGTCGGTTTCATTTTTCTTCTCCCACACCCGCACGCCATGAGTGTGTCGTTTCCTTTTTTTTATTTCTCATGCTGGGGGAGATGGGGCGTTTGTTTGCGGTGCCTTTGGTCCATCTTGCACATCCACACACGCACACACACACATAGCCATACATCATCACCCGGTTTGCCATTCTACCCGGCGAAAAAAGGGCCCCGAACCCTATTTGATTCAATTTTTACCGTAAATTTGTTGTCAATTTCGATTACAACCGTCGTGGTCTCCGCTCGCTGGCTATCGTATATCTTTCCGCCATGGCAGCGGCCACCGGTCAGCATTCTTCCCCTCCTCCCCTCCCCCCCCCCCCACACACACACACACACCCCGAGGGCGGGGGTGAGACGGGGTGCATTAATTTATTTTCGCTACCGGCAATTTTCGGCCCACCGCCACGCGTGTTTTCGGGTGGTCTTGTGGGCCAGGCCGGCCAGAGTATATTTAAAATTTAAATGATCCGTTCCGGTGACGAGACCGGCCAGCGAGCGAGCCGCACCTGAGCCGCCGGAAGGTTTGTTTCACGCGCGCGCCTTCGCTCGGGATTGAATTTCCAGCGTGGTTTGCGTGGTAATGACTTTACGGCCGGCGATTTTACCACTCTCTGTCGCCGAGCTGTCCGGTTGGGCTGTCACTGGAGATTTCTTTCTGGGGAAACAGAAAAAAAAAATCTTAAAAAATAAAATATATGGAACAAAAATCGCAAAAAGAGTTCGATTTGAATGAACATTTTTGCATCGCACAATAACAAGGCGATAAAAAGTTATTAATAATGATGACAAGAGGTGCGTATTGCATACCTTCGCGAATAATCAAATTGCGCCTACAAGTAGGCATGCTGTATGGCACAAACTTGAAACGGAATCTACATGCCGAGAAGTAGGTGTTTGTAATAATAAATTAAATTATTTATTTTAAATAAAAATATGTAGTGCACGTTGCCTACATGTAGGCTGATTAAACTACTTAACTGAGAATGGGCAAGTAGTGTTGAAAAGAACGAAGGAAATAATACTCTCGTTTTAATACATCTACTCAGGTTGCATTCATTTAGGCGTTACAAGAACTCACCTGCGCCTGGAAGTTATGCACCACCGTCACGAGACTCTTGCTGGGCGAAAACTTGTCCTCACGAGGGGACACGTACGAAAACACACTCACACACCCACACACACCCACAAACGGTAGCGTGCAGCAATGTAAACAAGGGCCCCCTTCCGCCTCGTGCAAACCGGGCGATATCGCATTTCGTCAGCATTTTCGCTGTCGCTGCTGCTCAATTTCCTGGCAACGAGGGGGCAGGCTGCTACGCTACGTGACACTCACGACGGCATGACAAGGCATTAAGCAAATCGCTCATTTTCCAGCCTCGCTGGAGCGGATGCCGGCTGCACCGTTTGATGTGCTTACCGTCGAGTGTGTCTGGTGGAGCTCGCAGGTCGGGGTTTTATTTCGCATGCTAGCGTAATTAAATCACGACCCACGAGCAGAACGAGCTTGGTGCGTTCTACGCAGGGAGAGAAGGGGTTTGACAGAAGGAATAAAAAAAACACACTCACACACTAAACCCTAACCAGCAACAACCCTTTCGCCGGGGCTTTCTGGCAGAGGGGAAGAGCCCGCCCGGTGCGACATTCCAGCCAAAAAACGAACTCTCCGGGTCCAGCTTCTCGGAAAACTTACCAACACGGGCACTAAAACCAAACACCGAACCGGGCAAGAGAGTGAGAGGGGGAGAGAGAGAGAGAGAGAGCTCGCACCGGGCTCGGCTGCTTAAGCACACAACATAAATTACACTAATTACGGTGATAAATTTCCACCGCAAATCGGGCCGGGGAGGGTGGTGGGAGCGGTGGGAGCGAAAAAGGTGTTTCACTGGGATAAAACCGAGGCATGGTGGGGTAAATCTCCGGATGCAGCTGGAAGAGTAAACACGCACGGCAAATGCATACCGTCCGGGCCGGGTGGCAAAGGCTTGGGTCATCAGTTTCATCCCGATTCTCTAACCATTCCTGCAGGTGCGAGGGAGAAGTGTGAGGGGAGGGGAAAAGAGAGGGAGGATACAAACGGATTCTAAGCCAATAAATTCCACACCATCGAAGGCAATTTTACGGCGGTGGCGGCGGCGGCGGCTAACCGGCCGGTTCGGGTTCTTCTGCCGCATGCAGCATGCAATTGCCTAACTTTCGGGCGCAAAAAGGGCCACCTCTCGCAGGCGGTGTTGCACCCGGTAGCTTGTGAAGATTTCGCTCCGGCGATAATTAAAGATAATCGATTGCACGATTTACTACCACCGCATTCCCTGCCCCTTCCCCCCCGCTGTCCCTTCTCTTCCCTCCCTGCCCCTGAAGGGAATTTGCATTTGCGAATGCAGAGACGGCATTCGGGCGCCCATACGGTGCGGGATGCGCTGGCTAAAACACACACACGCATAGGAGTATACAATTTGATTTCATTGAAACAGTTTAAGCTTCGGTCCGGGCCGATCGGGACTGTCGACGGGCTCGATGAGTTCCACCGTTGGAGGCGAGCAAATGTTTGGACGCCACGGGACGGCAACGCCTGTTTAAAACAGCATCCGATGCCGATGCACCGACAGTGAGTGAGTGGGAGTGCGTCATCAGTTTAACGTCACCCCAAACCGATTGGCGAACCCATCGTGCGAAGCCCTTTCGCACCGAGGGCTGATGCGCAATCGATCGGTCTTCTGGATGGTGCGATTTTTCTTCCCTTTCTTTTCCCCCATAGCAACCTTTCAGAGGGTTGTGGGGGGTGGGGGAGGAGGGTGAGAGGGTGTGATTCGAACACACGTGAGCTTGCAAGTTGAAGAAACCTTGTCCCGGAGCGCCCATTCCTCCGGTGGTGGAAAATGGGAGAAATTTACGATTTTAATTAAAAAACTTTCAACCCCGTTCGGTTCCCGTTGGAAATTTCCTCCACGCCCGGCCAGGTTGGGATGTTGCTGCTGCCCGAGGCGAAACAGGTAAATCAGGTTACCATGGCACGCGTTCCCAAAGCCGAACCGATGCGTAACTTTCGGCGAAAGTCCTGCAAAAGATTGCCCTTTCCCCTCCCGCTCGAAGAGCAAAGGTAGCAAATTCTTCGCATTATTGCATCAAAGACCGGGCCGGGATTGCGGCATCGAGTGGGCTGGCGCTAAATCCTTGACCATGGTGACACATTGCAGCACGGGACCGATCGAGCGTGCCGAAAGGGACACGCGCGCGCCCGTGTGCGTGTGTGTGTGTCCTTTTCTCCAAGAGAATGCGAACCATTTCACATATCCCGCAGCAAATCAAGCGTCCACCCATGGGGAGGGAGGAGACGGGTTTGCGGGACGGTCGCTGCCGGCTTCTTCGCAAATCTTCACGTGTGCGGAAATTATGTATGTTTATTGTCCCGGTGACGGGACCCCCGGGGCGGGCCTCCCACCACCACCACCCCCTCCACCCCATTGCTGCACCGGACTCAATCAAATTAAATATTAACCGTCCTCAATTTGTCGCCGTCCTTTCGCATGTGAGCTCTCGGGGTAGTTTTTTTCTTCTTCTTTTCCTTTTTTTTTGTTTGTTTGAAGTCACCGTCCAGTTGTCCGGTCCGGGCTAGGAAAACGGGAAGGGTGGCAGGGGGAGTGCGGGGGGGAGGAGAGGGATTTTGGATTTTATTTTCCTTCCGGTTTTCCTCACTGCGAGAGGAGGAACGCAGGAAGCGTTTTATTGCCACTCAAAATGTGTTTTGAGCGCACCTTCCATCCCTCTGGCCCCCGTGGGTACCATCCAGGCGAAGGATGCGGGGGGAAAGGGAGGGGGAGGAGTCAGGAGGGTAGGAATATTTTATTCATTCGACCAATTCGTAACTGACGTTATTAGTTTTTTTTTCTTCTTCTTCTGTTGCACCCTTTCTTCCGGTCCCTCATATTGGAATTTCTGTAACGTCTTCCCGTGAAGAGACGCCCACCCAACGCCTAAATGTAGGCAAATATGTTCGAGTTGTATGTTCGGGCGCGTTCTCAGATGCGCACCATTTTTTTCTTTCGTTAAATCGCCCCCAGCACAAACCGAGGTGTGTTTGCTATTAGCAATGCAAATTAGTTTCGTGCGCGATTAGTGCTCCTCCCTCTCCCAACCCTCCCTCCTTCCCTTTCCCAGTCCGTGCCCAATAAGTTCGGAAACTCCCAATACGGTACGGCATTTGAATATCGTTTAAAGTAACGCCTTCGCCTTTCGAAGCACAGCCGGCAGACGTCTTCATCAGCCGAGATAAATAAAATAATCCCTTTCGGTCGCTGTTTTCTTCCGCGCGCTCGTGCGAGGAACGGCAAGGGTTTTTGATGGGCGAAGTGAAATGCATTATCATAATGGTATAATTGTGAACGCGCACCAAATTTCATCTCTTTCCGCAACTCCCGGCGGGGAGGATGCCCGGAACGGGTATAAATCAAGATTAAACCTGGCCGGAAGAAGGGCCCGGAAAAAGGGTTCGGGACCGCCCGAAAGCGTGGAGCAAACGAACGGGGAGAGAGGCAAGGGTAAGAGCATTACTTTAATTCCCACACATTGCCGTATGAATACCGAATCGGGCTTCGCGATTAATTTCCACCAGGTGAAAAATGATCAATCGAAATTTCGGGTGCGAAAAACAAATGACTTTTTATTTATCTTCCCCAGCTGGTTTGAAGGTTAGGTTTTAGGGTTTTTTCTCTCTGTGTGTGTTGTTTTTTTTTCTCTCCTCCGAAGGCAAAAAGCAGATGGAAATCAACTCGTAATGGCACTGGAAAATATCGCCCAGCGGAGACCATTTCCACGGGAGGAAATAAACGATATTACGGTTCGGTAAAATAGGAAATTAGTGTGTGTGTGCGCGCGGTCGGCCGCGCTTCGGTGGCTTCCGGTGCAATTTTTCTGCTCCTTTCGTCTGCTCGCTTTACCAACAAAAAAAAAACAAGAAAAAAAATATGATGAAGTGTCGATATGGGAAAATTCGCGAAAAGGAAATTATGGTGTTCGCTCTTTGGCTGCGTATTTTCTCGCATTTTCTTCTTCTTCTTCAAGCGCTCTTTACGGGCACCGGTTAATGTTTTCCAGATAAGAAAACGACCTCCCCCCGGCCACCCGGCTAATGTGTTCCGCTTTTTTCGCCCCTCCCTCCCCGGTTTGCGATGCGTCCCGGCGCACTTTTTTGCCTCGGTTGTGCCCTTTAATGTGTTTTCTTTTTATTTCCCCGTTCGCTTCACCCCATTAGCCCGCCCGATAAGAGACCGCCGATGGAGCGAATAAACAACATCCCACCCTTCACGCGAGAAGATTTTTACCGGCTCTGGTTTGCGTCAAACGCGCGTGGTGACACCCGCTCGCACGGCTCAGGAGGTTGGCCGCCACACGGTGGGACAATAGTGGAACAATTTTTTTTATTGTTATTTTTTATATATTTTATATTATTACTGATTATTTTTCTTCTGACAAAATACGTATACTATCCATTTTTATCTTAAAACGAATTTTAAATAATAAATTAAATAAAACAACACTTTCGACCCTTTTAACCACCGGTTTTTCCCACCGTGGCGGCCAAGACCGTCGTGATGAAAATTGATCGCCAGCTCGGGGATAACCCACGCAACGCAAACGTTTTAATCCGGCGTTATTTTTTTCTCTTCCCCCATGCCCCCCTCATTCATCTAGCCTTCGCTTGCTTAATGTCATCCGCTGATTATTTATTGATTATCGCATTAGCATATTTTTCCACCGGAAGCCTCGTTTTTTGTTGTTGTTGTCGTTACCGTTGTTTGTTGTTGTTCGTTAAAGTCTCTTCTCGAAGGTTGCGGGAGCATCATTATGTGTTGTTGAAATTCAATCGATTAAATCATTATCTAAAACGGCATGTTTATATCGCCGTGTGCGCTCCTGCGCTTTTCCCCTTCCCGAAGGCCCAGGGAGCCCGGTTTCGAGTAATGGGTCCTCGCCCATTCCACCCATTCAGCCATCAAGCTGAAGTGCTGCTGGTCTTTCTCATGTGTGCATGGGTGAGTGGAAATCTATCTGCATGAAATCCTGCATCCTTTTACGTTCCGGGCGGGGGATTTTTTCCCCCGTCGGCAGCGTTCGAATGACACACCGGTCTTGACGGTGCGTGGAAGGGGCATGTTTTCACTCCATTTAATTTCCAACCCTTCCCGCAGAGCGCTTTCCGCCTCCTCGGAAGGCTCGTGAGCGAAAATGCGAGATGCCAGCCTCAGTCTTCATCATCATCATGTTTCGTCATCGTTTAGGCAACGCGCGCTCCGGCTTGGGTTACCTTCCCGACTCATTACGGTCCGACGGTGGAGGGAGAGAGTTAGGCTCGGTGCCATATGCAGCGACGTTCCGGTACCGGGGGCGAACCCCTTCTTTAAAGCGTTTTGTCGAGCCCGAGCGAGCCAACCGACACCCGGACCGTAACGCCCCGTAAGTAAGTTACGTGGAGGCTTTCGCTTTGATATTATTGCGTTACGTTCGCGTGAGTGAGCAGAACATGTGTGCAGCGTTTCTTCGTCTCGGCCGTCCTTTGTAGTGCAAATGTCCGGCCTCCACGCCGCAAAAGGAGCCGGCTCGGATCGCCCGGGCCCGAGGATGTGCACCGCGATGCACTTGACTGCCGGTCCATTGTGCAAGTGACCGTCCCTTGGTTCGCCAGACGCGCTTCACGCCCGATTAGCCACCAATAGGCTGCCGCATTTAGCTGACTTTGCGTTGACTTTAGCCATGCTGCACCGAAGAATGAGGTTTTGTGTAGATAATTTATTACATCAACAAGGCGCACCCGAAAACACAAGCTAACGTCAAGCGAAAGCGAGACCCAACGAGCGAATGGAAGATCAAACGCACCTGTCGGTGCGTTACACGGTTGACAGGTGGCGTTACGGGTGGCGTTACGTTACGCTGCAAAAATTAGCATTCTTCTGCCGGCTCCCAACACGCACCACGGCATCAACAAGCGGATCGGAAGCGAGCACGGAAAATTGCAAAACTACCTTTTGACGAAGCACACTTAAAAAAAAAAAACAAACTTTCCCGCACCAACCGCGATTTGCGAGAGCGATTTCCCGGTCGTTTAAGCACCGCACCGCTGCAACGGAATTGAAATCAAACAATCGTCGACTAGCTTGTTGTTCGATTGTTTGCATTCGCGTTTGTATGTTTTTTTACGCTTCCACTCCAGGACCAGAACGTACCGGGTTTCCTTGCCGCATGCTCGGCAAATAAAACTCGTTGCAAAAAATTGTTTAAAAAACAAAAACAACAAGAAAAACATGCACACAAAGGCGAGTGGAAATCGTTACTTCCATCAGCAACCAGCGCTAAACAATGCGAACGCGAAAACCGAACAACGGCAAAAAGAAGCTAAAGCAAAGTGCAAAAAAAGGATTGTGCGCTCGGTTTGAGTTTGAGGAATGCTGAAACTGCTAAACGAGGCAAGGCGAGTAAGGAGAAGAACAACAAAACACAAACCAAATGCAGCGAGCCACTTGGCGAAAACTTTCCACTGCAGCGAAGCTTTAAACCGTGGTTAGACGGTGAGCGCTTTTCGCGCATTGTTCGTGGAAAAAGTTATTTTCGAATTGAGTGTTTTTTTTTTTGCGATTTTGCAGTGCTTGTTTTCGTTTGCAATTCGACTATTATTCGATTATTATTCGATTGTTACCAGACCTCGAGACAATTGACAGTTTAATATAAATGCTAGAAAAAACGCTGCCGTGCGTGATTAATTTCCTTCGGTGCGTAATTCATTTGCATTAAAATTGCTTGTTGTTACTTCATTACAGCTGCCACCGTTTGATCCCTCTTACCCTCAGCAGCCCTCTTATCCCCGTAGGCAACCCTTTCCCAACGGCAAAAGGACACATTAAGATTTTTTTCTCAACCACGTTTGCTTCCACCGACGGGTGAAAAAAAAACACTTCATTTCCTGTGGGCAAATATTTAAATTAATGGCATTTTAGTAACGCCAAAAAAACCCTTTTCTTGCCTGCAGGACGGGGTCATTCCGGGGGGAAACCTACCCCAGGGGACAATGAGTTGCGGGAAAAATTACGAATAGAAGAAAAAAAACGCGAAACCAAGAAGCAAAATACCAAAAAGTAATGCACCTTATGGTCCCGTTTTGGGGGGGGAGGGGGGGGTGGAAAATTGGGTAAGAAAACTTCCATCATTACCCCCTCGAGAGGCAGAGAGATTATGAAGAATGATGACCGTACTTTCACCTTTTGCTTTTGGGACGTTTTCTCCTTTTATCTATAAAAAATGAAAGGTTCGTGGGATTAATTAGTTTTGTGAAATAAAAAATATTTGGTAAGGTAAGGCTAATTAATCGATTTACCGGCAGTAATTAAAATGGTGCCTGTGTCATATACATTTTTTTTCTTTGAAGTCATTTTCTCTACACTGTTCACACTCCTAGTTGCATACATCTAGGCGTTAAATTATATTCTTTATGCTCAACATTACAATATTGCATACTTTTAGGGTAAATTATTACAATAGCGCCTGCATTGTGTGCTACTGTTTCAGAATGGCATACTTTAAGGCGATCGATGATATTAGCGCCTGCATGTATGCTATTTCTGCTCAAAATCCGACATAATTTCAATAAAAATCTGCATAATGCTCGCTGTAAAGAGTTCGGTTTTGTAGCGAAAGCAAAGTGCCTGAATAAACGCTTGTAATGACACCACCATCATCATCGTGGGAAATTTGCGACCCTCCTTAAACCATCCGGAGGGCGTTACAGCATCTCGCGCGACCGAACCGTGCTCCTTTCGCGCGTTTCGATGGCTCCTCCTTGTTGGGTGTGGATTTTTCCGCCTCGCGCCCGAACCGTCTTGGACGTAGCCTTTGTGTCCGTGTGTGTTTTTTTTCTGTTTTGATTGTTGTTGTTGTTGTTGCAAACCAGAGGTTGACATCGTCGGTGTTCCTTGTCTGGAGCCCGCTGCGGCTGAAAGAGCAAACAGCATCGGCCCCTGGCTAGCTGACCCAATGGTGGAGGCGCTCGAACTGGGGCGTTTGTTGGGGCCGGTTTTTGGGAAGATGTCGTGCGCTCGCTCTGGCCAAACGCGCTCGTCGAATTTCCCCTCCGTTTGGGGCCCGAACCCGTTTGGGTGGGTGGGCTAGTTAGCCGTCGGAAGGAAGGCACGCGTCTGCGCAACCATGCTTGCGCTCGGGATGCCACCCCCGCCACCACTAAATTCCTCTGCTCGGGTGAGCAAATGTTTTGACATTTCGGTGGCTCTTGGGGCAGGGAAGTTTCGGCAGCGAGAGTGCGGAAAGCGACGGCAAATGTGTATCGGCGACATTTGGAAAACGATTCGCCACTTGAAACCATTTAGCTTAAACGGCACCTTTCCACCATTTGGTCCTTCGAACCGGATTCGTGCCGGGCCCCGGGCGCGGTGAGTAAAAGGCAGCTGAGCGAAAATGTCAAATTTAATGACGCCTATCGTGGCGAGCTCCTTAAAGAGCGCCACGGCTGCATGGCTGCCTTCGAGCCCCGGATTACAAAGTGCTCCGGGACGGTTCGGCACGCAACGGCAACAGAACCACAGAAACCAATCCGACACAACCAAATGCACCTTAAAGGCCAAGTATTTGACAAGGCATCTCAAGATCAAACGCCCCAAGACGAGCGCTAGGCCTGTGTCTTGCCTAGCCACACCGAAGCATACCAAGCCGGTGCCTTCAGCCGAGACTGGCCAACTCCGGTAGTGTAATTAACTTCGGAATGCTAACACGCCTTTTCGAGTGTTCCTTCTCATCGGTCGGCTGACGGTAACGAGCAAGAGATAGGAATGCACTTGCGGTTGGAAGCCTTAAGAGCTTACCAGCTTGCTTCCAGCAGGAAGCAGCTTACTCAAACAGGTGAGTTTACATTTTTTAAATACCCAATTGCATACATCCAGGCGCCCGAATGTCTTCATCACGCTGAAGAGGATGATTGAGCCGTACACCGTGCACGGAATTGCATACATTTAGGAGTAGATTTTTGTTTTTCTCTTCCGAAGAAACCACCCGCATTCACGTGCGGTAAAGTGAGCAGCTGCATTGTTTCCCGCATTGTTCGAGGCGGTCTTTCATTTGGTCAGCCACGCACAATATTAGCAATTCAATTCATCACCCTCACCAATCAATGCACTCCTTTTCACCTATTATTTTTTTTTTGGTTTGGAAAATCGTGTGCTCAAAGAAAAGCAACACATCGCAGCGCGTGCAAATGTAAAGTCAACTATCGCAAGGCAAGGATAGAACATTGTTCAAACAGACATGCCGCAACGGAACACGAAACAAACGATGAACAAAAAAATAAAGAAACAAATCCCGACCGGCAAAAATCCCTCAGCGAGCGTCCCGAAAGCCGGCTTGATTTACGATTATAACGACAAGCCAACAAGCGTTGCGTGGGCGGGCGGGCGGACAGGCAAACAAAAGCCCGGTGGACAAACAAATAAACTCGAGCCCAGCGCCGGGGGGAAGGGGAAATCGAACCGGATTCGACACTCGACTCGTCAACACGGCACGGGACGATCGGTGTTCGGGTGTTGGTTTTATTGTGTTTTTTACTGTTATTTTTTTTTATTTAAGAATACTCCGCTCCGTGACACTGTTTACCTAGCGCGTTTTATTTTCTTTTTTGTTTTGTCTCCTTTTTTGTTTCATATTTTTGGAAACAGGGGGCGCCAGTTGCGCTCGGCGAGCGCTGGAATGTGGATTGCATACTTTAAGGTGGGTTTATTGTTGATTTGCGCCACAAAGTATGCAATTCGGCAGGCGGCTGCTCTTGGCAGTAGGTGTGTGGTAACTGGAGCTTGAAATCGTGCATCGCTTCCATCTCCAAACTGACGGAGCCGCTCGTCCTTGCGCTCCTTTGTCGGGTCGGGACGGGATTTGTTGCCCGCCTGGCGAGCAAAACCGAACCGGAAACACGTCGCTCGCATGTAAACAGAAACAAGAGCACTCCCTCCCGCTCCCGAAACCCCGTTTCGCTTTGCGAACCCTTTCCGACGGCGTCGTTTGCGAGCGATAGTTGAACCGAACTGACCGAACGGCTTCCTGGGAGGGAAGTTTTCGGGGGATGATTTCACTCTGCATCCGAACACGGACAGGATGCGAACGTGTCACCATATGGTGTAACAGAGTTTTAAGTATTAAGTGATGATTTATTTCGCTTTTCACGCATCCCGCCCCGCTTGTGTCAATATTCGCCCGGTGTCCGGTGTGTCCATAAAATGGGCAGCGTCCGGTTTTGGCGGGAGGAGGGGATGGTGGGGGAGGGGAGGGATCACCGCACCGGAACCGGAAATCAATGAGTTGCGAGCCGCCCGCTTTTGCACTCGTGCTCGCTTCGGCGATATTGGTAATTAGTTGCAAAACGTGTCCGAAGTTCCTATTACGGGCCAGGCATGCAACCTTCGTGATAGCCTTCAAACACACACACACACACACAAACACACATATACGAGCGCATGTGTGTGGAAAATCGCGCCCGGAAAAGGAAAATGCGCCGCGCGGCGCATGCATTCGACACCAATTTATTGTCAACATGTTGCTCATTAATCATATTAAAATTAGTGTTTTCAGCCTCGCCCCCATCCCCCCCCCCACCCCCTTCGCACCTTCACCCTGCACCATGCCCGCGAGGCATCATAAACTTGATCGCGTGGGCAGAGGAACGAGGTGAGCGGCCCGTCAGATGGAATTTACCGTTTTCCGCGGATTGCATACGGGCCCGGCGCAAGCAAAATGAAGCGCAATTAAAACCATAAGCGACACCGATTTATTATCATTCTCCCGGCGTTTCAGGAAAACCGTTTCCGCGAAAGGGTGCGAGCACGTGTATATTTGTGTATGTGCGCGCACACACACACACATGAGACACTGAAGCAAACCCTTCACTTCATCACGGTCGCTCTCCGACGCCAGAAAGCGAAAGGTAAATGGAGTGAAAATGCATCATTTTCACGGTGCAAAAAAATAAATTAAAAACAATTCGATGCGGTTGCTTCATCATCAACAACAGTCGAAGATTGGTGCAAACGAGGAGTAAACAATACGCTTGTGAAGTGTCCGTGTGTGCATACCTTTCCGGCCACGGATACTCGAATTTGCGCCCGAAACGTATGCAACGCGCATTGCATCAATGCGTTTTTTATATTTATTTTTGTTTCTTCATCATTCGGACGTTGGCATTCTGGTTGTTTTGTAAATAATTATATTTTTGTTTCGTTTCATGCAATGAAAATTCATTTTCCTCGCTTAAATAGACTTTTTCTGAATATATAACTTTTCTAACATTTTATTTATTTTCTCATCACTTAATGGTTGAAATATTTCCATTAAATCGAGCAATATTACTTTATTTTTTATGGTTAATTTTTATGTGAATAATATTTACTTTACGATACCCAACCAATGCGTAAAAATAAAACAAAAACTCATATTTATTGTAATATGATAATTCCGCTGCCAGAGACGTACTTGTTGACTCGCATCGAGAGGCGTCCGTCTCGACAGAAATAAAACAAGAAAAGCAAACGCTATAAACGCGTTGACGAATGAGGCTTTTCGGGCCGAACGAATGATCCCCGGCGGGCAAAGGGGGCTTGAAATTGACGCATTTTCCGCATTTTTTTCGGATTGGCTGCTCCTGAGAGGAAAAAACTGCAGAATGTGTCCTCGAGCAAACCCGAAATGCAATGGCGCGTTCGAAGCTCCGGAAAAAAAACCAAAAAAATGCCTTTTAATCCGTCTCGTGTGCAAGGCGAGGGAAGTCGAGGGAGGAGCAGGAACAGCAGCATCACAAATCATCCCGATAGCGAGGCGGAATCCACCGGCCATTGCCGGTGGATAGGAATTTGAACCTTTCGGTTGTTTTTTTTTTTAGTTGGTTTGGTTTTTGCACATCCTCCACGTGCGAGTGTGGCTGAGCGCAACAACGCAACAATCTATCCATTCCTGCCCAGCTGCTGCTGCTGCTGCTACTGCTGGTGAACCGGCGAGCGGTAAATTGAGTTATCGTATGGGCAATTAATTTCCTTTCCCCCGTCGGCGGTCGGAAAACGGCAGCGGCCAGGATGCGGGCGAAAACCTGGGCGACGAGTCGAGAATGAGCGTCCACGACAACGGGAGAAGGGGGGGGGGGGGGGAGGGGTGGAAAATCCTGGCTTCAAATCCTCGACCCAATCGAAGGACTCTCGACCAAGCGCTCCAACAACCGGCAGGATGGGCCAGGTTTTGGTCAAACGATCGTAATTAATGGTAATCGATTTACATGTTTATTTGGCCTGAAAATAGATACACTCGAACACATCCTTCCCCAACCCCCGACGCGTCCCGCCGCGTCAAGTGCTTCACCGGGTGGTGGAAAACTCCGGACGCCGGAAAAATGGTGAACCACCACACGGTGATTAATTGCTAATTGCAATCGTCGCCGAGCGCTCGCATACGTACACACCTACGGGCGTTTTTCCGGCATTTTCCCCCGCTGGAAAAGGTCATCCATCGTTACCTTGCTGCCACTGCTGCCCGTGCCCTTTGCCGAATCCCCGTTCGACAGAGGCTAATTTCTTTCTAATCCATCGATGTCCAAACTAATCTTCTCTCGGCAGAAGGAAGGATGGCAGGGGAACGGGGTGGAAAGCGGAGGAAGGAAGGTTTTCTTCTATCGCTTCATCTAAGGTGAGAAACATTTCTTCCCTTTCCGAAAGCAATTGCTGCGATTGTGAGAACGAGTAAAGCAGCTACTAACACTCAGAAGTAGCGTACAATTGCATACTTTTAGGCGCAAAAGTCCCAAAACGATTGTACCGGTTTGTACGAAACCGATTTAAACGCAGAAAAATCAGTGATATTGTGTACAGTTTTTGTACAAGTGCTCGTTTAACCTCTTCCCGTCTAAAATATCTCAAAACCCACCAGCACTTTCGCGAGCACCGACAGCTGTTTAATTTCCAAAAAATGCGATCCAAATCCACCTACTACTTCATCTTGATTTGAACTCGAGATACCCGTTTCTGGCACACCAAAAATAAGAAAAAAATACGAAACAAAGCGTAAAGAATGCTTATCGCAACACATCTGGCTACACTGCTTTCCCACCCCCTTGTTCGGTCCATTTGTCATCACAGCGAGCGGCGAGAAATCCACCGAACAAATCATTCCGCTTCCGTGTTGATCATTTGCCCATCTCGCTTTCTTCGTTTTCTCATCCCTTCCCTCCCTCCATACGCCCACCGGCAACACCAGCGACAGCAAATCACATAATGAAAATGATGACAAAACATTATTTCCAGGTTTTCCCACCACCAGCACGGGCACGGAAGGGGGGGGCGGCTCGTCGGGAAATTAAGATCGATTTCCTCGCCTTCGGCCGCCACGATTTTTCCCCGGTAAAAAATGGCACTAATCTCGGAGGGAACGCCGTCCGGTTCGGGTTTGCCGTGTGTGACATAAATCGTCTGATGGGGCGATGTGTTATTATTTGTAGCTCCATTAGGGCAGGGAAGGATTTCCGGTGTGATTAGCCGCAGATGGACGAACCCGGTTCGGCGTGTTGGATTATGTTTTATATGAAGACATATTTTCTTGTCTTTAGTTTCATTTTTATTGTCAAAATAAGAATTGTATGCGACTGCGAAATAAAAATAAAATAAAATAAGGTTTTCTTTTAACTCCCCTAAGGGTTAATGTGAAAACAAATCAAAAATGTTCCTGTAATACAAATTTTAGTAACATTTCAGGTTTCTTTTAATCGACCTGTACGTTTTGCGTTTCAAAAGATACTAAATCCTTCGCCCCAAACACGTTCTTTGCTTCGCTTTTCGCTCGGTGACTTAAAGTGACGAACCCTACCCGCCACAATGAAGGCTGCGCGCTCCGGTGCTGATAACAGCTTAATAATTAGTTTGTTAAAGTAATTTATCTTAATCTTTATAGGGTGTGTGTATGTGTGTGTGTGTATGTGTGTGTGTGTGTGTAGCGCGCATGACCACATCCGGTTCGGGGGTGGCGAGAAGGAGTCCTGGCGCAGGAGAAGATCCATCTTCCACGGACACTTCGAGACGTGGCGGACACAAGCCAGGCCAAAAAGGAAACCAACCCCTTCTGGCACGGCCGTTTGTACCGAACGAGCGGCGCCGCGGAGAAGGGGAAGGAAACGTAACAAATGACCGAACTACGGAACGCACCCCCTCCCCAATCTTCAACCCTTCCAGCGGTGGTGGCATCCTGCAAAAAGGGGTAATTTGTGTTTAAACAAACTACACCGCCTGGTTTTGGCGAGCGGCGTGCAGCCGGGCCCCGCCATATATTATCATTATTATGCCGGGCGAGCGTCCCTACCACCCTCCCCCTCGTTTCACTTGAATCCTGGTGGGGGAGGGTTTTCGAGAACGGAAAAGTAGTTTTTAAGTATGTGTTTTATAAGGATTCGGCAGGCGAACGCGTGTTATCGCTCGGCTCGCAAAAAGGACACCCATCCTCCACCCACGCCTCCAGCCCCCCACCTTCCACCCACCCCTCTCGGGGTCGTGTATCTATAACTTAATTAAAGGGAAAATCGAAAGGACGGTGCGGACCCGGAAATGGAAAGTTACGAATTTTATGCCCTTTGATAATCCTTCCGGGCGGGGCGGGGCGGAAAAGGAACACCCATTTTCTTTGCTAACCTCCACCCACTCGCTCCTCGCATCTCGCACCACAAAACCCCATGATGTATGTAATAATTTCAACCATTTGCCAGCTCGCTCCTCGCTTAAATCCTTCCCGCCTGCCCGGGGAGGGGGGAGGGGAAAACTATTGGTGGTTGTTTTCCACCGGACGTTAACACTTCGCAAGAGTGATTTTGTAGTGGCATTCGGCTGTTTCCCCACTCCGATAAGGAAACAGCCGGACCGGAAGCAGGCACTTGGGATGCTCCACCGAGTGGATGCGGAGAGGAATAAAAAGAATATCAACCCCGCCGCCCGCTTCATCCGAAGGAAAGTGAGGTGGGTGGGTTGGAAAGGAAATTACAAACAAATGTTACGAGCACGCTAAATCATTCCGCTCGTTCCGGAAGTGACAATCCATGTGCGCGAGAGCGAGAGAGAGAGAGAGAGAGAGAGATAGATAGAGAATGAAAGATCATGAACAAAACCCCTGGAGGAGCTCGGAAGAACAGCAGCTCTGATTTATGGAGGAAATTTTGGAAATGTTCCCACTTGTGGCACACACACACACACACACACGCTCACGAATACGACGACTAGGAGGAGGGGGGGTTGTTTTTCTTTCCGCTTCTGCTTTCAATTTCCCTCCCGAATCGGCTTCGTGTTTCGTGCTCGTACCGGCGGAAAACGGGGGATTGATGGGTTAACCTTGAAAATCGGGGATGGTTTTCGCCTCGGGAGTCTGTTTACTTGTGTGCATTAAATTTGCACGAATCAGACGGAGGACAGCGGTACATCTGCGGAGACAACCGCCATTCAGCGAACGGGTCGCTATCGCTTTTGGCCGCTTTTGCTTAATCTTTTTCCTGGCATTTCCGCGCGCGGGGGAGTGTGAGCTTAATCGTGTATGAAATATTGAACGCCTTCGCGGTTGGTGGCTCCCGCGCCAGACACCAGAGGAAGCTGTCAACCGTGATGCCGTCGGCCGTGAAGCAAATCCGAACACGCTTTCAGGTCGCTTGAGGAGAGGAGGAGAAGGAGGAGGTGGCCGCCATAAAACACTTCTAATGTCGTTATAAATCTTCTCAAGATTTACTTCCTCCCACCCGGCGTTTCGCTGCGCTCCCGGTGCGGAGATGGTCAAGAACTTGCCCGGACCACCCTCTTTAACCCTTTGAACCGCTCCCAGCGGCACCCAAGCGGTAATTACTGCCTCGTTTTCCTCCGGCAGCCTCCGGGGACCAATTTATTATTTGACCAACTTCCAACCAACTACGACGTTCCGGTCCAGCACTCGCAACCCGGTTTCGGAGAGTGATGCGTTCTTTTTACCTGTTTTTTCAACCCCCTTGGCCTTCCTCCCTCCCCGTTTCCCGGTTTCCCCCCACACATTCCCCCCGAGCAAATAAATATTCAAAACGCAAAACGAGCGGGTGGAATAATTTAATTCCCGGCCCGAAAACCGCAGCTGCCGGGCGTTTCTGTTTCCCCGCGGACGTTAAGCAGATCTTTATCCACCGCGCACCTAAGCGCATGTTCACATGGGCGCACAGCGTTCAATCAAGATTAATGCGATCGATTTTACCCAAAAACAAACTTTTCGGGTTCGGCGCGATTTCGGAGCATCCGGAAAGGTTTTGGTTTTTGCTCCCGAAAGATGGCTACTTCTATCGCTATTGATTCAGGGGAAACGGTATGTGGCAGAATGTGGGTCAGGAGGAACGTCAGCATTTTTTGTTTTGTTCGAGAAGCGTTTTGCACGAAAGATATGCTTGCGTTGTGCTTGTGGCACGCAAGATTGCCACAAGCGTGGCAACTTGCATCCAAGCTAGCGTGCAAGCGGCGAGACGCTTCCTCGGGCATCAACGGATCTCGAAATCTCAGCACAATTCCGCCCGACATTCCCGACCAGATGTTTCGCTCGCGGCGAGGAAAGGAGAGCCACGCGCTTCGCACCGTCTCGCTTCCACCGACACTCGCGCTTCGGCTCTCCAGGCGTGCGGGCGTGCGTGTGTGTGTGTCTGCGTCGCTCTCGATGCCACAAAAATAACCTCAAACAGGGCGAGCAGCTGCGGACGACGTTTGTGAGCGCTTTCGAACAAGCACCGCGACGCAACGACGCCATCGCCCAACGCTCGCATTCGATCGCATCGATGAGTTGAGCGCACGCCAACCATGTGTTGGCGGCCCGTCAAGCCATCGGACGACCCTGACCGCGCCCTGACACCTTTTCGACGCGGCGCAACCGTCTGCCCCTAATCCAAGCATCATCCCCGAAAAGAACGCCCAAACGATCGACCACCCCATCGCTTGCCAACGCCCAATCGTGCCTATCCTCACCCAGCGCTCACCGTTGCCAGTTGCGGTCCGTTTTTACACCGCGGCCGGTTTTTACACCTGCCACACACGCGGGCGATCACGAGGTTCGGTGATCGGTGCGCGGTTGGCATATCAAAGACGCTTTCGAAATAAATCTATTGTCGGTATCGTTTTCTTTTTTTTTTCTTTTCGTTGTAGTTGTGTTCGTTTATGGAAGCCGCACTTTTTGTGCGCGCATTACGGATGCCGCACACGCACTCGACACATGTGCAGTGCGCGTCCAATTCGAGCGAACCGCACAAGCAGGGCCTTTCATTGGCAACGGATGCGCATCAAAACCATGACCAAATCTAGATTAACGCGCATTCCGAAGCGTTTCGGTGCTGGGCGCGAGCGGGGGAGGAAGCACACGTAAGGGAAGGACAGCACGGTTTGGTGGTGGACGCTTGCTGCAAAAGGGAGTACATTACATTTGCTTGTTTTGTTTCTAGTTTGTTTTTTTTTTTTTGGTTTTATCAGCTCGATATTCGATGGATTGCGCTTTTTGTTTTCCTTACGTGCTAGACTTCTGCTATCCGCAAACTCGCGGTCCTCTTAAGCGAGTTGAGCCTTCGCAGCCGGCTTTACTAAACCTAAACCGATGGCGATATTAAATTAGTATTAAAAAAAAAACGGGAAACGCATTTCGGCTTTTTTTCTCTCTTCGTCTCGACATTTCGACAGGAACGCCTAACACTAGTCGCATCAATGGGTAGTACACATATATATATGTATATATATACATTACACAGTAACAAGGCACATCTAGGGGCACTGTCCTTCAACACACCAGCCGGCGTCGAGTTTGTGCGGTCTCTTTGTACAGTTTAAATAGGTTTACGCGCTTGGGTTGGCTCGTTGTCATCTGCCGCATGCTCAGTAGTGCCGGATCAGGGGCGGTCGGGGCGGCTGGGCGGGCGATCGCACCGGAATGGACGGGACGGGCGAATGGACGCGGGACGTCTCGATCGACTCCTCGATGTACAGGTTGCCGGTGGTTGTCGGTGGCGTTGCGTTCCGCGCCTTTTGCGCACACTTTTCCTCTGGAGAGAGAGAGAGAGAGAGAGAGAGAGAGGGAGTGAGAGATACGAAGCGTTAGAACGATAGGGATCAACCGTCTGGGAAGGTGATGATATGCCGCGCACGTAACCGTTGTCGAAAAGTTGTCGAAAAGCGCGCAATAGCGCGCGTTCCTGGAACGATTGGTCCGTGTTCTGCTGGAACGGGCCTCTGCACGTGCACACACACCAGACAGGGCGTACCACGAACGGTTCCAGCACTCCACACAAGCACAAGCGGGAGCTATTTTTAAAACTCGCTCGCCCTCGCGCTTGTTCGTGTATGTAAACGACCCTAACAATGCCGCAATACGGGCGACTCGTAATGAAAACCAGATCCCGGGCACGCAACACCCTCCCGCCGTTGCCGCAGTGCGGTGGAAATGCGATGACCTCGAAGCAGGGAAGGCAACACATTATGCAAGACCGACCCAACAACAAAAGGAAAAAAAAAAGAAAAACTAATGACATTCGCAGCCCCGGCTGAAGCGGAATCCGGCGGTTCGAGGTTGCTGCGATTTGATTGCGACCGGAGCCGCTTCCTCCCCGTCCACCCGCGGGGGGGGGGGGGGGGGGGGGGTGTAAACAAACCGGTGTGCTCGTGTGTGTGTGTGTGTGTGTGTGTGTGTGTGTGTGCGCTAGTTCCGTCAGGGGCTATTTTTAGCAGCCCCAAATCCCAATCCCCGATTGCTACCTACCGAGCAGCTGGTCGAGGTAGACGCAGCGGACTTCGATCGGCTGATGGCCGGCGCTCCGCAGCCGACCGTGATCGAAGTTCTCCAGCAGGATCGGGCCGCTCTCGAGGTGCTGCATGCTGGCCAGGTGGCTGACGAGCTGCGCCGATAATGCTTCCA
Organism: Anopheles farauti; assembly: GCA_000473445.2. NCBI lineage: Eukaryota > Metazoa > Arthropoda > Insecta > Diptera > Culicidae > Anopheles > Anopheles farauti. The sequence goes on along the minus strand of KI915047.1, from coordinate 2,691,487 downwards.
TATCTGAAAACGAGCCGAGAAAGAACCGCGATGAGAAAATAAAAAAAAAAAAACCAGATGCAATTCCAAGGGAAGTCCGTGGGAAGTCCGAGGGAAGTTCGCCGCGAGTGCCGAGAGAGCGGTCGGGTTTCTTTTTTTTTTATTTTTAAAACTCGCCATCGCCATGCAAGAAACCGGAAGCTCTCCGACACTGCCCGGCGCGCGGGCACGGTGGAAAGCGGGCGGAAATAAAAGTTCGACCCCAATTTCGAGCGTGCACCGAGCGTGTACCACGCCGTCGTCGTGGTGCTAAAATTAACAAAAACCCCTCGCCGCACGGCATGTTACAAGTTTTCGACACGCCATATTTCTTTCCCCGGTTCGCACATATCTTCTCGATGGGTTGCAGAGGTGGTGGTGCCCGGGTCCGAAAAGCACGGGCCCATTATTGCGGGCCGTCATCGGGTCATCCATCGGGGCGGACCGGTGCTTACCGGCGTCGAAGTGCTTCTCGATGCGGCGCCACTGGCGGCTCTGGTTGAGGGCGACGCAGGCGGCCGCGAGCAGAAACAGGAGACAGCCGATGATCGCTAGCAGCAGGGAGGCTACCTGCCAGTCCCACAGGATCTCCTCGGTGCTGGTCGGGGGCGGACCGACGACCCGCCGCACACCGTCACCTCCCTCCTTGCGGTGCTCCTGTGGATGGGTTTCGGAACAAAAAAACAGTCGTGAGTCTTTGCCGTAAGTACGGTGGCGCACTAACTCTCACCTCGCTCCAATGGTGATGCCCGGTTGGTCCGGTGAGATCCTTCAGCGTGCCGCACGCCGCATCCATGTGGTCTTGGCACGGCCGGATCACGATCTGGTTGGTGGCGCAAACGCGGCACGGTACGCACTCCTGGACCGCCGGGTTCCACCAGTGCTGCTGGGACTTGCAGACGGCCGCCTCCACCAGCAGCCCGCCCGGCTCGAGATCCATCAGCTGCAGCAGCACGGCGAGCAGGACGAGCGTGGTCGTCGGGATGGCGCCCCGGCCCATGTGTACCATTCTCTCGGCTGTCGTTCAGTGCCTGCCGAAGGTGTGAAGCGAACCAAGCAGCGCGTGAGTTTCGTCTGCCGGAAGTAGCGTACGGCGCGCCATGTTTGGCGAGCGTGTCGCGCGTGCGGTGGCGTACGGGCAAGACGTTCATTCATAAGCACGGGTGAGCTTGCCCAAAGTTGGCCCTCCTTTCATTCCCGCCCCTGCCACCAACTTCCGGTCGCAGCTGTGCGCGTTTCGGTGGAAGCTTCGCAACTAATAAGCGATAGGCCTCCCCTCCTATCTTGGGGTGGGGTGTTGGAATATTAAATATCTTCCTCCCCTAACCCCACACCCGAGAAAGCATAAGCGAACTTTACCGCAACCCGCCGGCGAAGAGGTCCGGTTTTGGTCCGGACGACCGTTTTCTATTTCTTCACCCGGCTGGTGTCCAGGTCCAGCTACAGGCAATTAAAATGCAACGTGCTCCGCAACACCATTCTAACCTTCGCCACACGCCTTCGGCGAGCAAACGAAACGTGCGACGCCCCGCAACGCGAAGAGGGAGAACGGGCGAAGAGAAATGGTTTGACTTCCTGTTTGTTTGGCTCGCGCGTGCTCGCGGCGTGTGGGTGGTCAAAGTTCGTTCCGAGGGCATGGCAAACAACCACGGGCAATAAAACAAGCACTGCGGACATTGGTGCCCTTTCGCCAGCAAACACAACACAATGTGCTTGATTTTCCTTTGCCCCCCCTGGGCTCCTCGCTGCTTAGGACCTTTTCCCTTTTGGCTACCATTTCTGTTTTGCACCGCGCGCGCAACACAAAACATGCAAATTGCGCCGCTGCTGCACTGGGAGGGGAGAGGGCCTAAAACGCAAACAAACAAACAGCGGACTCGGGGAAAGCGGGTGCGGATTTTATTGCATTTCTCGCCCCGTGCCGGCTGACGTCAATGGCGGCTTTGGAACGGGCGAAGGGAACCGAACGCAAACCAGACGCCGCCAATTACTCGGGGCCCATCAATTGCAAAACGTCGGTGGACGAGGGTGGCCGGGCACGAACCGTCGTTAAATCGCGGCGATGCTCCACTCCTCTTAGTGCGCTATTTCAAGCGGGGTGAATCGGAGGAAATTGATTGATGCGTCGGTTTTTGGTAGGGGTTTTTTGTTGGACTGGCCAGATGTATTGACCGGTTGTTGCCAACCGAGAAAATAATTAAGATTGGGAGGGTGGGACTTGGGAACGGACCGCCTGCTCCGGCAAGTCATTACAGGAGGACTCTAGGACCTCAAGAAATACCTAGATCTCGTGCCAGATCTTCGCAGATGTGAACGAGTAAATAGGTCGCTGCCACCAAGTACTTGTTCTTGACTGATATTCCCCAACCCAAGCGAGGTACATCGCGTACTTCTCAGGAGGTCCCAACCGACCGGCGTCTTTTCTGTAGCATCTCCTGCAGGATCTTCGTAGCTGCTAGCTCGAAGCACCACAACATCAAAGGAACATCCGGCTGAGCACGCGACACACGCCCGCTTTGTAGCACGCACCGACTAGGCCGGAAGTCGGACAGATACGGCATGCGGAAGATGACAAAGATTTTACGGCCGCGCGTGCACGGAATGCGGCTTCTTTTTCTGCTCCAGGTTCGCGTGGAACGATGCCCTAGAAGGATATCCCGATCGTCAACAACGCATCCTGCTTCCTGCTGTAAGACGATCGCCAAACGGTGCTGCTTCTCCACGTCCCATTCCCGCATGGTTTTTTTTCGTTTTCTCTTCTATTCTTTTCTCCCTTCCCTTGCGCCTTCTTTCCCCTGCGGTGCGGTGCGGTAACACTTCCGGGGGCTTCGAACCCTTTGGAAAGGCGACCGCCCAACGAGAACAATAGGGAACCTAAGCAGGCATGCCGCCATTCGAGCGAATGCACCGGAAGAGACCTTTTTCCATTCCTCCCATCCGGGTGCTACCCTCGGGTGCCGCCGCAAACATACATACACACACATGCGTTTTGTGTTTTGTTGTCATTCACCTCGGTGGGTTTGTTTAGCTACAGACCCCCATTCAGCTGCATAAATCAGTTGCTTCATTTCTTCCCCCGGGGATTTCTTTGTTCTTCTTCTTCCAGGTTCCTCCCTCCCTCCCTACGCAACGACGCTCACCCACACACGCATGTGTATTACGCCCAAGGCACGCACGGGTCACGCACGGGGTATAGAAATAGCTGGCTGATCTTGGGAGCGCTACGCACACAAATAAGACCTTAACGACACACCCACACCCAGTTGTGTAAAAAAGGGGTAAGGAGAGGGAGAGGTGGAGGAGGAGGAGGAGGAACCCAAGCTCGCAGAAACTCACACGCCAGAAACACTGACACGCGTCCAAGATGTGTGTGCTTGATGGATGCTTGATGGATGGCACGCTAGATCTTCCTCCGCCCGTCGTGAGAGGTCCAAAGTTTTGATCAGCGGTGTGCTTGATTGACGGATTGTGGTGCCTTCTCTGTCCCTTTCGGTGGTTCTCACAGCGTCACACACGTAAACAAGCAGGCCATCTCTCTGCTCTGCGCCATTCCCTCCGCAAGGAGCACCAGGGGAAGGGGAGGGCGGAAAGAGAAAGCCGCCACAAACCGTGCGCACCGATTCACCGATCGCGAGCCTTTCTACGCTGCGGTTGATTGAAGAGGAGTTCGGCGCGCGAACCACTTTTTAATCGTCACACGGCGCAATAAACAAACACCCGGATCGTTCCACAATATCACGCACAAACAACGCACACACGTTCACCGTCGTTTGACCGTCGCTGCGTTCACACACACACACTTTCCGGGGTGTCTCCGAAGACGCGATGCTTCACCGTCGGGAGTTCGAAGCGGACAGGTTCGGCTGCTGCCGATGGGCATCGTATGCGGGGCCGTGTGCGGTCCTGCCGATTACAGTAGACTCCAGGCTGCCCGGTGAATGTTGACGTCAACTCGTGCAAGCCGAACACTGACGGGCGAGCACCACGCCGGTTGGTTAGCCGAGATTTCACTGTCGACCGTGCGAAGGGGAAACCCATCCGATACTCTTCCTGTATCTGTTTCGTTGTTGCTTGCGTGCAAGCCTTTGCACACCACAATGAAGACGCGCAAGCAGCACTACGCGAGACGCCATTCGCACACAAGCATTTCTCATGCAAACCCCCGCCCGCACTCTTCATAGTTCACCAAAATCCATCAAATGTATATATTTATATATGGCAATAAGATTGACATTTTATTCCAGCTATCCAGTGAAGTATAAATTACATTTACCAAGAAAAATGAAAACAAACCAAAAACCCTCCCCACTCTCGTGTTCGCCTTCGTACACAGCTACACAGCTGCTCGGGTTTTTTTTTCGTCTGTCTAACCTCAACACCCCTTCGCCCACGTCCCTCCCTCCTTCGGGGGGAATTTCTTCATAGAATCTCTTCGAGAGCCAATAATTTGGAAGTGTAGGCAAAGCAGCGCGGGTGCCGATAATTCTGCTTGAAAACGGAAAGAAACCTAACAAACACACGGCCGTTATCAGTCAGGTGCCTGTGTACGCTCTCTGTCTCTCTTTCCCACCCTTTCCCGCTCGTTCGTAAGCCGTTCGTGTGTTGTATCATTTTGCGCTAGGACAATGTTGTGGTGTGCCGTAGTTGCGTTTGTGTAGGAGTAATACCGTTCGATTTATTTCCTTTCACGAATTTACAACGAGAGATGAAACTTGTTTCTTTAGCCTGCGTGAGGGGGGAGGAAAGTAGGTGGGTTTTTGGTGGTTTTGTGTATGAGACTAACCTCTGTACATATGTGTGCGTGGTGTGTTTGCGACGTTTCAAATAATGCAATGTACAAAACGGACTCCGGGTTTTTTTTTTACGAAGCAAGTGTCGAAGCATTTAACAACAAAAAGAAGGCTTCAAACACACACGCAGCCACAAACACACGCCAATGTTACATTAATGCTACGGGTTTCCTCTTACGGTTGTAGTTTGTACAGCTCTCGTACACGCTAATACCTAATATCCTATGTACTAATCCCAGGTAATCCCCCCGTGAGTGTTTTTGCTTCCAGATCCACCATGTTTAATTCACATTATCACGCTGCAATTTCTCTCTCTCTCTCTGTTTTGCGCTCGCTTTAACGCACACACTCCACCCCGTTACCATTAGCCAGAGAATTTTAAGGATGATCACCGCTCGTTTGTTGCGCTTGTGGATATTCATCGGTTTTTCTTTGAGATTACAATTTGCTGGTAGTGGGCTGGCCGTTGCTGCTTTGAGCAGAGCAACACCACGTGGGCTGACACGCCCGGATTTCTCGCTTCTTGCTAGAAAGCAAACAAAAAAAAACTACCACCTTACTGACTAATGTTTTGCGTGCGCAGTGGGAGAAGAAACTAGGTTCACTTTAGCAGCGAAGGCGGATAGGCCGATAGCTGAAGGATTCAAGAAGGGAGTAAGGATAGAAACTGGAGAGCAAACGGATGGGCTGCTGGCACGCTACACTTCTACGCGAAATCACGATCGTTGCGCGAAACGTGGCACGGAAGGCACACAGCGAGGAATACACACAGACACACAGCGCGGGTGGAGGAACGTACCCCCGGCGGAAGGGTTTCTTTTTTCTTCCCACCACCGCTCAGCCGATCGGTCCGAACTTGTTCGTGATCTTGTGCGACGCGCTCACGATGGCCATCTCGTGCTTGGAGTCGAGATCGCAATCGTACAGACCGCTGAGCGAATCGAGACTGAGCAGCCGGCTGCTCGCCCGCGACGAGATGGACGTGTCGTCGACGTCCGGCGCGTTGTACAGCGAGTTCACGTCCGACAGTGCACCCTCCGCGTCCGTCAGGCCGGCCTCGTTCAGCAGCGATATGTTTTCCAGCCCCGGCTCGTCCGTAATGTAGCCGGTGCTCTCGGCGCCCCCTGTGGAGAAAAGGATGAGTGGGTCGTGAGAAATGTCCGATCGGTGTGGCTGTCAATGGAGGGGGGTACGTACCGGTCGCTTCCTCCCGGCACTCGTCGTCACTCCACTCGGACTGACTCTCGACCGGGTTGGAGTCGAGCGATTGGTGGTTGTGGTGGGAGGAACTGTTGTTATCACCGCGGTGGCCATCACCGTCATCGTGACCGGCACCGTACTTCAGCTCGTCCGTAATGTAGTTGCGCGTCGCACCACCAACCCCACCATCCGAGTCGAGACGCTCCCGACGTTGCTGCTGCTGCTGCTGCTGCTGTTGGTGGCGACGCTGGGCGGAAGAACGCACCCTTCGCTGGCCAACACCAGCATCCCGCTCGCGTTCCTCCACCTCGTAATCCTCATCGTCGTCCTCTTCTTCGTCGTCCTCATCGTCATCCTCTTCCTCCTGCTCGCCGTCATCATCTTCCTCCTCGTCCTGCTCGCCCCGCTCGCGGCGGCGATGAACGTGACGATGCTGCTCTTCCTCGTCCAGCTCCCGCTCACGCCGCCGGTAGTGGCTCTCGCTCGTGCTACGCATATCCTCGTCCGCTTCGATGTTGGACGAGGTATCGTTGGCCGACTGGGCATGGTACTTCCGGTGGCGATGGTGGTGCATTTGGTTTAGCTGCTGCTGCTGCTGCTGCAACCGGCACTGGAGATCCGTCAGCCGCTCGATGCCGCTCATGCGATAGTCATGGATGATCTCGCACGACTCCGTATCGGACGTTTGCCTGCAAACAGGAAGGACAACATTAGTAACGAACACGAACACGAACACGAACATGAATACCAAAACACTCACAAATGGCTCGATTCGGAGGGGTTCTTGTTGCGCGTTGCCTCCTTGATCGCTTCCAGCGTGCCGGGATGCTTCGCGACGAGAATGTTGTGCGGTGCGTGTGACTGCTGCTCCTGCTGCTCGGCCCCATCCTCGCCCGGTGTTGCGCCCTGCCCTGCCTCACCGACGGGTAGAACCGAGGCGGGCGCAAGCATCGGCCGCGACTGCGACTCGTTCATGCGCCGCTGCAACTCCCGCTCGAACGGTGACTTCGGGTAGGGTGGTGGTGGCGCCTGCTGCTGCTGCTGCAGCTGCTGCCCACCAGCCCCCCTATCGTGGTACTCAAACGAGTTGCACGATTCGCCCTTGTTGTGCGCGGACGACGACTTCGTCTCGACGGTCGTGCTCGTCACCTCGAAATCGATCTCGGCCGGGCTGAGGCGCGGCGAACCGGTCGACGGTTGGTGCGTCGGATCGACCTGTATGTCGCACGGGTAGAGGTACTGGAGCGGGTTCCGGACCGGTTGCGGCGGCACCGGCGACTGTGGCTCCCCGTCGAAGTCTTCCCCCTCCGTCGTCTTCGAGTAGCTCTCGTCGGAGGACGAGACCGAGGGCGAGTGCGGCCGGGAGCTGAGATCGTCCGTCGATGAGAGCTCCCGGCACTCGTCGAACTCGGTCGGCAGCTTCGGCAACGGTTTAATGTATTGCTTCAGCACGGACGCCGGTTGACGCGCCTGCTGCTGGAGGTGATAATGCTGTTGCTGCTGCTGCTGCTGCTGGTGGTGATGGTTTTGGTGATGTTGATTGTGATGATACTGCTGCGGTTGTTGCGGTTGGTGGTTATAGGGGTGTTTGTTGTGCTGCTGCTGCTGCTGCGTCTGACGCACCAGCGCAGGTTGCGAGATACCATAAACGTAACCCTGTCCACTGCTACTGATGGCGTGCGGAAACACCGACGAAGCGGTTGCGTAACGTGGCGGTTCGTACATCGGTAGCTGCTGCTGCTGCTGATGCTGCTGCTGCTGCTGAATCTGCTGTATCGGTTTGATGACCGCATTCCCGATAACACCGCTGCTACCACCGAGCAGCGGCTCGTTCTCGGACGCAAACGGCTGCTGCTGCTGATTCCCACCCTGGTGGTGGTGGTGATGATGGTGATGGTTTCGTATCTTGTGCCCACCGCCACCGCCATTATTCAGATGATCCCGACCGAGCAGCAGCTGGTGATGGTGACTGTTGTGGTGCTGGTGGTTGAAATTGTTCTCATCCACCAGATCTGTCACGTTCGGATTTTCGATAATGTTAAAGTTCTCCCGGATGTTGTAGCTTGCAGGCTGCTCCTGCTGCTGCTGCTGCTGCTGTTGGGGCAGCTGTGGCGCATGGTGTTGGTGATGGTAGTCGTAGTTACGCTTGGCGTAGCTTTCCATCCCGCCGAAGCCGCCCCCACCGCTCAGGATGTGGTTGTTGTTGATGTTGTTGTGCTGCTTGTAGGCGCCCTTCAGCTGCTGCGGCTGCTGCGGCGCCGGGTTCGCATACGACGGTGGATAGTGGAACGAATGCATCGTGTTTTTCGATGCCTGCGCTTGCTGACCGTGCATGTGCTTCATCTGCTGCTGCTGCTGCTGCTGTTGCTGACTTTGGGCTATTTGTTGCTGCTGTTGCTGCTGCTGCTGCTGCTGCTGTTGGTGCAGTAGGTTGGGGCTTTCGAGAAAGTTGTAGCTTTCCTTCTTGCTGTTGTAGCTGCCATCGTTCTGCCAGCGACCACCTCCACCACCACCACCAACGCTCTTGACCGAAGGTGTATCGAGCTCCATGCGTTGCTTCATTTGAAAGTTTGCCCCCTGCATCAGATACTGCTGATGTCCGGCACGTTCGCGACCGAGCGAGGCACTGCCGCAACCGGGATCAATCACACCCGCCGTCATAGCCAGCACCGAGCCGGACCCTCCGCCAGCTCCCTCGATCGCGGCCGGTTGCTGCCCACCGGTGGGACCATTTCCACTGCCAGCAATTCCATTCGTGCCCAGCCCGGTGGCGGTCGCCGCCGAGAACAGGTGCTGCTCGTTCGGTTCGCACAGGAAGTACGTCACCATGTCACCCTTGCCCTTCACCTTGATCTGGCCTCGGCAGCGGAACTCGAAATGCGATCCTTGCAGGCTGTCCACGACCTCCTGCGTGACCTGCGTGTACCCGGGGATACCGGTCGAGTCCATGCGGGACGCCACGTTCACCGTGTTGCCCCAGATGTCGTACTGCGGCTTGCGAGCGCCGATCACACCCGCCACGACCGGACCAACGTTCACGCCCACCCGCAGCATGAAGTTGTTGTACGAGTTCTCGTTGATGTTCTTGAGCGTGACGCGCATCGCCTTAACGAAATCGATCAGCGCCGTCATCAGCCGGCGCATCGAGCCCGGCTCGGTCGGGAGCATCTTGTGCTCCGGGATCAACCCGACCGCCGCCATGTACGTGCTGCCGACCGTCTTGATCTTGTCGATCGCGTGAAATCGCTCCTCGCACAGCAGCTCGTCGAAGTCGGCGATGATTTCGTTCAGCAGCCGCAAACACTCCACGCCCTGGTTCGACCCGTCCAGCTCGGTGTAGAACTCGTGGAAGTTCGGCACGCTGCAGAAGATCACGCCCACCTTGCTGTAGCTCTGGTGGTACAGGTCCTGTCGCATGGTCGCCTGCCGGTATGAGAGGAGCACCGTTCTTACAAGGGTTTTTTGTGTGTGTGTGTGTTGTTGTTGGGTTTTCGTTTCGACGCGAAACCCCGCAACCGCAACGCTCTATGCCTTACCATGTTGCTGCGCTGGAACTGGTTGTCGAGAAAGTGGGCCGCCACGTGCGACGGCAGCAGGTTGTAGAGGATGCGCCGGTTCGACTGCTGCAGCACGGACATTTCCTTCTTCTCCTGGGACGCCTGCAGCTGCCAGAGGAAGTCCAGCCGGGCCGTCCACTCGACCTGCCGCCCGTGCGCCAGGATCGCGATCATGAAGATGAGGATGCGCGCCACGGAGATCGTGTGCAGCGGGATGGCCGACTCGACGCGCTGATCGTAGCAGTCGAAGATGTTCGCGTGCGACAGCTCGATGAACAGACAGTACACCAGACCCATCAGCGTCACCAGCACCGTTTTGATCAGTATCGGGAGTCTGCCATGAGGGGGGGAAAGAAAGACTGCGTTAAGTGGCGTCGGTGGACGGTCGCGAACCGTTCGTTCCTACCTCAGGAAGATCGAGACGGACAGGAAAGAGTACGCCGCAGACAACGCTATGTACTGCGGCAGAGCGCACTTCCGATGGCTGTAGTTGTTGAGCGTGGGCTGCTGCCCCGTCCAGAGATTCTGCTCGTTCATCATCCCGCCCCGGTGGATCTCGCCGGCACCCATCACCAGATCACTAGCGCCAACCGCCGGCTCCACGCTCGGTACGCTCCTCGTGGTGAAGTTGGTCGTGCACGGATGATCCGACAGGCAGGTGAACTGTGCGAAATAGAAAAAAAGGTGTTAATGCGAACCAAAAAAAAAATATCCCATATCCCACTCCCAATACCTACCACATTCACCTGCCCGACGGAGTACAGCAGCACGATCGTAAAGATGGTGATCGCGAGCCGCAGCGAGAAGCTTTGCGAAAGGTCCCAGAAGATCCACTTCAGGCGCACCGCCAGCAGGAGCATCAAAATCGCGCTGATCCACACGAACGCGGTCAGGAACAGGAGCAGCAGTATCAAAGTGCGCGGCAATGCTGAAATCTACACACACGGGGTTAGTGTTTTTTTTTTTGCATCAAATTTCCCCCTCCACACACTCACCTGCAGCCCAGCGCTCAGTATGAGCAGCAGCAAACTGCAACCCATCGCCGTAGTAAACCCGAGATCGAAGTCCTGATGGTACTGCCGTTCCTTCTCCTTCTCCCGGAACTGCAGCGAGATGCGCTTCACGTGCACCGACTTCTCCCGGTCGACGCTGCGCGCCTCGATCGCCTGCGACAGGAACTTGTTGACCCGGTTCGTTGGTTGGTGGTAAACGCTCGAGTGGCGCTTCTTGAACGGCCGCTTAAACTTGTCCGTCACCTTGTTCTGTAGTGCGCCAGAAAGAATCGATAAGAAAGTACGAGATTAGAGGCGTCGAATGTTTGGAGAGCCACTAGCGACTTGCTGTCACACGAAAATAATAAAAAAAAACCCAAAACGAACCAAACAGCTGGCTTTGCATCACCACCATGGTAGCAGACGCGTGCTGTCATCGTGTTGCGTAAAACAGCGACATTAGTTTACAACACACAGTACACCACAACCCTTCCCCCTTCCCGGCCCTCGCGTGCTGCTCTAGTGGATGCGTAACTTGCCGGACATTCTAACGCCCGACAACGGAACGAACGATCGTCTATTCTATTATGCGTCTATTCTATTACACACAACAGCAACCACATCATGCAATGCAACGTACAAACAACGATGGAATGGACAGCTTTTGTGCGAAAGCCCACGCTCGTGGGGAAGACTCCTCGCGTTAGGTACCTATGGCGGCGGGTTGATGGATAAACTGATACGGTTGGAGGAACGATCGGCGGTGAACGATACGAGTGTGAAGAAAAGAGAGCGCAAACGAGAAACGGTTAGTCAACACACGCAACACACTACTTCCGCTAAAAGCTACTACTCCAAACAGCAACAAACGACACTACTCTGCCGTAGATTGGACGTTGGACTCAACAGGCGGACGCTTTGCTTGTCCGAGCGGGGAGTTTAGATTTAAAGAGGAGAATGAAAGGGGGAAAAAAACGTAACAGGAAAAATGGTTGTAAAAAACAAACAGAAGTTAACACTAGGCGTAGGTAGCGAAATTCCGGGCACTAAAACTAGCGTGGAAATGCACTAGAAACGGTTGGCGGAACGATGTCGGGACGGTATTAGAGAGCGGTTTGAGAGAGAGAGAGAGAGAAAAGAGAGGATGATAAAACGGAAAAGAAAAACGAAACAAGAAAAAAACAAGGTAAAGCAATAGATAGAGTCCTCACGTTTGTTGAGCGCAACTCCGATTCATAGTGAGAACCGCGGGATTCGGCGGTGCCGGCACTACCTCCTGCTCGTCCTCCTCCTCCTCCGTCGCCCGCGTGACCCGCCCGGGCAGCGACCGGAAACGGGCTAGCGTGAAGGATGCGCTGTAAGTGGAGAACCTGCGAGGGAATCCGTGACAGGCACGGGTTTTTTTTTTTTTTGAGGGGAAGAGGTGCGGGAACGAGCAACAAATGAGCGTAAAGTTTGGTTTCGTGTTGGACGGCGCGCGCACGCGTGCGTGGGTGAGGCGAAAAGGAAGGCAGAAAGAAAGGGGGTGGGGGTGGTGATGGGCGTGCTACGATTGCGACAATAAGCCTAAATTTCGTCCCATTTTTTGCTTTTTGTTTTGTTTTTGTTCCGGGAAAAGTAGTTCAATTGCTGTGACGCCGAATTTGTATCATTCCAAGCGCGCGGAATGCTCCCTGCCCCTTGTCGGTAACCTCACTTTTGCCACCGTGAGTTGGGATTTGGATTTGTGAGCAGCGAAACGAAGGAAGCGAAAGTAGCAGGAACGAGCGGATGTGCGTGAAGTGAGCGAAATGAGCCTAATGTGAGCCTTGTGTTTGTATATGTGTTTGTGCGCTTGAGAGATTCGCATTTTAAAATAGCCGGGACTTACCGGATCCTACAATTAAAGAGAAAGAGAAAGAAAAGGCAATAAACATGATACAATATTTACAGTAAAATAGACGGCACAGGAATGTGTGTGGGTGTGCGTTTGTTTTTTTTTTTGGCCACAGTTGAAGGGTTGGAGGACAGCTGCGTTTGGCCACCTAGCAGCGTTACACCACAACATCACGAACTACACAAAACAAGGGTTTTGCTTACGAACGTTTACGACACGGGGAAAGGGAACGAACAATCGAGCCCGTACTAGGGATGTACACAAAAACACACGCAACACACTCGTACAAGCATGCAGAGAAACCCGGTGTAACGAATGCATCCTCCTCCAGGAGAATGTTAAATAAATCTCGGAACGGACGACGACATCACACTTGAGTTTTTACGTACAAAAAAAAAAACACAAAACCCTCCCCGGTGAGAAAGAGCATGCGTGAGGACGACATGGGTGGACGAAATCCCCTCCCCCCACCCGCGAACCCACTTCCGAACCGAGCTTCCCGCGTCTCGGCTGGTCCCGGCCGGTTACCTTGCGTGCGTTTTTGTCCAGAAACATGCCGCCACCGCCGCCGCCGCCGGCGCCGTTGCCGCCTCCTCCACCGGCACTCGAGGAGCCACCGGCGGGTCCACCACCCGCACCACTGCTGCTGCATCCACCGGCACCACCGCTGGTGCTCGGATACGGCGAGCCCGGACCGCCCGTCGCCATGTGGGAGAACGGCACCGGCACCGAGTACTTGATCGTGTGCAGCAGCTGCACCACCACGTTCGACACGTTCCGGAACGAGAGCTTCCGCCGGTTGGCGGCCCCGAGCGCCGACCGGACGCCGAGTGTGTTGAGCATGAGCGGCTACAGTGAGAAAGCAGAACGTGCGTGAGTGAGGTTATGAGCGGCAGAACGGCCGGGGACATCGTACCTTTCGCCGGTGTGCGGGCGGGACGATGAAGTAGGTGTCGATTTCGTTGTCGCGCAGGTAGGAATCGCGCGTGTCACCATGTCCGGCCTCCACCTCGTACTCGCCGCCGAGCGCATCGAGCGTCGCGCGGGTGACGTGCACCCGGCCCGGTTCGCCGCCGCTCTCCATGTGGTTCGCGAGCGTCACATCGTTCGACCACACGTCGAACTGCCACTTGCGCAGCCCGAGCACGCCGCACAGGACGCGCCCGGAGTGGATGCCGACGCGCATGTTCAGTATGACGTCCGTCTGCTCGACGACCGACGCGATCGCGTCGATCATGTCCAGCCCCATCTCGACCGCGCACCGGGCGTGATCGGCCCGCGGGTCCGGTATGCCCGACACGCAGTAGTAGCAATCGCCGAGTATCTTTATCCGCAGGCAGTGGTTGTCGTGCGCGAGCTGATCGAATCGTCCGAACAGTTCGTTCAGCAGCCGGACCAGCTCCTGGGCGCTGCACTGCGACGCCAGCACCGTGAAGCCGACGATGTCCGCGAACAGGATGCTCACGTTCTCGTGCTTCTGGATGTAGATCTTGTGGAACTGGCCCTCGACCGGCGACAGGATGTCGTTCTTCATCTCCATCGCGACGTGCTGCGGCAGGACGGACAGCAGCAACCGCTCGAGCTTCTCGTTCTCGTCCTCCATCTCGAGCCGGGCGGCGATGCAGTTGCGTGTGTCGAGAAAGGCGCGCCGCTGCGCTCGCTCCATCATCACGTTCACCACGAACCCGGCCACGTTCACGCCGACGAAGATCACCATGTTGGCGGCGAGCTAAAAGAGAGAACGAGAGTGAGTGAGCGAGAGATAAAAGGGGCATCACAAACACGTCTTACTGCCAAGGCGCCCGGACGTACCTGCTGGTAGGCGAGATACTGGAAGTTGCCGGTGTAGATGTTGTACCCGGTCAGACCGATGTGTATCGACGGGAGGATCAGCCCGAACAGGGCCGCCTCCCAGATCTGCAGCGGCATCATCGCGTACGAGAGGAAAATAACGAACACGATCTGCCAGACGCCCTCCGCCATCACCTCGCGCGTATCCACCGGAAACACGATCCCGACCGTCGGCATCGAGATGAAGCAGAAGGCGGCGGTGAAGAACAGGATGCCGTAGCAGAGGTACGGCAGGTGCGAGTCGCGTATCAGCCGGAACTGCAGCAAACCGAGCACCACCGTGAACAGCAGGCACATGAACGTGTTGAAAACATTCTGCGAAGAGAGAACGGGTGAGGTTAGGGAGGTGTTTTATCGCGCCCGGCAGCTGGCTTCTTTGGGGACTTACGTGTAGTGTCGGTGCCTGATTGTAGCCAAGGCTAAGGCCGCCCATCACGCCGCACAGGATGACGACCAGCGCGACGACACCCGTCACGGAGAACCGCTGAAGTTTGAGCGTGTACCGCTGGTAGAGGCTCTCCAGTTCGTTGTTCTCGAAGCGCAGCTTGTTCCACGGCCGGCCGCGGGCTGCATGGACCGCGTGATCCATCCTCTTTGCGTGCTAATTTCCTACCTCCTTCCGATGCTTCCGGTGGCGAGTATCCTAACCTATATCCTAACCTCGACGAGCGGAGTCCTGGAACGGAAGGGAAGCAGAAAACAAAGGCACCATTAAGTACAGGTGGAATCCGTTTGCGAAGCAATTCCAATTTCCGGACGCAACCAACAAACCCCGTTGCCAAGGATGCTCGGGCCTCGCCAAGATGGCCACGATTTGTTTGTTTCAATTTCTGAGTGGCACTCAAGTGTTGCTTTCCAAGCGTTGCCGGCGAACGATTGTTTACCTTTCGCGAGAAGGATCAACTAAGCACACAAGCTCGCGGTCGGCGCGGGGGAAAAAAGCACCTCAACGCCTAGAAACGCCAAACTCTGGAAACCGTTCACCGGAGGCAGTTGCTCGGAGCGATGCGTGAGGTTCCAGAGAGCTTACACAACCGGTTCTGGATTGTACGTCTTACGGGGAGTGGGCATTTGCATATGTAATGTGTCATTCCGGCCGTCCCGTGCGTTGTAAGAAGCGGGAGCTGGTTTTCCGTCCTCCTCCCCTAGCGACGATCGGTTCCGAAAACTCATCTTCACAACCTTCAGAACTTTCTCCCTCCGGCGGCTTTGGGATTTGCTTCCATTCGTCGAACAGAAACGGCAGCCCAATTAGACTACAAAACAGAGCAAGCCTCTCCTGGAAGTGGTATTAAAATATGGACATCAATTACGTCCGCCGAGTACCGATGGCAACCACGTCGGAACTTGTTTGTTTCGCACACGCACCATATTTTGACGCAAGAACTTCGCGGCGAAACATGCAAAAAGAAAAAAAAAAGAAAAACAAAACCGCTTGCGGAATCAATAACAAAACGTTTGTCGCCGGGGAGAAAACCCCGCCCGTCATCGATCTTTGCCGGCCAAGTACCGGCGGCTTCTCCTCCGATTAGCGTCACGGAGGCGAACGGAGAACTGGTTTCATCATTCGAGGGATGCAGCCGGAAAGGAAGGGAAAGGCAAAAAAAAAAACGCAAAAGCGCGGAATTGGAATCACTTTCGGTTTCGGTTTCTGCTCGTATGATCTGTGACAGTTGGGGTGTTTGTTGCTGTTTGTTGCTGTGTGTTGCTTTTTGTTTGGCAGCTGGGGAGGAAGTGAACGAGCGGTGCGGAAGAGGAAGACAGGGTGAAGTTAACGAGCGGAGACATTGAGTGGCCGAGGGCCAATTGACGGAAACGCCGTCCACACCAACCACCGAGCGCGCGGTTTCGAGCGAATCGAACCATCGTTTGACATTTGACCTCGGGGGAACGGAGCAGCGCGTCCAGCCAGCTGTCAAATACGTTGGGGACGCCCCGCCCCAGAAAGCTATTTCGGGCCACGAAGCCGCGGGAACCTGGGCGCAATATAATGCCGGTAATTGCAACCAGCTGCAATCTCGGCATCGCACCAACGCAGCTCCGCCATTAAAATCTACAGAAAATGACTGACATGGTCGCTGGGGCGTTGGTTCAATGTCAGCCAGCCAGCAACAGCGTATCTTCGCGTGTTGCGTCACGCTGGAAGCGAGCCATCTCGGACGTCACACACGCGCTTTCTGCTCTCCGCAAGTACGGACGTCCCGAATCACGCAACTTCCCGGGCGAGCGAAGATGTTCCAAGAACGTCCAGAAGTCTCCCCATAATATCCCCGCCAACGTACCCAACACCGGTGAAGGTGCGAGTTGGTTTTGACCCTTTTTCTCACCCCCCCCCCCCGCCATCACGCACCACCAACTAATTAACACCTCCCCGAAACGGCTTGCGGGAGTGAAATGGAACAATAAAACGGCCCCTTACCCACCCTTTCGTGAGCGGACAATTGGCGATTGGCCGCGGGAGACATGTATCACCCCCGGGGGGGGGGGGGGGAGGCTCTCGGACGATCAATTTCGCAAATTGATTAGTTCCCGGTGGAGATATTCGCAGCGTTCGTGCGTGATTCAGCCGCCATTCGGAGGGGGCGCGAAATGAAACATCGAAGCCTTCGGAGATATTACACGAAATGTTATGGAAACGATATCTCCCCGGTTGCTGCTCATTCCAAAAAAAAAGATTCAAAATCCGATGACGCCTAGACTTCGTCAGGACATCCGAACTTGCGATGCCTACGCATTGTTTACCTCCAGACGCTGGACTTGCGAAGAAGTCGCGATCGGTGGAAGCTAGATAGGTTCTCGGCTCATCGAAGCAAACTCGCAAACGTAATGGACATTCGTAGACACCTCCCAAGTCCGGACGTCTAGAAAAATCCCAAACATGGCCGCACCCCGCCATGTCCCAGCCCCAGGTACGTGCTCCAGGTGCTGCTCGGTGCTCGGGACAGCGAGCGGTTACGCCACAATCACACACACACACACACAGAATACCCACCGTTTGAGTGATATTTCGGGCCGGTTTGGAGCGGCGTGGAGGACAAACAACAAAACAACCCCGTCGGACGCGAAGCTATATATATTTTGGATTCGATGTGCGTCTCCGCCGCCCATGTCTGTGTGTGTGCGTGTGTGTGCATTGGAAGATGGGCCGCAAAAATGTGCCCATTAGTATGCGCGACCCGAACCCCCCCCCGCACACACACGCGCGTGGTTTGTTGTTGTTTTATTAGCTTTTTTCCAACGCATCCACCACGAACGTCTCAAGTGCGCGCGGCTACATTAGCGTACTGCTAATGGACAATATGCCCGATTTTATTCATAATTACCCCTGCAGCATGGGACGAAAACAGCAGCTTTGCTGCACACACGCCGGGTTCACCTTGCCCACCGGCGCTGGAGACATCAGGTCGTCATCAGGCGCAGCAGAGCGCGCGTGTCTGCAAGAGTCGCCCCATTTCGGTCGCAAATTTATGGAGCAAAATCGCGCTCGAAGCTTTGTCGGTTAGTTCACGCACGCCTTGCTGCCTCTGCCCGGGGACGATTTATTGCGACCGTCGGTCGAGTGTCCAGGAGCGTGTTCCGTCCGGCGATAAGAAAACTTGACCTGGCCGCTCAAGAGGGTGACGGGGGTGGGGGAGGTGGTGGCGATACAAATCACTGGCCCACTTGAAGGCGTACGTTGAGCAACGTTTCGCACACCGCGGCACGCATATCTTGCGCGAGGCCAGCCCGGCGTCGGTCAAGTTGCTGAGGTACCAGGTACCTTCGGATATATAACTTCGCGCGCAACTAACGCCGCCGCTATGGCGTTGACGGGCGTTTCTCGGGCAAACCGAAGCGGATGGCACCGCGAAAGCAAGCCGCTTCACTCCCTACCTCCTCTCCCCCTCCCCGGTAGCCATTTCGCATTTCCACGCCGTTTGGATGTATCTTCATCCGTTTTCCCGGCACACGATTACGCAAAAAAGAGTGCACACACAGCCGCACGAGTCGTTGGCGTCGTTTGCGTCACACAGGGGGACCCAGGGGTGAGGGTGAAATATATTGAAATTTGAAAACAGAGTCCCACAGAGAGAGAGAAAGAGAGAGAGAGAGCGCGCGAGTTGTCTCGTGTTCGCTTTCCCGAGGGTGCCCGTATTTGACGTTTTTCTTCTTCCTCCTCCCGGCCTGGTTGAGGGAAGTCACCATCCTCCTCCACACCCTTCACCCCCTCCCCGCTGAACCGTGCGTTTATGGGTGCTCCATTGGGTCTTTTTCTTTCAAAAAGAAAAAAAGCATCCCATCACACGAAAAGTTCTTGTTTTAGGCCGCTGCGGCTATGAGCACCGATCGCGGTACGCTTGCTCTTTCCCTCTTGTGCTCCCTCCTTCTCTACCGCTTGCACACACCTTCCTTCACGCGTTAATCTTGGTAAAAACGCATCGCAAACGGCACCGCAACGACGGAGGAGACGGTTTCGAGGCGGCTCGTCAACGTCAAAACCTTCGTGCGCCAATCGACGTGCCGCGATCAGTGGCCCTCCTCCCACCCCGCCCTCCCCTTTTTCACCCAGTAAGCAAATGCCTGTAGATGACACACAATCTGGCTCTTTATGATACGGCGGCTCTTTCGTTTGCTTCCACGATCGGCGGGCATAGTTCGAATGCAGGCAGCTGCCTTCCAAACCCTACCCTCCCACTCCCCCCTCCCCCTCCCATCCATCACGCCGTCACGAAATAACAACCAACAAACAAAAAAGGGACGCGTTTGCGTTTGTCAAGGGGCTTTTTGTCGTCCAGCAAAACGGCGACCTCCACAGACAGCAGAGCCGATAAGCTAATGAGACGGAAGGGCGAAGGGCAAAGCGAGAGAGAGAGTGAGAGAGTGAGAGAGAGAGAGAGAGAGAGAGAGAGAGAGTTGAGGTTGGGCTCGTTTCTCGCGCGGAAGCTAATTAAAACATTACACATCGCAAGACATTGAACACAATTCCCTTTCCAGCAGCCATCCGGGCGGTATCATCTTCACCCCCGGCAATCCATCGTGTATTGTGGGATCTGTCCGTGGTTGTATTGGTGATTGTGTCGGAAACGAAAAAAATGCAATAAATGAAATAAGTACTCAAGTAGTGATAAATTGTCACAAATATTGCTGCCACTAATTTAAGTCATTTTCGTAGGGGTTTTTTTTCTCATAAAACCACTCGCATCCCTCGGCGCCTTTTTAGCAGTCCCTTCACACCCTGGGTGTGATTGATGAGCTAATCGAATCGAACGCGGCCAAGAAAAAGCCCGTGTTTTACAATCGCCTTCGGTGCGAGATACAAATCCGGTAAGTATACAAATAAAACCGTGCGTTAAGTCATTCGGTGGACACGCTCGGCTTCGGCCCCGCGAGCCTTCGGTATGTACCGGCGAAAAAGAAAACAACCCACCCCAAACCCGCCCAGCACAGGTGCGTTGGGTCGCGCAATGACGCAACGCTGTTCCGAAAGTTTTGCGGTTTTTTTTCCCACGCGCGACACTTTGACGTCTTGGTGGAAAGCGGGGAGGGAAAAAAAGTTAAAAAGAAAAACTTCTACTCTCGATGGTGTGGGGGGAAAGGGAGGTTTGGTGGGATGTGAAAATTTTACAACGTTTTTCTTCTTTTTTTTTTGCTTTAGTTTGCTTGCGGCGAAACGTCTCGAGATAACGAGCAAAACGATGGAAACGATGCGCGCTGATGATGGATGATGCGATTTTGTGGCGGAAAAGTCACCTCCTGGGGAGGGGTGGGGAGGAGAGGGAGAGCGGACCGGAAGCTAGTGGGCAGAAAATATACGTACGTACCGAGAGAGAGAGAGAGAGAGAGAGAGAGAGAGAGAGAGAGAGAGCGTGATGTGTGTGAGAGAAAGAGAGAGAGGAAAAGGACTGCAATAAAAACGTTTTACTAAAAATTCCGCGACACTTTGAAAACTGCATTTTTTCCGCCGCGCACGGAAACACGGATTGGAAATTGGATCAGCGGCTCTCGGTGTGCCGTGTGTGTGTGTGTGTTTTTTTGCCGATGTGTTTTGCCCCAACAGCAGCGCAAAAGGTCAGGCGCATTTTGCGAAATTAGAATACTTTTCCTTCCACCCGTTTTTACCGGCCAAAAAATGCCGCTTCCACTTCGGCGTGCGGAAAAGAGGGAAATGCCTTGGGCGACCAACACTATTGAGAAGCGGGGAAGAAGAAGGGGAGGTTGGTGGGTTGAAGCATCCTTTTACGATCCTTTCCTTCCACCCATCCCCTCCATCCCCGGACGGACGTTTGCTGGAGAGGAAAGCAATCGAAAATAAACTTAATTTTTCGGCGAGAAAAAAAAACCCACCCTGAATCGGTCGAGGAGGGCCGCGTTTGAATGTTTTAAAGCGGAACATTCCAACCCGAGAAATGGCCGTGACCGGCCAACATTTCCCTCCTCCCCGGTAGGCACACACCTGCTCGGAGGGAGAAATTGCGCAAAAAAAACCCACAAATAGCAGGAAGGAAGATGATTAGAAAGAGAGAGAGAGAGAGAGAGAGAGAGAGAGAGAGAGAGAGAGAGAGAGAGGTTGCTAAAAATGTGGGCATGAAATAAACCGAACAACCAAAATCCTAGAATGCCTCAGGAATGGGGAGAAGAGGCGGAGGCATCTCAATCAAATAATTTTCCATCGCATTTCTATCGCCATTCCACACACACACACACACACACAAAAACACCGACCAAAAAACACCACACGGTGTCAAGCGGTATCACGGATTATTATTATTTTTTTAACACAGACCATCAATTTGTTCGCTACACACCTCCAATGGCAATAAAAACACCATGAGAGATCGCGATCTAAAAATATCACCCACACCCTCCCCACCCACTTTCTCCGTGCCGAACTGAAACCAGCGGAATGAGCAGCTGGTGCGGAAGGATATTTTCCATGCAAATGTTTCCGTTCCGCTTCGCCAGGAGCTGCCGCACAAATGAATGGCAATCAAAGAAAACGCCGACGCGGAGGGAAATAAACATCTAAAAGGCGCTGGTTCGAACGAATGGGATCTAATTCCAAGCGTTCCAAGCATGATTTTTATACAATTTTTTTACTCAACTTGAAGAAAGATTACAGATTCCTCCTATGGAAGAAAGTTTACACTACCAAGGATTTAGAAAAATTTGTTTCAGGTTCAACAAAAATTCAACAAAAATCTTGCGAAGGAAACATACTTAATTGGGTTTTGGAAAAAATTCTCGAAAAATAATTTTGTGAAAAATCATCAAAAATTTCGAATTTTGTTAGGATTATGAGATCATATTGTGACTAAATTAGGTTAATTAAAAATTTAACAAAACCGTTTTGGGTTGAAAACAACTCTTCCTTGAAGACATTCAGACTTCAAGCAAAAAAAAAAGTTCACGAAAAAGAAATTACAAAACTATTTTCCAAAATCGGGCAAAAATATTTGTAAAAAAAATCCACATTCAGACAAATATTGGCGCATCCGGTCCCGATCGCGATGCCACAATTCAAGATAAAAGAAGTGAAAACACGTGCTGGCTACCCGTGTTGGAGTAAAACAAATAGCGTGAAGGGTTTCTTTTATCTTCTAAAGGCATTCCGTGGGGCAGCAATAAAAAAAAAAAAAACAAACTACCACGTGTGCGCCGCCACCCCCTTCGGTGCACGGTTTTTTACGAGCCGTACGTGAAAACCCGTCACACAGGCGTGCATTCTCGCATCCGGGAAACCGTTCGCAAGTTCGCATGACGGCCGCACGTGTCTCGCCGAGAACGCTCACTTTCAACAGGCATTTGGCGAGATGAGCGATGCAGATAATGCACCCTACAAAAAACTAGGGGGGAGGGGGGGGGGAGAAAGGAGTCCGGCGAAAGGTTTTCCATAATCTCCTTCCGGTCCTGCCGAATAGCAAAGCCGACGCGGATGAAGTGCTGCAGTTTCCCCAGCTGTCAACACATTGCGCACCAGTGAAACATTTCGAACGACCATTAGACATCCAAATCACGCGCGCGTCTCTCGCGGCCATCAACTCCGAGCGAGGGAAGCAGAAACGAACGAACAAGACAAGACAAAAAAGCGCGTTAGAAACATTTTAAGTAGTGGCGTGAACGACACAACGAAGCATCCGCAAGAGAGAAGAAAACAAAAAGGCGGCTCTAGACACATATAGCTCGCACTTAAAGGGTTGGTTGGTGGTGGTGGTGTTTATTGTCCTATCTCATCCGGTTGTGTGTGTGTGTTTTTTTTTTCGAGGGTTTTACGTTCGTTCGGCAAGAACGTCAAGAACGATTGGCGTTGTTGTGTGGGAGAGAACAATCGTCATCATTCCTGCCGATGATAGCGCACTATTTTAACCCTCCCAACCAAGGACAGCCGCTGGGAAGAAACCAGTATAAAGAAGAAGAACGAAACTACCTTCGGAGCAACAAAAAGAGAACCTAAACGATGCGTTTTTATTTTCCAACTCCCCGCCAAAAAAAAGAAGAAAAAAAAAACAGAGAGGGAGATTCAAAATAGATATGAGGCTGGGGATTAAATCTTCAACCCCCTTGCTGTTTGCGCGTATCAGTAATGTTGTTATTCAATTAGAACGGCGACATCCGCCCTGCGCCCCACACCGGAGCATAATTGCGAATAATGCAATGAAATGTAAAACAAAAAGAGAGTTTCCCGCCCATTAGCGCAACGGTAAATAGAGATAATGCAATACGCCACACGCAATCAATCGTACGGACGCGAACGCGAACAGTATCAAATTAAATTAGCCCAACGAGCGAATGTAATGCGAAAGCCCAACGCAGGGCGAGGGCGGAATTGGATTGATGCTTGTTTTTTTTATTTATTTATTCGAACGCATTTATCTTCCCCCACCCGGCGAAGGAAACTGCACATCGCTCCCGGTGGGTTGCATCTTGCAATCGTCCTGCGGGATTTGACCGCTAAAAAAAAGATTAAAAAAAACCCAACTCGACAGGTGAAGCAAACGAGCGCTAATATTATCTTACGCTCGCAACCGCCTCGCCCGGAGTGTTTAATGTAACGCATTAATCGAATTAATCAGACACGGCCGAGAACTTCGATTTGGAGCGAACTTGCGGAAGTAAAAAAAAAAACCAGAAACAAACCTTCAGGACCAACCCGTCTCCGGGAGGAATCGCTTCGTTCGTTGCTCCACTTTTGTCCCCGACGCAGACAAGGATGAGGATCTATTTTCAGCCAACCATGTGTGTGTGTGTGTGTGTTTGTGTGTTGGCGTTCCATCATTCTTCCGCCACCGAGGCGGAAAACGTTCACCTAACCTCAAGCACAAATTGCTGCTAGATATATATATTTTCCTTTTTTTATATATATATATGATGCCGCAACGCGTACTCCGAGCAACCTGATTAGCGGCTGATTGGTGGGCAAAATAAACAAATAAAAAGGTAAAAAAATGGAGAATAAAAATAAACCACCGCGATCGATCCACAGACGAGCTCGGAAGGATACCGAGACGTCTAATCGAGCGTGACAAATGCGTGCGTGTGTGTGTGTGTTTGTGCGAGGACCTCAAGTTGCTCTAAATTCTCCAACGTCCCTAACTCTTCCCCGGAGTGCCTGTCAGCGTCAGAATATGAGGAATATCCACGGGTCGTCCGCATACCTGGCAGCTTCTCGCGGCTAAAAATAGTGACTTGGTCGCTCCAGTTTCGATTACTTTTTGCTAGCGCATCTAAGCGCATCCCCGCTCCAGCCCCGGGGGGAGGGCCGTGGAAGACATTCAGCGGCGGACGTCCGACATTCCTGATCGGGCACACTTTGTCGGGTAGATAATCCGAACGAACGAACGATTTGCCTCCTGTTGTGGTGCGCTAGTATGCGTCTTATTGCGCAACGCCCGGGCCAGGTCATTATATCGGGTGCCTATTATCTTCATCGTCATCGTCCGGGCGGTGTTTGGAAAAGCTGCGCGGGCTGCTCAACCTCCGCGACAGCCCGCCAGGGGCGACCGTGAATGGCGTTCAGGTGCGTCAGCGTCAGCGTCGCAAAAGCTTCTCCGGACGTCCGGACGCTCGAGGCGGGGTGGAGGTCAGAGAGCAAATGTTTGCCGTTGCCGCTGCCGGTGCGCTTCGGACCATAAACGCACTCGACGGCGGAGAACGGGTGACGGAAAGGATGAGAAAAAACAAAATAAAAACCACAAACCGTCGAACCGCCGCCAGCCAGTCGACTGGAAAAGCCAACGGACGGAAGTGGCGGAGGCCATGCGCCAGCGAACTGTTGGATGCTCTCTCTCTCTCTCTCTCCCTCTTCCGGGGGCGACCTCCCCAGCCAAGGTTGACCTTTTGCGAGGAGGAAACATTTTTAATTAGTTCGCCCCGGACGCCCCGGAAGCGGGCCGGGAAGCCAGGATGCGCCCGATTCCGAGACGGGGAGGTTCGAATTTGCATTTTTGCACCACTCATTATCGATGGTCCACGGGCTCGCAGGCTCACTATCATCAACCCGTTGCGTTGGCGAGATATAGTTCTCTCCGGATATTAAACAAATCCATCTTCTTGTCCCGTCGTGTCGGGCCACCTTCAGGGGCGTCTAATTAACGCGAGCGCCAGCAAACGCACTCCCACCTCAAAGTTCACACCGTCCAGCATCCATTATACGAGCGCGATAAACTAACAATTGGCTGGACGGTTCGTTAGTGTCGCGTCCAACGGTGTTTTTCAACAAAACTCCATTGCTCCACCAGGTGCAGCAGAACTTCCAGAACATCACCGGACGAACAATGCTTGCTAGAAGTTGAGTGCGCTGGTTAGACTTTACCGGGTGAAATATGTTCAACCTGGACGACGGTTTGGTTTGGTTAGCCTCACGCGCGTGGAGCATTCCAAACATGCGGTGTACGTCCCGAGACTTCACGGTTTTCATTACAATTTGCGTTGGTTTTCGGGACCACAATCTTCCGAACGTGTATCCGCCGGTGAGCGAAGGCGAAACCGACACAGCGCCCTTTGGAGCGCACGGCCAAAGACGCCGCGGGAAGATAGCTTCGCTGGAGATAAACAATCCCAAAAACGCCGAACGCCGAGAAGCATCTGTTGCCCCGAGGGGAGGCGTGGAAAATCGTTTCGCCGGAAAGCCCAACACGGCCGGCGGTTTATTTACGTTACTGGGCCGTTTTCTGTGTTGGGAGGCGTTGTGTGTTGTTTTCAAGATCTCTCCAGACTGACCAGCAGGCATTCCTTCATCTTGCGGAAGGAAAAAAGAAATACCCGAGTGCGGTTGTGTTTTCCAGGGTCCATTTTAGACGGGAAATGAGGAACTCACCCGGCGTTGGCGCACTGTCGCACGGCGTTCCGTTGATTGAGAAGACATCCGTCGTCGCCTTGCCTGGCGGACACCGAGCGGGGGAGGTTTAGTTTGATTTTTTGATAGACAGATCAATCTACACACCGGGGGATTTGTTTTTTTTGAGGAGCAGGACAGGAGACCAAAAGGACGATGGAAAATTAAAACCGATTGCCGACTGGGAAGCGTGCCGGTGTTACTTACCCGAAACGATGGCCTCCCGGTCGGGTCTCTCGCACTTCCCCGTCTCCTTCCCCGGACAGGATCTTCGCACTTCTTTCTAGCGTCCCCTCTGTTCCGCGTCTTCTTTCACGTTTTGTTTGGTTGATTGAAGTCGAAGTTGAAACTGATCACACTAACGAAACAGCACAAAAACACACACACACGTACACTAGACACAGTCATTTACATGTAGCACACCGCACCAACGCCTCCACCGTCGCCCTCAGGTGCGACCGTCGTAACACGTGCCGATGCAGTTGCAGCAGACGACGGCGACCACGACGACGGTGCGCTGTTGCACATTCTGAAGCCAAGACGCCTGGAAACCGGACGCACTAGCACACCACACGGCCATCGGACACGAGGGCCATTATTACACGAGCACGAGGACGACGCCTGTCGACGTTACTAAGTAAGCCACCAAACCACCGCTACCTTGTGAGTGTTCTGTACGGAGCGAGAAAGAGCAAGCGAGAGAAAGAAAGCTGCAATTAGTAAGGTTATCTTCTCCAGCCGCCATCATCCCGCCCAAAATCAATCGCCGAACTGGCACCGAATCGAACGGTTCGATTAGAACGTCCGCGCGCGAGCGAGAGAGAGAAAAAAGGACAAAACAAAACAAAAGAAAACTTTGACGTTTTGCACGTGCAAAATCCCGATCGCCTCGCACTCGTTCTACCACTTCCGCATGCCACCTACCTCCAAATCAAATGGCTACAAAAACATACGCACACACCCGCAAACACATACGGCATTCTCTCGCTCCCCACACAAGGACGATAAAAGGACGCAATTGGAGGAAAGATGTGTATGAAGAAGTTTTTTTTTTGCTCGGCTCAGAGGTCAGCGCCTATCCTTCGGGTTGTTTTTTGTGTTCGTGCGGCGCGACATCCTCCGGAAGTGTTTTCCATCCAACTTCCAACGCCCCCACACACACACACAGGAACCAGGAGCCGTTGATTGCGATAAACAAATTTCTTTGCTGGTGTTCGTCGAGTCTTCACGACGCCATGATTCTTCTTGCGGAGGAGGCTTAGTTCAGACGTGCCTGTCGTTAGAGGGGAATTTCCTCGTGCCAGAATGGCCCCATAACTTGCCTGTTTCGATGTATGGGAAAGCAACCAACACACGAGGGGACGTACACGGTAACGTTGCGTGTTGCTCTACCTGATGGCTACTAACACTGTGTGCTGTTACTAGCCTACTGAGTGCGCTGCCTGTTCGTCTCCCAAAGCTCTTGGAGCGATCGTTTCTGCCCGGCTCGCTCTCTCTCTCTCTCTCTCTTTTTCTCTCACCCTATTCTTTTCGGCACCGATCGCAATCAAGGATCGTCACGTTAAAACGCCACCGCAGATGGCGCTCGCATACAAATAGAAGAATCGAAAACAAAAGGCTGGTGGAGTGGAGTCTGCCGGGAGGCAAATGAAGTAAAAGACCGTGCCAAGAAGAATGGTTTTTTTGGCTGCTTTTGTCGAAGCACGTGGTTGTTTCTGGGATCCTTTTTGTGCGCTATCTCTTCGGTGAAGTGAAGCAGAGGTAGCGATTTTCCGGTTAAAAGTGAGGCGTTGCCAGTACGCGTGTTGGGGCGGTTTCTTGGTGAGCCTGCAAGGAACATCCGGTTTCGCGTGAACTAGCGCCAGACGGAGCGACAGAGGGGAGAGGGGAGGGAGAATACAATGGTTCGCCTTTGATGCAGCACGCGCGATAATGCTAACGTCGCGGGGAGGAGGATTGTGCTAACGCAAACAACTGGGTGGCAAAAGAAGAAAAAAAAACCACAACAGTCTTCGCGACATGGAACTCCAACTTCAACAGTGCGTCAAAGTCGCTGCTGCAAAGTCGGTGGGGTTGATGGGGGAGGGTGGAAACCGGGAAGGATACAGCAGTTGGCGGCAGTGTAAAGAGACGCTTCGGGTTTTCGGAACCAACACGTAGAGGCGGGTTGGAAACGCAATCAAGAAATGGGTTTGACGACGTTCTTGGCACTGGAAGATGATGTCTGGGAGCAGAGATCGATCGTGGGGCGGGCTGGCTTCGATAGAACAAGCAAACACACAAGCAAACACACACACACACAAACACGCACGCACTCACAACATTCACACAAGCACGCGAACTGGGATGCAGATTCGGAGTCATCGACATCTGAACCCCGGGTGCGAACTCCCAAGTCCCGGGTTGAACCGGAAGGAGACCTGCCATAATCAACAAGCCAACCCAGGTGTCCTGTGACGGTCTGCACGGGTCGTAGCGAATCGAAACGCCGTCCGTTTGTGGCTTGCTTGCCCCGCCAGGCCCGCAGTGGGTGTGTATTGATTTAAAGGGGCTTATTATTATTTTTTTTCAACACTCTCCGGCGCTTCAGCACCGGCAAAAATTTGCTACCGACCTGTTCACTGACGCAGCTTAAACACACTCTTTACGGTCGGTCGTCCACTCGTTTATCACGCTCGCTACCCGCGGAGATGATGGTTCACTGTACGCGAACGCGTTTCTAACGAATGTGCTGGTGCAGGGGAGGGGAGCATTAAAAAAAACGCCAGGCAACCTCTGCGCACACACCGACCGACGTGCGAGCGAGAGAAGAGACGCGGGGGACACTACACACAACCTTTATCGACGAACTTTGTTTTTAAAAAGAAAAAAGAGCGAAAAAACCAAACGTCAAGCGAAACAGCAATGCGATTTTTACCGACTTCCAGTACGGCCCATCCAGCCTCCACTTTGGGCGAGAAAGTTAAGCAGTTTGCAAGAGCGGGACGCTGTTCGCCAACGTCCCGCTGGCCAAAATGAGATCGATGCTTTGCGCACACTCCGTTTATTATGTGTGTGCTTAGGTCCAGAAAGCACCGATTTCCACCGCACAAAAACAAATACCACGGGTATACACGACCGGATTGAAAAGTTCCAGCTAAAAATTCACAATTGGAACGATTTTCCATAGGACGGAAAACAGGAAAGTGTGGATACGTCGTGCCAAATCATGCCTACGGTCGAAAGAGGCACCCAAGAGCATATGCTTTTTACAGTGAAAGAATCGCACGATGCGATTGTTTACGGTAACGACTCGTATCTAAAACCGTTTCAAATTGTTTGGAGCACTTGAAGTGCGCTTGAGATGTGATGCAACATGGTTGAGTACGTTTGTTTTCGATTTAATGAATATTTCGAAGGATATAATCGATGTTTAACAATTAAATTAATCATTTTGTGCTGTTTGAAGCTTAAATATAGTTCTGTTTTCAACCAAAATTCGTTCAAATGCCAAAACTTAGGCATTACCAGTGTTGACAAGCAAAGGTCTAAACGACCGCGTTTTAAAAAACAAAATCTTTTTCAAAGCTCGTTCACAGAACGCTTTTGGTAAGCTTTTTCCCCAAGCTTAATGTGTTGGAGTTTTAGAATGAACATCCAGCAGAAAAAAACGTGTTTGGAATTAATATTTTATATGCTTTATTGACTGTTTGAATTCCCAGCATGGCGAAAATGAAGCAGAGAACGGTTGCTTTACGAGAAGGACTGTAGGCCGGGTTGCGTTTTTCGAGTCGTTAAGCAGCTTTGATTTATTCGTACCCCCCAGATTACTGACCCCAGATTGCTCAAGCAAATAGGGGATTTCGGGCATGCCGGCCACCATCTCCGATAAGATTAAATCACCCCACATAATCAAATCAGTTTCCAGCGCAGTGAAAGCACGGGTTGAATTAACCCATAACGTTCGTATTCCCTAGGGTAGATTGTACAAGTTGGTTGTAAATGCCCCTCAGCTGTGTTCGGTGAGGTAAACACGCGAGAGAGCGAGCGCGCGCGCGCGCGCGTCAGCACAACAAACCGCTGCCTGGTCGCTACAATTCAAACAAGCTCCCCCAACAAACCCCAATCCCCCAGCAATTGAGACGAATCGGTTGCCGAGATAATGACCAAAGCATGTGCATGTGTGTGCGTGTTTGGGTGATGATGATGTAATTGTTTGCACTGCCCGAAGCGAGGCGAAAAGCGAACGAAAAGTCTCGCGCATGCGATCCGGCAGCACGTGTTCCTGCACGGCACGCACGGACGCACTCACGACCGGAACCAGGTCGGTATCGGCTTTCGCTCGTTCCGTGTCCAAGCCCGCCCGCAAGGGGCCAGTTGTTGCTGCCACTTGCCGGAGTGGGAAGGGAAGGGCGCTTAGCGAGCGAAACAAACCGTGTGCGGTAGTTCCGACGCCCGTCTGTAACAACGAACGTCCGCTTTCTTGCTCTGGCTTGGGTGGGAGTGTGCGCGTCACAGACGGCGCTCGGTGGTGTATGTGTGCACAGGTGCTCACGAGCGATGGGATATCACCCTCCATGCTAGGTTCGGGCTGAATAGGTGAAATTGTTTACTGCCACTGGCTGGACGTGAGGCCCGTTGGGAGTTTGTGGCCGCCAATCTACCTGGAGCACAACAACACCGCCGTGCAGCTTCAATCAACTCAACCCTGCGGCAACCAACCGACGTCCAGAGTGCATAGTGTCTAGTGTCTGCTTGGTACCGGACGAGCCATGAAGTGATCCAGGTCCTAGTCGTCAGGTCCCTTAAATCCTCGGTGCGAAAGAGTCCAAAAAAGAGACAGTGAACAAAGCAAGAGACACAGAGCGAGAGAGGGAAAGAGAGTGCACTGGTCAGGTACGGTTGTTTGCCGTTGTGTTCCAGAGTCGCTTGTGTTGCAACTTGCAACGGCCAGCGCCACTAGTGCACGAGTTACCAACAGGGGAGTGTGTTCGGTGCCAGTTCCCACAGCCTCGGTGAAGCCATCCAGCAAACCGGAACCTAATGCCTAGCCGATCCGGGCGGGAAAGGCAGCGGCCAAAGTCCAATCGATAACCAAATCCAGCGTTCAACGTTCCTGCCCCTCCCAACGCTCTGACTACTCGACTGCAATCAAAACGGTGCTGTGGAGTCTCAGGCTCCACCTCCTCCAAAATCCCTGCCGCTACCCCTGTGGTCTGATTTCCAACCCGGATACTTCCCCCAAGCATGACTTCGGTAGACAGCGACAGTAACGTTCCGGTCGATCCTAGAGTGCAGGTAAGGGGAGTCTTGACAGGTTCAACAGTGACACCGGAGCTTCTTTTCCACCAAAACGCATGCAACGAGGTGGTGTCTCCTCCTATCGAGTGCAGTTTTGCAGGGATCGATTTAAGTTTTTTTTGTTGTTGGTTGCCAGGAGTGGATCTGACCTTTCGACAAGGCACTCGAATGGGAGTTGAAATATCACTAGACATTACTGTGCGTTATATCATGCCGTGCTCGTGTGCGTTATGTGTGTCTAAACTCTGCAATACTCTTTTCTCCCTTTCTTATTGCGGTGTTATGGCGACCAGATTGAGCTGGAGAAGCTGAACGAAGCGACGGACAACATAAACAAACATGAGGTCGACCTAGACGTGAGTAAACAATTCGCTTGGGTAGTTGGAACCCGGTCGCACACCGTTTGCTAATCTCGGCACCGTCGCTTCTTGCAGGAAGCGAAGAACGAATTCCGCGAGCTGTTGCGGGAAAGCGCTGAGAAGATCAAGGCGGTCGCGAAAAAGGTCGGCAACTCGATCGATGCCGCGAAACCGTACTACGAGGCGCGGCTGTACGCGTCACAGGTAAGGCACCGGCTAGGCTAAACCCGTCACGGTGGTAGTAATGGACATCCACGCTGGTACTCGTCCCCCTTTTTGCAGCTCGCGAAGGAAACGCAGCAGTGTGCGCTCAACTTCGACAAAGCCAAATCGGTGCACGCCGCGGCCAAGGAGATGGTGTACCTGGCCGAGCAGGGACTTGGCGAGAAGTCGACGCTTGACACCGCCTGCCAGGAGATGCTGACGCACGCGACCACGCGCGTCAACGAGAGCCAGAACGAGTGCACCGAGATGCGGAACGTGCTGAAGATCAGCGAGCTGAAGCTGGAGGTCGCCAACAATCGCGTCTGCAAGCTGCACTCCCAGCTGAAGGGTGCCATCAGGGCGTCAAGGTAAGGTCCTGGTGTGCTAGAACCTTATCAACCGTACTTAGATTTCTTATGTTTGTTATGTTTTGCGGGTTTATTTTTTTTTTTATTCCTCTTTTGGTTCGGCGCTGGAATCTCGTTCGTCCATTGTTGTTTGTTTTTGTACGCACCATTCCCATGCTTCCGTTGTTTGGTTAGCTAGTTTCGATATTCGGCGCAATCTTTTGTTGATGAACATTATTGCCTACCAGCATGAGTTGCTTTTCCTGTAAGTATTCGCGCACGTGGTCGGCGCCGCAAGACGAACGATTTCAAACGGTTGGCTGTTGGCGTTTCTCCGTTCTCCACCAGGCCGTACTACGAGCTGCGTGCCAACTACAACGCGTTGCTGCTCGAGCAGAAGCAGAAGGTGGTGGAGCTGGAAACGAAGGTGGCAGAGTCGAAGCTACGCTACAACGAGGCCTTGTCGAACCTGGAGCGCATCTCGGAGGAGATCCACCGGCAGCGGAAGGCGCGCGCCAACAGTCTGGACGAGGATGGCGGCGGGTCCGGCGGGTCGTCGTCGTCGTCGGCGGTGGTGGCAGGGCGGGGCGGCAAGATGCTCGCGATGCACCTCCCGTTCAGCCAGTCGCCGTCCGCGGCCCGTATCGACAGCAACGACGAGTACCTCGAGTTCCCGGCCAAGCTGTCGATCAAGGCGAGCCCGATCAAGCAGAAGTACCTGGACAAACTCGACTGTCCCCACCTGCTGAAGGACTTTGCCCGCAAGACGAGCCCGAGCGCGGAAAGCGACTCGGACAACTATCAGTTCTCACCGAACCCAACCATCGACGATATTACGAACATGTCGTCGGAGGACATCGAGCAGTGGACCGAGATCCGGCTGTCGAACTCCAACAGCAGCAGCTCGGGCTACTCCCAGCACAACTCGCTCGTGCTGGAGGACGCCCCGACCCCGCAGGACGAAACGACCGACTCGTCGTCCGAGGACAGCCCGAAGGCGAAGACGCGCATCATCAAGATGGAGATGTACCAGCCGGAGGGTGGTGGGGCACGCCGCACGGACGGTGGGATCGCCGGGTGGATCGCCAAAACGGGGGCCAGTGCCGGGTCGGCGGCTTCGTCCGGCAACTCCACCGGCAGCACCGGCCGGCGGCAGAGCCTGGACATCATCATCGACACCGGCGACCGGGTGAAGGACGTGTTCGCCCAGGGCATCCAGCGCATCGGCAAAACGCTCGAACGGCGCAACAGCGAGTCGGAGGTGGCACGGGACGAGTCGGCCGGAAGCGATTTTTTTCTCTTCCAGCGCTCGGACCCTGCGAAGGATGGTCTGTCGGATGAGCAGGTGGAGAACCTTCTTCTAGACCAGGACTGCACCGATATCTTTCAGAACGTGGTGAACATATCAAAATGAGGGCGGGCGAAGGCGGCGGCACCGGTGGTGGCAACGTCAGCACGGGCCGCCGGGCCGGAGTGAGCGCACTGTGTAGATACTGACAGCTATCTGCGACCGTTAGGAAGCTGGCAAGATTGCGACCGGTGCTAGTCATAAAACCGGCTAGCATTTAAGGATGGCGTTCATCGGGACCGGAGCGAATTAGGAACAAAAACACATACACACACACACACACACTCAAATCGTAAAGCAATTAATCAACAAACGTGAAGAAGCCGATCGTGTACTGTGTTGTTGTACGATGTTGTTGATTTATCATAGATTCTAACGCCCCAGCAATAAATAAAAAAAAAACAATTGGGTTGTGGCTCAACTGCAATACAGTAGAAACGGAACAGCGTAGCATTATTGGAACATAAAGATTGGTTAATTGATACGCATCATACGCAAAACAAGCGTATTGAGCATAAATCTGATTATGTTTCGGTTTTTGCATGATAATTTAACATGTTTTTGTTTTTCATGAGCTTTCATCAAATGTGTACCCCTAGACGTCAAACGGACGTCTTCAATATGGCTGACTTGACAAGATCAAAATGGTATCTTCTTTAACCCATCCTGGTGTCATTTGCTTTGAATCTGTAAACAAATCATCTGACATTTGTCGAGTCAAGGTTGTGCGTGTGTGTGTGTTGGTGGAGCAGCGCCGCGTTGTTGTTTTTGTTGCTGCCGATGGGGGCCGTGCGCTGCGAAGGGTTGGGGCTGGGAATAGCTTGCGTGCGCACGGTGTGAGGTTACCGTATCCAACACAAAGCAATTCCCACCCTCTCTCCGTTGCGATGTGTGCGCGCGCGTGTGTGTGTAAGCATCCCCTCGGTGCGTAAAATCGATTCGAAACATGACACAATTCGTTGTCACTGCCTCCACCTCCGTTGGTTGTCCGCCGCGATGGGTGAGTGTGTGCCAAAAATCGTCAAAAACATTCTGCACGCGGGCACGAAGGTCGTCCCGTTCCGCGATGGTACCAAGGTGAGTGGTTGGTTGCGTTTTGCCACCGCTGGCACGTTGCACTGAACCCTGTCTCCCTGTTCGCAGGTGAAATTTCACTACCAAACGCACAAGTGCGACGCGGCGCACACCCTCATCGATGACAGCCGGACGCAGGGCAAACCGATGGAGCTGGTGCTCGGCAAGAAGTTCAAGCTGGACGTGTGGGAGTCGATCGTGCAGGACATGGCCCTGCACGAGGTCGCCCGCTTCCGGTGCGACAAGTCGCTCGTCGTGCAGTACCCGTTCGTGTCGAAAACGATCCGCGACGCGCAGAAACCGCGCGAGGAGCGGAAGCACTGCTGCGGGATGACCGTGCAGAACGAGGGTATCGGCTACCGCGACCTGGACGAGCTGTTCGCCAACCCGCAGGACCTCGAGTTCACGATCGAGATCCTGTCTGTCGAGAGCCCGGAAGAGTACGAGAAAGAATCGTGGCAGCTGAGCGACGACGAGAAGCTGCAGCGGGTCGGTAAGCTGCGGCAGCAGGGGAACGCCGCCTACCAGGCGCACGATCTAGCCACCGCCCTCGAGGCCTACTCATACGCGACTGGCATCATCGAGCAGCTGATGCTGAAGTAAGCAACGGAGGTCGCTCAAACCGAGCAAAAAAAAAACACCACCTAACGCTGCTTTCGCTTTCCCCTCGACACATTCGCAGAGAAAAACCGGACGAACCGGAGTGGGTCGAGCTGGCGCAGATGAAGATTCCGCTCCTGCTCAACTACTCCCAGTGCAAGCTGCTCGAGAAGGACTACTACGCGGTGATCGAGCACTGCACCGAGGTGCTCAAGTACGATAAGGACTGCGTGAAGGCGTACTTCCGGCGCGGCAAGGGCCATGCCGGGGCGTGGAACTTCGACCGTGCCCGGGCCGACTTCCAGCGGGTCGCCGAACTAGATCCGGCGCTGCAGCCGCTCGTCAGCAAGGAGCTGGTCAAGCTGCAGGAACAGCAACGCCTGCGGGACGTGGAGGACAAGCTCAAGTATCAGAAGCTTTTCTAAGATTGTTTTATACATGTTTTTTATGTTCTTTTTTATATGTAACAGTCGCTAGAAAACAGTATCGTGCAAAACGAGAAACACAGTAGGGAACTCACACACACACACACTCTCTCGCTGGCGAGTGCTCCTGGTGGATGCGAAAATGTGCAATAGTTGTGTAGCCGTGTAGTTAATGTTAGGCATTTTTCGATCCATTTTACACATCATGCTTTACGTGGTGCGTCTCACCCTAGTGTCGTAACCGGTGTTCGCCACGAATCACGATTTTCGTCTCAATGTTGTTGTTTTTATTTTCTACTCATCTTTTTGTTTTTGTTTCCGTGTGTATATTCGTAAGCCAGCAATGTCGCGTACAAGCGGTCTAGATAGGTAGCGTGAGGTGCCATTCGTGAAGAGGTTAGGCCCATGTTTCGGCCGACTCAGGGTGGAGGAATCCGCACG
The DNA here is from genome assembly GCA_000473445.2 of Anopheles farauti. Lineage (NCBI taxonomy): Eukaryota > Metazoa > Arthropoda > Insecta > Diptera > Culicidae > Anopheles > Anopheles farauti. The sequence continues at coordinate 2,655,814 of KI915047.1, read as the reverse complement.
GCAAATCGGTAGGCAAATATATAGCAGCAAATTATTCTCGTACTTCTCGGGCGTGTCTTTGACTGTTTCATCTTGAGAAGAAAAAAAAACGCTGTTGAGATTAAATAGCTTGTTTGCTGGACGGATGGTAACCGCACGTAGTTCGACCGGTGAAGTTATCCATCTTCGCGATCACGATCTCGAGTGACGCACACAAACAAACACACACACAGACTGTGACCCGCCAGATAAGCGCCGGAGGTGCGCGTGTGTGCGTGGGCGATTGTTCGCGTTTACCGACGGAAAGCCACCGGAAAGCGGGCGCACACAAACCCCCGCGCAAGGATCTTATCGTCGTGCATGCGTCGAATGCGCGGTGTTTGCCCAAGCGAAAACAAACCCACCGCGGTTGATAAGACGAATCGTCGCGCTGGACGGTGCGAAGAGCGTTGCTGGGTGCGTGACGGGCGGACGGGCCTGGCACGGTTCGAACGTTCAATCCCCGATTTCGTACCGCGGCGGTACGGCGTTCAGTTCCGGTATCTGACGACATGATGATGGGAGCTTCCCGTGCTGTCCCCCGCCCCTCCCTTCACGCTCCGCAAACGCGCTGAGTACAGGTTGATAAGATAAGCAGATAAGACGGACGTATAGGTAAGCCAGCCCCATCGCTGGATTCGTCCCACATGGAAGCGCATCGCTGCTTGACCGGACCTTCAGCGCTACTACGTGCCGAGTGCCGCCAGTCGCAACCATTCGGCAGCGAAGTTAGGCCTGCTACGATCAGCCCATCGGCAGGCAAGCAAGTGCGCGTGAGTGAGATCCGGTGCCATTCGTGTGCGAACGAACCGGCACACCCCGGGGGCGGAAAACGAAGAATTATGTAACAGAGCCCTTCCCGTGCGGGCAGAAAACCCGTGCACGCGCCGGGAGGGGAAACCGTTCCGAAGGACGAACACGCTCGCAAACGCAGGATGGAGGCGTTCATCAACGAGATGGTCGAACCGCGCGTCCTCGATCTGATCGTGCTGATACTGCCGAAATGGCGGCTGCTGCTGTACTGCTTGCTGATGAATGTAAGATCCTCGCCGATCCGTGTCGTGCTCCGCTCATTGTCCGCTCATCCTTCCGTTTTGCCCGCTTGTCCCCCCCTCGCGCGTCTCCCGTTTCCGTCCCTCCTAGATAGTGATCTACGCGCCGGTGTACGTGTTTGGGCCGCTGCTCGCCAACGATCCGGACGAGCTGGACCTCATCTGCCCGTCGGCCATGTTGGTCGGGTTTGGGCTGGTGCATCGGGCCGCCTTTCGCTACAGCCCGGAGCACAACACCCGCACGCTGCTGCTCGGGGTCGCCATCCTCTGTCTTGGAATCTCAGCCAGCGGTTTGGTCGCGATATACGCGTCCCAGCCGCACTACCTCCTGGTGGTGCTCCTGTACAGCGCAGTCGGAGGTGAACACCGCACAAAGGTGAACACCGGGAGCTTCACAACCGTCACAGCTGACACACTTTCCCCCCCTTCCCCTTTTTTTCGGCAGGCTTCGGCTACCAGCTGGTGTTCTCGCGCGTCTGGAAGATACTGGCGAAGATATTCAACGCCCGCAAGGAGATGTTCGTGATCAAGTTTCTGCACTCGTGCGGGCAGGCGGCCAGCCTGCTGCTGCTGCTCGTCTGCTTCCAGCTACCTTGGGAGGGTTACATCTACGGTGCGCTGTTGCTGCTTCTAGCCGGTGCGCTACTCCACCTCGTCCCGCTGGCGATACTGATGGCGGGCGAGAAGCGTCACCTCCAGCGGCAGCTGGACGCGCTCGTCAGCCGGACGGAGAAGGGCAACGAGTCGTACTACGCGCACGTCGTCGCAACTCGTGCCGTCCCCGACGAGCCCGGCGAAGCCGCACGCACTCCGCAACCTCCAGACACTCCGGAGCCGACGGAGGTGACGTGGAAAAATCCGGCCAACTTCAGCAGCACACCGGTCGCGGCCCCCCAGCTACCACCTCCAGTCGACGAGTGCGGGTACGACGAGTGCGAGGAGTCGCTGCTGTTTCGGCGCGAAGCCGCCAAATGCTACAATCAAGATGGCGTCGAGATACTGGAGATGATCCTGGAGGAGGAGGAACCGGTCGCGTCCGAACCCGACCCGAGCGCATCGATCACCCGCCGGAGCAGCGACTCCACCGGCGTTGTCAACCCCGCCGGCCTGTCAACCCATTCGCCGACGGCAAAATGGCGCTGGTTGAGTGCGCTGTGTGCAGCTGCCAGCCGGAGCTACCGGTGCGCGGGAGTGAACCTCCGGCCTAACCTCAACTTGCGCCTGGTAGCGTCAGCACGCTGCACACTCGGTGATCTTCGCTGCTGCAGCAGCGCGCTGCTCAAAGCGACGGATACCTGCGTGCTGCTGCTGTTTCTCGCCATACTACCACGGCTGATGCTCCAGCAGCAGCAACAGCAGCAGCAACAGCAGCAGCAGCAGCTGGAGGTCCAGCCACGTGCCCACCACATGACGCTCCTGACGGTGGTCGTGATCGGGGCGGCCTGGACGGCGACCTCCATCTTGCTGCTCTGGTGCGAGCTGCGCTTCCGCAAGCAGCAGGAGCGGCTGCTCGCATTCGGCCTGATCTTCCAGACGTTCGGCTACTTCTGCGTGTACACCAGCCGGTCCAGCTTCTGGATCTTTGCCGGGTGTGTGCTGCTCGGAGCCGGGCGAGCCCTTACCTGCATGTACCAGGAGGCGGTCGTGAAGCGACAGCTCGGTCAGCATCGCTGGACCGCGGCCAAGGCCGGCATCGGGCTGGTGGCGGGCCTCACTGTGATGGCCGTCGGTGCCCTCGCCAACATCTACTACGTGTACGGACCGATCGAGCAGCTGCTGCTATGCCTGCTGCTTTTCTACGGCGCTGCCGCCACCCTCTGGATCGCTTGCAGCTGTCGGATATTCTTCATATAAACACAACACTCACCTGCAGGTTACGCTGACGGGCACGCGTGATAATAAAATCGTTTTGTCAAAAAAAAAAAAAAAACATCGGCTCAGGTCCTCTCCGCGAAGAGAGCGCGAGAAAAGAATACCTCCACCTTCTGGTCCATTCGCTTCGTTTAGCTTGTTATGATGCGTACGCGAGTAGCGTTCCTTTATTCCACACTCATGCGCTACGTTTCTGCCCGCGGCTTTCGCTACCCTCCTGAAGCACGGGACTCGATTTGTTGTTTCCATTCCTGATTGGTTTCTTTTTTGTTGCTGTGATTTCTGCAGTACTTTCTTCTGCTTCGTCTTCTCTTCCGTCCGCTCCAAGCTGGCTCCCTTTAAGCTGGCTCTCGTGTGCGCCTGTTCGACACGCACGCTTGTTCCCTGAACCCTCCCCTAGCCTTGCACGGACTGCCCTCCTGCCTTTCCCGGGTTGCCGGCTCACTGCAGCCAGCGGCCATAACCTCAACGGCTCCCCCCCAACGCATAGCCATGTGGAACTGCCTGGAAGTGGTGGTGCGGGAGAGGGCCGAGGATGGGCGAAAAATATAGCTAAATTATAAATACGCTGATATATGTTTCCGCGGCCGCTGGGTTACGCAACGCGCGCATACATGACGAGGATGCGGGCGCCGGTGTTAGTGTGTACGTGCGGACATTATATTAAGAGTAAGTTATTAAGGATCGTTATCAGTATGCAGATTATCTCTGGTGCAGTAGTAATGCTTTTCCCCCTCCCGGGCACCCACCCTCGCCGTCCTCAGTCAGGCTTCCCTGGTACTGTTGCTGCCCGAATCGTTACGAATAGTATTAATATTACCTTTGCTTTAACTACTAACTTGCGTACTACGCTACTACCACAACGGCACGACGCAGGCCGTCTCTTAGTCGGGTTAGCCCGTGCGCGTGGCGCCCCGCCCTTCACATGTGCCCTTTGAGTTCACCGCGGTTGTGTTGCCTTTTGCGCGCCTTCGGATTCGGTAGCGTGCATTTCTTTATTTCGCTTATTCCCCTACCCGTCCCCTCCCGCATCCCGCTCCCCACGAGTTTTCGGCGCGGGTGTCTTTTCGTTTTGTGTGTGTGTGTGTGTGTGTGTTTTTGTTTCGTGTGGCCAACCAAACCAAAGGGAGGGAAATGCGGGAGATGGTAGCCGGCGACGGTAGCCCTATCCTAAATTAGCATAAATATCCAGCCTTTTCCTGCCTTGCGGGCGCGACTGGCGCTCACAAACCACGCATACATACAACCACACACACGCATACGCACATACTCACAAACGCAAAAACACTTGCTGACTTGTACACACACACACACGCGCGCACCCACACACAAGTAAAGAGGCGTAAATGATCGTGGAAGCCGTGGCCGTGTAACAACTGATGCGAAGGCGCCCGATTATTTCCCACAATTTTTCCTGGCTAGTCTTCGCCAGAAGCGAACACACACACTCACACACTAGATACATGCACAAAACACGCATACACACACATATATATATACATACACACAATCAATACAACACGCTGGACATACTCCTTAGGGCGCGAAGCAAAATCTCGTCTATCACAATATGAGAATTAATATTAGATATATTTCATGCGTTTTCTTTTTGTTTCTATTTTCGTCCACCCGCCGTTGCCCCTTCCGCCAGGATAGCTGCTTGCGGAGGGGACGGTTTTTCGCCTTTCCCGTAATACTGAGGGAGCGTGGGGGCGGGGAGGGTAAAGAACATATTACCACGATGCCTTTTGCTTGGTGCCGTTTGGCATCGTTCACACTTTTAATCGCAATTTTCACACTGTTCGTAATTCGGCCGGCGTAATCCGTCGCACCTGCAGCAGCTACGTTCGAGCAAGAGACAACAAAACGGGAGAGTGAAAAAAAAACATAACGTACATGTTAAAAAAACGAGTCAAATGACAAAAAATCAAGTCATGCATGGAAAACGGTTGGAAGAAGGGATCGTGGGATTGCATACGATTGCAAATAAAGCACTGCATTCTCTCTTGTTGAAACTGTTACGGCGTTTAAAACACCAAGAGTTTCAAACAGAGATTTTGTTTTGTTTTTTTCGTCCGTCACAATTTGCACGGTTGTATTAAATGGCTAGTTGAAAAAAAAAACCCTCCGTACGTAGCTGCCACATGGTGCGAAAGATTAAGCTACGGATACACCTAGCAAAGCACAAATGGGAAAGGATGCTTCGTGTAACATGGCCATGCTTTCGTGACACAATCAAAAAAAAAAAAATTGCAAATAGCATAATTTCAATATTAAAAAAGGGGGAAAAAATATCATTGTAAAACAGTTCCTTAGCAAAGAAAAACTAACAATTCAACAATATATAACTTAGCCGGCACTGGGGATGCACCTGAGTGGCCGCGAAATGTGTCTGCTCTTGCGTGGATTATGTTGCAAGGCAAAACAACGCAGGGCAACTGTTTGCAAAGTCCACGCGGGACTAAAAACTGAGTATCAATCGACCCCTCCCCTATACCATCCCACTCCCGCTCTCGCTTCTTTCCCTTCTCCCCCATAAAGGTGTGTGCGTGTTAGCGCATGTATGTATGCGCGCGAGCAAGCATGTGTGTGTGTGTGTGTGTTGCGGGCAATTGCAAGCAGGCAACGAACAAACCAACAAACAAACAGAAGAAAACCACCCCGTGCGCGCGCGCGCGCGCGCGCTCACACGGGAGCGCTTCAACAGTCGGACTGGGCCGTGGTGAAGTCGAGGTCCTTCTCCACGCTCCGCGCGAGCCGATCGAGCTCGAGGGCAACGTTGGTGCGCATGCTGATCTTGTCGGTCGCCGACACGTCGATGGTCGTGCCGTTGACGCGCGACGAGAGTGGGGTGGTGGGTGTGGCATTGGCGGACAACACGGCACCGCCGGCCCCACCCGCACTGGCTGCTGTGCCGGTTACGCCGCCGGCGGCCGCAGCTGCCGCGGCCGACCCGGGCGATACCGACTTCTTGTGCAGCAGCGAGTTGAAGAAGTTCGCCAGCACACCCTCGCCGCTCTGCGTGCCGGGTGCTATCTTACCGTCGATCTGCGGGAGAGAAAGGGAAGTGCAGTGCGTGAGGATTGGTGTTTGGTTCGCCGCTGGGTTGTAGCGACGCAAAACGCACCTTCTTTGGTGAACCCTGGGCTCCGGTGGCAACGGGCGTCCGGGCGGCACTCTTGCTCCCGTTGCCGGGTTGCGAACGGAGCGGCGATTCGCCCCGCGTCGGCGCTTGACCCTGCTGGAGCAGCTGCTGCTGGCGGGCAAGGAATGCCTGCTCGTCCTCCGTCTGTATTTCGCTCTCGCGGTTCGACACAGTCTGAAAATGTATCCATAAAAAAAGGATTAAATATAAAACAATCATATTTCCATCACATTTCACCGCTGCCGGCACCTTTCTTGAAGGCGGTTGTGCAATAATATCGTTGTAGTAGTCGTCCGGCTTGCAAGACTGCATGTTCTCGTACAGTATGCTGATCTTTTTCATATTATCCCAACCGGCGGGTCTGTTAAGGGGAACCAAAAATACCAAAAAAAAAAAAACAATGTTACTCTCCCACACAAACATAAAACTGCGTTCACGCGTGCAGCACTCACATTAGCACCGCATCCTTCTCGACGACCAGGGCGGGCGTTCGGAATGGTAAGCCGTAGATCCGGTGCGTGAGGTATTTGTACAGCAGATCGCAGTTCTTGTCCTCCTTCACGCTCGTGTAGAAGAGCGACGCACCGTACATCAGGCAGAACCGGCGGATCCACTGCTGCATGAAGTCGAAATGCTCATCCCGGTAGTCGAGCTCCTTCTCCAGCGTGGTCATGTAGTCGGTCTGCCGGTTCGAGAGCGGTAAAGCGTTTTAGTTCACACGGTTCGGGGCGAGCACCAGCGCGGTGCGGTTAGACGTTACCTTCGTGACGACGACGACCACATCAAGGCCGAGGTTGGTCGTGAGGACGCCCTCCGGCAGGGGCAACGCGTCCAGCTCGTCGTCCACCGACGGCAGCCGGTTCGTGCGCTTGATCGGTGAGCCGGGATCGAGATCGTCGATCGTTTCGCAATAGTTTTGCCACTCGGTCGTCAACCGTGCCTGGCACTGCTGTTTTTCTTCTGCGGAGCAACGCGTTTTTGGGGGTGTTGGGAAAACGAAACATTGGGTTGGTGCGCTTTTCTTTTTTTTCCCCCCCGTGCCCCATCCTTACCCGGATCGATCTTCAGCGAGGCGATGTGATCGTCGAGTATCTTCATCCAGTGCTGCAGCTGGTCGACCAGGCTCCACGGTGTCGTCATCGAGAGCGTGAGGATGACGAGCGTGTGCGGGAAGTTCTGTTCGTTGAGCGCGAACTTGAGCAGATTGTTGTGGCCCGGATCGCCGTCCAGGATCCACACGCCGAGCCGCGTCACGTCTGCAAAAAGGTGTGCCCGTTTCAGCTCGGTTCGATTCATGCACTGCGGCCGACTTACCGTCGCGGTACTCGTCCCGCACGTCGATGTACGCGTACTCCAGCCCGGAACCCTTTTTCGGGTCCTCGACGCCCTGCAGCTTCGCGATCAGCGTCGTCTTGCCGCTCGCATTATCGCCCACCACCAGCACCAGCTTGTTCGAGGGCAGTTTCGTGTTGCTCTGTGTTTGCACCTCGTTCAGGATGGACGACCTGCGGTGGGGAAAAAGGGAGACGGGTAAGCGAACGGAAAAAAAACGTCAAACAAACGCGACACCAGCCGATGACGTAAGATTGTTTGCAATTAGTCATCGCTTCGTGCGGGCAAACACGGATTTCTTTTTTGTCATTCAGCAACTCCCCCCCCCCCCCCTCCCCCCCTCTCTCTGTTGGCCCGATTTGGGAACCACCTGTCATTGGCATGCAGCAGGCGTCCGCGACCCGTGAAGCATCG